>CM042536.1:107500-707500 GCA_023630585.1 Cranoglanis bouderius
GAGACTGTCTAAAAATAATAATAAGCTGACTAAGCTCGTACCACAGTTATAGATAAGGCAAGAAAATAATGAAATCATTGTAGAAGGTGTGATTAGAAGAAAACATGGAAAACTCCACTCAATAAGGTCATTGTTTTAAGGTGGTATGTATACATGAGCTATGATTGCGCCAAGGCAGTTGCTTTGCAAAACAACTCGGCTCTTGTTACTATGGTAATAAAAGTCTGATCTCTTTTTGCCATAAACAACCTTGAGACTTAGATGTTTTTATTTTTCCTGAAGAAGATTCCAAAACAACTGCTTTAGGTGTATTCATTGTTTTTGAGGCTACACAAAAAAAGCTTAAAAATATAACCACAAGTGGCAATTTGTGGGGTCCAAGCACTTTTAGCAAATATCACTCCTAAGTGGCCGGTTCTCGCCAAGTTACATTGAACAATAAAAAGTCTATAGATTTACATACTTATCAGGTTTTGTGAGGATTGCTCACAAAAATTCATAAGTATGAAATGTTTGAAATTGTGTAATAGGTTGCTGAAAGCTGAGCGGCTGAAGGTGGCCATGTTTTAGAAGTAACCCAATGGAAATTAAAATACATTTACAGATTAGCAGAACAATGCAGCAAAATGGTTTGGTCAATAAAAATTGTTTTAGTGTGTTTTTGTCAGCAAACTTTATTTTCTAGATATCATATTTTGTGCTAATCAGATGAACAACCTACAACTAGTTTGAAAAAAAAAAAAAAACTAGATAAATAAAGTAATAAAATAATTAAACTATATGGCAAAAAAATAAATGCAGGAGGACACATGTTCTCTGCTGATATAACACTTCTGATATATTCCCTACAGTTGTGAAAATATAAGTCAATTCATTTCAACATTGCTTTTACCAATGGTCATTGTCACAAAGCAGTTTTACAGAAATATATAAATTCTAGATATAAATTTTTAATTTATACATTTAGTCCTAATGAGCAAGTGTAACCGTTTACTTCTTCACTCTGCGTTGTGTTGTTTTAAATGCAAATGATGTGCTGAAAGGAAGGAGACTGGACTACGGCACTCTTGGTTTGCATAAAGAATATATTTTTGTACAAATTATCACTGCAGCTTCAGCTCATGTCAGCTAATACGGTCAACAAAAATATAAGTCTAAATGCATCCAATTTTGAATCGATAAAACATAAAATACTTGTTTTTATCTGATAGTTTGATAAACTCATTTTAATCTCCCTTGCTAACAGCAGTGTATATACTCATGTACAACGTAGACCAACACAAAGAAAGATGAAATAAACTAAATAATTAAATATATGTGTGTAGTGACTTGTTATGAAACAGTACTTTGCTTCAAAACTTGAGCATGAGGGACAGACCTCTTCCTTTTGGGAGAAAGAAGAGCAAAAGAGCATAACATCGATATGGCTGCCTGGACTAAACCACTTTCTTTCAATAGGTGGGGGGGGGGAGGACAAAACCATTATATTTCACAGACCCTTTTTATGATTAAACATATTTATGAACAAGAACAACAATATTTACATAATTCACATGAGAAAAATATTAATTGATGAAGAAAAAATAAAATAAAATAAAAATAAACAAAATCTAGTGAAATAACTCCCTATATTTCACTCCCTGAGATGATATGAGGAAGAAACCTTGAGAGGAACCAGACTCAAAAGGAACCCATCCTCATCTGGGTGACACCGGATAGTGCGATTATAAATCATTTCACTTCTATACCTGTATACTGTTCACTGTTTCCCACAGGTTGAGAATTTACTTGTGGTGGTGGTTGGCACGGCGTGTGATGGTGCGGGTTCAGTAATAAACCAGTCAAACATAGGTTTATGAATAAATTATTTATTGCAAACGAATAACTACTCAAAAAAAATAACTATATGTCAACATAAATAACTATTAAGAAATAAATAACTACATATTTAAAAAAAAAAACATTTTCCATTTTCAAAATATATCTAAGAATAAAACACAGACTCTGATTTTTGATGAACATGTCAAAATAAATAACTTTCAATATAATAATAACTATTTACGTTATGGAATACATTTTCAAATGTGCCTATTTGCACAGTTGGCATTTAATTTTCCTTGGCTTGGAAAAAAACTTTTCCAACGCCTGTCTGTAGGGGGATGCTTCAATAGCGAGTGGTGGTAGTGAAAAAGCCGGTGAATGGGAGAAATAAAATGTTAGTTTCTGATTGTTAACCCTGTGGGAAGGTGCTGCAATGCCCGATTTGGTGTGAATATGGCCCACAGCTGCCTAACCTTACAGCCGTGGCTAAAAGTTTTGAGAATGACACAAATATTAATTTTCACAAAGTCTACTGCTTCAGTGTTTTTAGATCTTTTTGTCAGATGTTACTAACTGTTACTGAAGTATAATCACAAGCATTTCATAAGTGTCAATGGCTTTTATTGACAATTACATGAAGTTTATGCAAAGAGTCAATATGCAGTGTTGACCCTTCTTTTTCAAGACCTCTGCAATTGGCCCTGGCATGCTGTCAATCAACTTCTGGGCCACATCCTGACTGATGGCAGCCCATTCTTGCATAATCAATGCTTGGAGTTTGTCAGAGTTTCTGCGTTTTTGTTTGTCCACCCGCCTCTTGAGGATTGACCACAAATTCTCAATAGGATTAAGGTTCTGGGGAGTTTCCTGGCCATGGACCCGAAATGTCGATGTTTTGTACCCCGAGCCACTTTGTTATCACTTTTGCCTTGTGGTAAGGTGCCCCATCATGCTGGAAAAGGCATTGTTCATCACCAAACTGTTCTTGGATGGTTGGGAGAAGTTGCTCTCTGAGGATGTTTTTGTACCATTCTTTATTCATGGCTGTGTTCTTAGGCAAAATTGTGAATGAGCCCACTCCCTTGGCTGAGAAGCAACCCCACACATGAGTGGTCTCAGGATGGACCTTTACTGTTGGCATGACACAGGACTGATGGTAGCGCTCACCTTTTCTTCTCCGGACAAGCTTTTTTCCAGATGCCCCAAACAATCGGAAAGGGGATTCATCAGAGAAAATGACATTACCCCAGTCCTCAGCAGTCCAATCCCTGTACTTTTTGCAGAATAGCAGTCTGTCCCTGATGTTTTTCCTGGAGAGAAGTGGCTTCTTTGCTGCCCTTCTTGACACCAGGTCATCCTCCAAAAGTCTTCACCTTACTGTGCGTGCAGACGCACTCACACCTGCCTGCTGCCATTCCTGAGCAAGCTCTGCACTGGTGGTGCCCCGATCCCACAGCTGAATCAACTTTAGGAGATGGTCCTGGCGCTTGCTGGACTTTCTTGGGCGCTCTGAAGCCTTCTTCACAACAGTTGAACCTCTCTCCTTGAAGGTCTTGATGATCCGATAAATGGTTGATTTAGGTGCAATCTTACTAGCAGCAATATCCTTGCCTGTGAATCCCTTTTTGTGCAAAGCAATGATGGCTGCACGTGTTTCCTTGCAGGTAACCATAGTTAACAGAGGAAGAACAATAATTTCAAGCACCACCCTCCTTTTAAAGCTTCCAGTCTGTTATTCTAACTCAATCAGCATGACAGAGCGATTTCCAGCCTTGTCCTCATTAACACTCTCACCTGTGTTAACGAGAGAATCACTGACATGATGTCAGCTGATCCTTTTGTGTAAGGGCTGAAATGCAGTGGACATGTTTTTTTGGGATTAAGTTCATTTTTATGGCAAAGAGGGACTTTGAAATTAATTGCAATTCATCTGATCACTCTTCATAACATTCTGGAGTATATGCAAATTGCCATCATAAAAACTGAGGCAGCAGACTTTGTAAAAATTATTATTTGTGTCATTCTCAAAACTTTTGGCCATGGCTGTACATGGCGCCTTGTATCCGCTGGTTTGTGTTCATTATGAACTGACAATTGCGCGTCTTGATTGAAAAGAAATATTGGAATTCAGATTTTATCTACCTGGGTGGATCTTAATCTACCTTGGAGGGCCACCCAAGTAGAGCCTATGTATGGGAAACACTGCTGTTAAGTCAAGCAGTACTAAGTGTGTTAAAAGGAACTTCAGTGTGAGCATCATTAGAGTTTTAACTTCAAGTTTCTTGTATCGAACTGAAGTTATACACTGTTCAATAATGGAGACTTGAGTGTAAACTACTAGCAATTACTGCCTTTAGGCTTTCCAAGAAAGCCATCTTTAGGGTGTATGTGTAGTACCATACACAGTTATCCCCATCGTGATCTGTAGGCTATCCATGTGGGGCCATGTTTAGGAGCAGCATGAAGATTTACAGGTGAGCCAGGCTCCAAGCAGACGTCGGGTATCAGGATGGATCAGGCAGGCCTGAAGGGCAGATGGAGTCAGGATCACTGGTATCTCAGGATAACACAGTTTATTAGGTATGTTCTCATATTGTAATGGTTTAAGAAGATAATGTAAATTGTGTTGAAATGGAAACAAATACATTTGCAGAAATAAATTTCATGTGATTAAAACAATCTTAAATTGTAGCAGCTGGACAATTCTTCTGATATTTCAGCTGGCATAATATTATTGTCTCATAATCTTATAGTATTATAGTCTTAGTTCATGTAGCACTATTGCTTTATAGTCTTATTGGGTTATATTATTATAGTCTTAGTGCCTTATTGTCTAATAGTCTTATAGTCTTTATAAACATACATTTTAAGGACAGTTCCCACACACTGTCCTTATGTTTAGTGATGATCTGTAACTCATTATCTCTCTGAATGTTCTGGAGTTAAAGTAGATCCCCCCCTTATTATCAATCACAGAACTTGAGGCTTAAAACAGTTAAAGTACGTAATTAAATCCAAAGTGCAGGACTTGAAGAACTGCATTCCAGGATACAATAGTGCACAATAGTGCTCGTCTGAAAGGAAAGGGTGGAGAATTTGTTTTTAGACACATCTCCAATTTCAGGTTCTACTATATCACCTGGCTAAACAAGAACGTCTCTGTGGAACCAGTTTGTCATACAGGTGACAAATTAATATATAATAAAAAAAAGGAAAACAAATGATGATTAAAATAAGATCAGCATCAAATTAAATTGAGTTTTTTTAGACTCGGCTGATTTTGCTTAAACTCTAGTTAAAATCATTAGATTAGAATTAGAATTTAATATAAATTTAGATTTAAAATTAATACTAATAGATAAATTAGATAAAGGTGATAATATCATGGCATGCAGTTTGTTTTTAGGAGCTGAAAGCAAGTGTATATCGTAAAAGAGGAATAAAAGCAGGTGCAACTGTAGCTCTTTTTCTGTACCAAAGTAAAGCACAGTCACTGAAACTGGTTCCCTTTATCTCTCAAAGTGCCTTTTGTAATGGAAAACAATGCTGCGGTAAATTTGTGCGTAATTCGATACCGGACATTGGGTGTAACTCGTGGTCAGTACAAATTTTATTTTTAATTGACGTTAAAAGGGACATTCTACCAGAAACGTACATTATCTGTCCTGGAATTGTTACAGTGAATAAAAATCAAAAAATATCTAAAACTGACTAGATGGTGAGTTTCTGTGAGTTGTTCTGTAAAGGAATTTGTCGTTCATTAGGTTCTCATGTTTTTTGTCTTCATTAAGAATACTTTTGAAAAATACAAATCCTGAAATATGGACTGTCCTCAGCCAAATTTGAGCTACATCTTTCATTGTTTTGTTATGATGAAAACTTATTTAAAAACAAAACAAAACACCATTAATCAAAAAATTAAGTCATTATCATTCACATCAATTGATTAAAAACATGAAATTATACCTACATTCTATAAATAAATAGTATTTTATAATTGTCTCCATGTTTTTGTCCTGTCACGTTTACATAAAACAGTACATAAAAAGTGTGACATCATTTGACCAATGTGATGCTGACATTGATAGAGAGTGAGTTCTGTCATTACATTGTATGATTTTAAGCTTGGTTTTGCATGTTCTTTTTGAGGAGGACGAGCTAAAGTGCCAGGCCCTGTCAGGATAATATATCTCAGAAAAGAATGAAATCTTTGTAAATCCAAAACATGTCTAAAAATGCTAACAATTTTGATGTTAGTATATTAACAGGCTGAGCAATGGCAGTTAAAATGGCTGACCATCACCCAGTTCTCCTCTGAATCATTCAGGCAAACTTCAGATGGGCCTGTACATGTGCTTTCTTGAGCAGGGGGACCTTGCGGGTGCTGCAGGATTTCAGTCCTTCACAGCGTAGTGTGTTACCAATTGTTTTCTTGGTGACTATGGTCCCAACTGCCTTGAGATCATTAACAAGATCCTCCCGTGTAGTTCTGGGCTGATTCCTCACCGTTCTCATGATCATTGAAACTCTACGAGGTGAGATCTTGCATGAAGCCCCAGACCGAGGGAGACTGACAGTTATTTTGTGTTTCTTCCATTTGCGAATAATCGCATGAACTGTTGTCACTTTCTCACCAAGCTGCTTGGCGATGGTCTTGTAGCCCATTCCAGTCTTGTGTAGGTCTACAATCTTGTCCCTGACATCCTTGGACAGCTCTTTGGTCTTGGCCATGGTGGAGAGTTTGGAATCTGATTGCTTCTGTGGACAGGTGTCTTTTTACAGGTAACAAGCTGAGATTAGGAGCACTCCCTTTAAGAGAGTGCTCCTAATCTCAGCTCATTACCTGTGTAAAAGACACCTGAGAGCCAGAAATCTTGCTGATTGATAGGGGATCAAATACTTATTTCACTCATTAAAATACAAATCAATTTATAACTTTTTTGAAATGCGTTTTTCTGGATTTTTTTGTTGTTATTCTGTCTCTCACTGTTAAAATACACCTACCATTAAAATTATAGACTGATCATTTCTTTGTCAGTGGGCAAACGTACAAAATCAGCAGGGGATCAAATACTTTTTTCCCTCACTGTACAATGGAAAGTATACTGACATACTGTATTACAGCATGGTACGACAACTGCACAAGAGAAGACCAGAAGGCTCTGCAATGGGTCGTCAGGACGGCTCAAAAAATCATCAGTACACAGCTACCAGCAGTTGAGGACATTTATCTGTCCAAATGTCAGAGCAGGGCCTCCAAAATCATCAGGGAACCCACCCACCCCCAAAATCATTAGGGAACCCACCCCCAAAATCATTAGGGAACCCACCCCCAAAATCATTAGGGAACCTAGGGAACCCAGGGAACCCACCCACCCTGCACACCACCTTTTCAAACTGCTCCCCTCTGGCAGGTGATACAGGACAATTCACTCACACAGCACAAGGATGAAAAACAGCTTCTTCCCCAGAGCTGTTATACAGCTGAACACTGCCTGATTCCATACACACACACGGATACATGCAATTGCACATGGACCTTTGCACATCCTGTTTTATTGTCTGTTCTACTGTCCCATTGTCTTACTGTACCACTTTGTTTAATTTACTATTTTATACTTGTGTCTGTGTCATATATTGTTGTCTGAAGAACTCAGGGAATAGCATTATAATCTTGTTGTTTTGCACAGCAGTACAATGACAGTAAAGCCTTCTTATCTTATATCTTATCAAATTAAGTGGAATCATTACCTCCAACTAAGTCCTCAATTTCATTTTAAAATATAATATCTTCATTGCTGTAATTCATTTATTGACCTATAGCCAGGTGAAAAATTTAGACAAATTAAATCACAGTGACAAAATTAAGTGCAGAGATTAAGTGCATTTGTAAGTGTGAATTTCCTTCAAGTTTGTTTAAAGTACAGTTTGTTTAAAGGTGCACTGAACTACATTACCCATCAGCCCCAGCATGTCACGTTTCCTATCACTTGCACCTGTGTTTCGTTTTCACCCTGATTAGCAATTCAATTCAATTTTATTTGTATAGTGCTTTTAACAATGGTCATTGTCGCAAAGCAGCTTTACAGAAATATATAAATTGAGGATATAGATTTTATATGTATGAATTTATCCCTAATGAGCAGCCAGAGGCAACGGTGGCAAGGAAAATCTCCCTGAGACGATATGAGGAAGAAACCTTGAGAGGAACCAGACTCAAAAGGGAACCCATCCTCATCTGGGTGACACCGGATAGTGCGATTATAAATAAATAAATCCCTTCTATAAATGTGCTAATACTACATGGTCAAATAGTGCAGTTGTGTAACCAGGAAAATTCATTACAGTTTTTACATGAAGACTGTTTTGTTGAACTTCTCCACTGTTCACTGATGGAGACTTGAGTGCAAAACTGTTTGTGGTAATTGCAGTCCTAAAGCCATCATAGCATAACTGTTCATATGAATTGAGGTCCAAAGCCATCTTTATGGTTTTTAAGTGGTACCATCCTCAGTAATCTCAATGATCTTTAGGCTGCACTGTGTGGGGCCTCAGCAGCAGCATGTGACTTCCAATTGATGAGATCTCCAACCAGAAGTAGGGCATCAGGAGGGATCAGGTAGGACTGGAGAGCAGAAGGGGTCGGGATCACTGGCATCTCAGGAGTATCATGTGTAGTTCAACAGAAAGAGAGAGAGAGAGAGAGAGAGAGAGAGAGAGAGATTATTAGGTGCTTATTGTCCCGTTATGATTAAGGACAATGTACTTTGCGCGAGTGAAAGCAGGTACTCCGGCAACACTAAAAGACTAACTAAAAGGGAGAGCCAGAAGGTAACACAGACATGAGGGCTCCCTGGGACACAAGGCAGCCAGCCACTCCACCATCAACAAACCTTGGTGAATGTGTGAAAGTAGGGGGGTGACAGCATCCAAAAATCCCAGTTCACCACAACACACTATGCCTGTGAGCCTCTAGATCTGCTCCTTTACCTGAGAAAAAAACTTCACAAAAAGCTTGACTAAACAAATATGTTTTCAGCCTGGACTTAAACACTGAGACTGTGTCTGAGTCCCGAACACTAATTGGAAGGCTGTTCCATAACTGTGGGGCTTTGTAAGAGAAAGCTCTTCCTCCTGCTGTAGCCTTCACTATTCGAGGTACCAACAAATAGACTGCACCTTTTGATCGAGGTAGGCATGGCAGATCATAAAAGACCAAAAGTTTGCTTAGGTACTGTGGCGCGAGGCCATTTAGAGCTTTATAGGCCAACAATATATAAGCAATAACATAAGTTCCTGTGTTGCAGCACAGGAATGTCAAGCGTCTGTTGTTGTTACATTTGTGAGTCATTGTGGGTTCCATGGTCCCATTTATTGTTGGAATGTTTCCCCTAATATACTATGTTCTAGTTCTTGTTGTTGTTTTCACTGTTTTGGTTATCTGGCTGCACTCTACTTCAATAAAATCTGCACTTGCATTTGTCACTTCTACAAATCCCTGAAAATGTTGAGAAGTAAGTAATACACGTTACTATCAGGATGTAAATATTTTTGTTTAGTTCAAAACCAGTTTGGTTTAAAGCATTATAATAATCAGGACATTTTATTTCTAATGCAGTAAGGAAACAAAATGCAAATTAAAAGAATTGTCATTTATCTCCTTACATTTAAGCACTGAGTGTGGTTCTGGAAAGCTGTTAATGCACCAATAGATAAAAGACTTACCAAACTTGCATGTTAATTAAAATTTTCAATTAAATGAGAGAGAATCTATTTTCTTAATCTTGCACACCATACAGGCATTTTACATGGCTAATAAACTGAATATCCACATTTGAATAGCCATAGTCAATGTCTACACATCAAGTGCTGAATTAACTCGCTAGTATTTTTGCTAGCTAGTTAGTTGACTAGCCAGCAGGACTTACTAAACTAGCTACAGCCCACATCTACATATCAAGTTTGCTTGCTAGCATTTGTAGCTAGTTATCAAGCAGGACTGACCAAAGTAGGGTTATCCAGTGCACATTTAATTTGTTTGTGGGTGTGAGCACCAAGAAGCACAAGGTTTGCTCTACTCAGTTAAACACCCCCTGAGAATCCTGAAAGAGCTCTGGTTATAGGAGACTCTATTTTAAGTTACATGAAATTAGCTAGACCTTTACAGGCACCAGAAGCTTTAGTTAGGTGTATACTGGGAGCCAGGGCGCTGGACATAGCAGGTGAGCTTAGACAAGCACAGGTTTTCAAAGGTAGTTTTTCATGTAGGAGCTAATGATATATGCTGTCGTCAGTCAGAGGTTACTAAGGGTGACATTGTAAATAGTGTGTAAAATGTGTAAATTAGCGAAGGCGATGTCCGATGCAGTAGTATGCTTTGGTCCCATCCCAGTGCAATGTGGCAATGTACCTTATAGCAGGTTATGGCCACTGAACTGCTGGTGATACTCCGAAAACTACGTGAACATTATAGATAATTGGAGCAGTTTTGAGGGCAAGGCTGGCCTGTTAGGGCGGGACGGTATCCATCCCACTCGGGAAGGTGCTGCTCTCATTTCTTGCGGCATAGCCCATAGTCTCAGAACAGGCCTAGTTAATTGGTGACAATTCAGAGCCAAGGCCAGGGAGCAGACAAGTAGGATAACTGACTGTATGCTAGCTGCCTTGAGTTGTCACTCCGGTTCCACAATATTGAGACTGTATCTGTTCCCCGAGTTAAATTAGGAATACTCAGTTTATTTTAGTAACCAAAGCACAGTTGTATGTTTCAGCAAAGCCAGATGACAGACACCAGCTTAATAAAGTCGAGGAATGTGTAAAGGACATTAGACACTGGATGCTTATTAACTTCCTCTTACTTAATTCTGACAAGACAGAAGTACTTATACTAGGACCACATGCAGCTAGAAGTAAGTTTTCTGATTACACAGTAACTCTGGATGGCCTTTCTGTTTCATCATGTGCAGCAGTAAAAGACCTTGGTGTGATTATTGACTCCAGTCTTTCATTTGACGCCCATGTAGATAATATTACTAGGATAGCCTTCTTTCACCTCAGAAATATTGCTAAGATAAGAAATATATTGTCACTACATGATGCAGAAAAATTTGTTCATGCTTTCGTCACCTCTAGATTGGATTATTGTAATGCCTACTGTCTGGATGTTCCAGTAGGAGAATAAACAAACTCCAGTTAGTCCAGAATGCAGCAGCAAGAGTCCTTACTAGAACCATAAGATATGACCACATCACCCCTATCTTATCCACACTGCATTGGCTCCCAGTGAAATTTTGCATTGATTATAAAATACTACTATTGACCTATAAAGCGCTAAATGGTCTGGAGAATTCAGGGGCATTTGTGTTGTGTTGTGGTGAACTGGGATGTTTGGATGCCGTCACCCCTCCCCCCCACTTTCAAGTGCTCACCCAAGTTTGTTGATGGTGGAGTGGCTGACTGCCTTATGTCCCAGGGAGCCCTCATGTCTGTGTTATCTTCTGGCTCTCCCTTTTAGTTATGCTGCCATAGCTAGTCTTGCTGGAGTTCCTGCTTTCACTCACACAAAGTACATTGTCCTTAACCATTACGGGAGAATAAGCACACCTAATAATCTCTCTCTCTCCCACCTGTCTCACTCTCTCTATCGAGCTACAAATGCTACTCCTGAAATACCAGTGAACCTGACCTCTTTTGCTCTCCGGACCTGCCCGTTCCATCCTGATGCCCTACTTCTGGTTGGAGTTCTCATCAGTTAGAAATCACTTGCTGCTACTGAGGATGTCCCCACAAGTAAAGATCTTTAGGATTACTGAGGATTACTAGGAGGGGGTCAATAGAAACGTGAGAGAGAGTCAGCCTTTGTGATCTTGGAACCTGGTCAGTAGGATATGGTACCTTGGAACCTTGCGTAGGACAGGGCCCAGCATGCCTGGTAAGAGTTCAATCTTTTAGCTGACTTTAGTCTAGGTTCTTTTGGTCTGTAGCCCTAACCCATTCATCCAAGCCTAGCTTCATAGCCAGGAGCTCCCTGTTCCCAATGTCATACTTGGGAAAGCTTCTTGAAGAAGAAGGCCATGGTGTGGAGTTTGGGCTTCTCTCCAATTCTCTGTGACAGGACAGCCCCCACTCCTGTTTCTGTGTTTGTTTTTTGTAATTGTAAAGTGACCTTGGGTCTGAGAAAGACACTATATAAATTAAAAGTATTATTTTTATTAATGCTTGGTGTGATTTTTATTATGAATATGAGCCCTGGGATTAACATGGGGCAGTCTTTTTATGATGACAGAAGGAGTTCTCTGTAGGATGTGGACTTGCAAGTCTATGGTATCCAAATGAGATTATCCACTGCAGCAGAAAGCCATCTGATTTGGCTGAAACATACAGCTGCAGGTCATCAGCATAGCAGTGGACACTTTTTTTTTTTTTTAATGGTTTGAATATCTCTGGTGGGAGACCAGATACGAACCTGGAATTTCCCCAGAAATAATTCCTCTATAGTAGCATTCTGCTGTAAAAATTGTGAACTTGAGATTGGAGGTAAACTCTGCAGGACAGTGGACCTTGTGGGCCAGATTTGAAGAACTAGCCTGATCTATCATGTTGGTACAGGTGTACAGTTGGTAGACCATACAGAGCATTACAAATCATAGAACGAGAAACATTACAAAAAACAAATATGCAGATGCATTAATACATATTAAGAAACATTAGATATACAGGAGATAAACTGTATGTAAATGTCACCTACATATACATATCCCACAAGAGCCACACTGCCATCACATGAATTCATTTGCTCAAGAGTCAAATGTTTTTATGTCCAATTGAATAAATGGATTCCAAAACCTCTTGGTTATTTCATGTGGCATCCTAAAGCGCCAACCAGAGGGCAATAAGTCAAACTCCCCCTGCAGGGGGTGACCAGGACAGTAAGAATTGCACTGGCATTCTTCATCATATGCTTCTTATAGATGTCAAAAATCTAACAACTATAAAAATCTAAGTATTCTAATTTGTTGAGATAGTGAATTGGTGGGTTTTTGTTAAATGTGAGCCAAAATCATCACAATTAAAAGAACCAAAGACTTAAACTACTTCAGTCTGTGTGCATTGAATTTATTTAATACACGAGTTTCACAATTTGAGTTGAATTACTGAAATAAATGAACTTTTCCACGACATTCTAATTTATTGAGATGCACCTGTATATCACTACCCCTGTCCTTATTATTAATCCCTTTCCTGATCTTGTTGCCAGATATTTATTTACCATTTTACAGTGTCTGACATAACTTAGAGGAAAAACAATCTTAGAAGATTTTCAGATGATTTTGATTGGATGAAATTCCAAAAAGCAACAAGAAATATTTAGTGTACTCAAAAAACAAAACAAAACAAACAAACAAAAAAAACTTAATCATATGTTGTAAATTCTTCATTTGGATATTTCAGTTTAGACACACTACAAGTCATCAGTATACTGTCATGCAGCAGCCTATAAACTGATTTTTATCTATTTTTTCAGAAACATCATAAACTGTATCAATAGAGTCCACATGAACTGAGTTTGAATAGGATTAGAATGAGTTGATAGAGAAGTTGATAAATTCAAGATTCTCTTTGTCCCGCAATCCATGTGTGTATGCAAACAATAAATGTAAAAATTAAAGTGAAGATCAAGGCAATAAATACAAAAAGACAATAGATTACAATAAGAGACTGTTCTGTACTGTTTACCAGAGGAAAGTGGTTGAATATGACAGACAGAGTGGGAGAGGTTGCAGGTGATTTTTGTAGCTCTTTTCCTGAAGTACACAGAATGAACAGAAGGCAGATGTTTTTTTAGGCATTGCTTACAATCTATTGAAGTCTTTTCATCAGAGAATCTGTGTTGCCCTACCAGATGGACAGAATACTTTCGACAATTACTGAGTAGAACTGTGTTAGCAGCTGCTTGCGCAACTGTACTTCTTCAGCTTCCTTCTTCAGAGGGAATAAAATCTATGTTGTGCCTTCTTGAGAACAGGGCTAGTCTTCAAATCACATTTAACTGAGTTTCTTATGTGTGTTCTAAGAAATGTACACAAGTCTCTGTTGGTTATTATAGTGTATAGTCAATTGATAGTGTATAGAATATAACATGGACAATCATAATAACGTGAAAGAAAGAAGGTACAACGTGAGAGATATTCTATAAAGTAGATAATATCTACTAAAAATAGTACAACAACAAACTTTTTATAGATTGTTTAAAATGAATTGATGGGTGGTTAATGACAGTGTGTAGTGTTACCTAAATGTCATATGTACTTAATGAACTACTTGATGAAATGAAATGGTACATTGGGAGGAAAATAAAAAAATGTATTTGGTTTTGTGACTATTTAATTAAAAAACTGAATATTTCCAGGTCACTAGGTATATTTCTGTCACTATTTTAATGATAATCAACAATATCATGTCATTCCAATGCTGCACACATCTGTGACAGTATTTTTAGATTGTATATTTTATATGTAATATATTTCTGTTGTAGGTGAATACAGCATCATGTTGTCTTAATGTGACTGCTAATGTGGTGAAACTGATGAAAGACTGTTTTAAATAATTCTTTTCTAGATAATCCTCTCTGTCTGATTGAACACCCATTATTGTTTAGGTGAGTAAAAATAGTCTTTTGTCACAGCATGCACAAGCAAGAGGGGGATAGGTCACTAAAGTTACACCTATAACCACTCCTTATGATTTCAGTTTACTTTTTGGTGAAATCATCTTCCACAACAGAGCCTGTTGGCATTTAGACTTCAAATTGCTGAGGGAATAACAGGGAACAGATTATCATTTGAAATCAGCTGGTTATGACTTTGAAGAATAAAATAAGGTAATGAAATATTCTTTGCACCTTTATTACTTTCACTTTATTCTTTTTATTAATTCAACTGTCCTTTATTTGTTCACGTGTTGCAAAAATATTGATTATACACAGCAAAATGTGAAAGTTTCTGCACTATTCTGCTTCAAACACCATTTCACCATCTGGAAAATATATTTCAGAAAAAAATTAATGGTTGTATTTTTTTATTTTATTATTTTTTCTTACATTTTTTTGTAAAAGTGTGGCACAGTGAAAATGTGAGGGAATAAAATAGTCAATTAAGGATGTGGAAGAAGCTGTTCAATGTATTAGCCATATATTCTTATCAGAATATCAGAAGTCGCTGTGAAAAGTTACAATAGAGAAAAAAGTCCAATAATTTACCCTTATTATTATTATTATTATTATTGTTATTGTTGTTATTGTTGTTATTGTTGTTGTTGTTTTGTAGAGTTGGTAGATAATAGCAGCAATATTGGAAGAAAAAAAAAAAACATCCAAAAAAAAAACAAAAAACAAACAAACTTAAACTCAGGTTTGTTTTTATGGAATGTCAACAGGTTTGCTGTTTCTAAAAATAATGGCACCAGTAACACAACTCATCTCACAATATGTAAGTAAACTTTAAATTTTTTCACTTTAAGATGGACTGTGTTTATCCCATATTTAACAACATAAAAGGAAAATACTATTAACACTTTTTTGCACAAAAAACCCAATATGTACATGTATTTCATACTTTTAATTTAGACATTTTCTCTCTTATAAAAGATGTGTTAGTGTTTGTCTGGTAAAATGTCTAATTAATGCAATTAAATAGGTATAATTATTATTATTATTATTTTTTTTAAAATTTCAAAACATAACGTTTGTCTCATTGTCTCATTAATGTTTTCATCTGCTGGTAATGACCACTAGAGGGAGCCAAAGTTCATTTTGGTTTACCTGTTAGTTTTGATCTGATTATTACTTGCATCTGTTCAGTTTAATCTCCTACATTGCAATTAATGTATGTACACACACACACATATATATATATATACATATATACATATATATATATACACACACACACACACACACACACACACACACACACACACACAAACAGGGTGTTCCAAAAGTCTCCACACATCATACTGTGGGGACTGTGTCTTCGTCAGTGGGGGTTTGTGGATATCCACTTCTTGGTCAGTTCTTTTTGAATTTGTTAATAAGTTTGGCAAGTGTGAGTGTGTGTGTGTGTGTGTGTGTGTGTGTGTGTGTGTGTGTGTGATGATTTCCTGTTAAAGTCCATTGCAACCTCGCAACAGCTTCCCTATCCAGCCATGAGAATGATTTCAATACGTTCTTCCTTTGTCAAATTCTTAATTCTTTAATTCTTAAAGACTATATGAAAAAAATATGATCTAAAGTAAATATGAAAAATTTTGAAGACATTTTGCTAAGAAGTGTTCATTCTCCCTATGATACTTTTGGGACACCCTGTATATATACACAAATCTGCCATAATATAAAAACCACCTGCCTAATATAGTGTAGGTCCCCCTTGTGCCACCAAAACAGCTCTGACCTGTTGAGGCATGGACTCCACAAGACTTCTGAAGGTGTGCTGTGGCGTTACAATGTTAGTCTTGTCCTGTAACTTACTAGTCTTGTCCTGTAACTTACTTACTACTGTCCTCACCTAACTTAGTCCTGTAAGTTAGGTGGGGCCTCCATAGATCGTACTTGTTTGTAAGGCACATATCACAGATGCTCGATTTGGTTGAGATCTGGAGAACTTGGAGGCCAAGTCAACAGCTTGAAATCTTTGTCATGTTCCTCAAACCGTTCCTGAACAATTTTTGCAGTGTGGCAGGGCGCATTATTCTGCTGATAGAGGCCACTGCCATTAGGGAATACCATTGCCATGAAGGGGTGTACTTGCTCTGCAACAATGTTTAGGTAGGTGGTACATGTCAAAGTAACATCCACATGAATGCCAGGACCCAAGGTTTCCCAGCAGAACATTTCCCAGAGCATCCCACTGCTTCCACCAGCTCGCCTTCTTCCCATAGTGCATCCTGGTGCCATCTCTTCCCCAGGTAAGTGACGCACATGCTCCTGGCTGTCCACATGATGTAAAGAAAACCTGATTCATCAGACCAGGCCACCTTCTTCTATTGCTCCATGGTCCAGTCCTGATGCTCATGTACCCATTGTAGGAGCTTTCAGTGGTGGAAAAGGGTCAGCATGGGCTCTCTGACCAGTCTGCAGCTACGCAGCTCCATACGCAGCAAGCTGTGATGCCCTGTGTGTTCTGACTCCTTTCTATCAGAGCCAGCATTAACTTGGAATCGGACCAGACGGGCTAGCCTTCACTCCCCATGCGCATCAATGAACCTTGGGAGCTGGCTGTCCTTCTTTGGACCACTTTTGGTAGGTACTAACCACTGCATACCAGGAACACCCCACTGTTTTGGAGATGCTCTGACCCAGTCGTCTAGCCATCACAATTTGGCCCTTGTCAAAGTTGCTCAGATCCTTACGCTTGCCCATTTTTCCTGCTTCCAACACATCAACTTTGAGACTAAAAAACTTTGATAACTAATATATCCCACCCCGACATTAAAGGTGGCATTAAAATGAAATAATCAATGTTACTCACTTCACCTGTCAGTGGTTTAAAGTTATAGCTGATATACTGATTATATATATATATATATATATATATATATATATATATATATATATATATATATATATATATATATATACACACACACACACACACACACACATATATATATATATACATATTTATACACACACACACACACACACACATATATATATATATATATATATAATGTGTGTGTGTGTGTGTGTGTGTATATATATATATATATATATATATATATATATATATATATATACACACACACACACACATATATATACACATACATATATATACACATACATACACACACACACACACACACACACACATATATATATATATATATATATATATATATATATACACACACACACACACACACACACATATATATATATATATATATACATATACACACACACATATATATATATATACACACACACACACACACACACACACACACACACACACACACACTCCTGGGCAAAAAATGGACCAAGCCCCAAATGGCAAAATATTAAGCATTTAATGGTCATAACAACAAATCATTGGTCAGAATTAGTAAGAATTAAACAAATAGATGTTTAATTTAGTATCTTTAAATGTTTAAGCCTTGTGGGTAGAACAGTCAGTATTGTTCCATTCAATGATGATGGCTTCAAACAGTTGATGAGTAGTTGAAAATGTTTCATGGTTAGTTTATGTTTAATGTGAGACCAAATATTCCCAATATATGAGACCAAAAAGCCACTTTTTAGTGGTCTTCACAGTGTGGGCAGGAGCCTTGTCATGGTGAAAAATAACATCTGATCTTTCCTCTATAGAAAATAACTTTTGAATTATGGGAAGCAAGCCTTTTTGCAATATTCTCCTGTATCCACATCATAAATTGACTTTTCCCACTGACGCAGCTCACGAGTACCAGCAGCTGAAAAGGCTCCCCACACCATGACACCTCTTCCTCCATGTATTTCTTATAAGATCATGCAACTCAAATCGTGATTCATCGCTCCACACAACTCTGCTGAACCGCCCTGACTTTCTATATTCTGAGAATGTTTTTCTGAGACAGGCTTTTAAAAACATCTTCTAGACACAAAACCTGCATTACATAACCTTCTGGATATTGTTTTTCTCAAAGAGTCTTGTTTTCTAAGCTCTTGAATTTTGCTAACAGATTTTGTAGGCTTTTTTCCTGTCTTTGAGAACCGTAAATTTTAGCAGGTGGTCATCCCTGCATGATGAGGCTTTGGGCATTCCAGATTATTTCTTTCTGGCAACATTACCTGTTGTTTCAAAGCACTGACCTGTTCTCTATACAATAGCTAACAGAGAAATAGGGATTTTCTCTGATTTTAGGGTCTTGTAAATTTCAGAATAGCTACAGTTGGCCTGATGAAGACCAGCTATTTGTTATCTGACAGCAACCCCTGCATGATATTTTGCTTTTTTTTTGGAGCACTACATACTACAACACTACATACTGTACATCTCTCCCTGCTCTATCAATCCTGGTTCCATTTATGAGCTTGTTATCAGGCCCTTGATGGGTTGCATCAGATGTGGCAGATAATGACTAAACTTTTAAGAAAAAAAAACAAAACATTTTGTACACCCAGACATGTGTTAGTTTGAATCTTACATTAAACATTTTAATCATTATCCTGATTTTACCTTTGTGTACAAGAAAACTATATAAGTGAATTTCCCCTTTTATAAACCCTTTAGAATGTTCTGTATTTCTGCATAAATATGACCTAAAACATCATCAGATCAGAAGTCCTAAAAGAGAACCCAATTAAACAAATGACACAAAAATATATACTTAAAATATTATACATTTATTTACTGAGAAAAATGATCCAATATTACATATCGGTGAGTGTTGGTTACATATTGGTGTGACCACCTTGTGCAAAAATAACTCCAGCTAAACGTTTGCGGTAACTGTTGATCAGTCCTGCACATCGGCTTAGAGGAATTTTAGCCCGTTCCTCAGTACAGAACAGCTTCAACTCTGGGATGTTGGTAGGTCTCCTCACATGAACTGCTTGCTTCAGGTCCTTCCATAACATTTCTATTGGATTAAGGTGAGGACTTTGACTTGGCCATTCCAAAACATTACCTTTATTCTTCTTTAACCATTCTTTGGTAGAACGACTTGTGTGTTTAGGGTCGTTGTCTTGCTGCATGACCCACTTTCTCTTCAGATTCAGTTCACAGACAGATGTCCTTATATTTTCCTTTAGAATTCGCTGGTATACTTCAGAATTCATTGTCACATCATTGATGGCAAATTCTCCTGGCCCAGATGCAGCAAAACAGGCCTAAAACCATGTTTCACAGATGGGATAAAGTTCTTATGCTAGAATGCATTGGGTTTTTTTTTTCTCCAAACATAACGCTTCTCATTTAAACCAAAAAGTTCTATTTTAGTTTCATCCATCCCACAAAACATTTTTCCAATAGCCTTCTGGCTTGTCCACGTGATCATTAGCAAACTGCAGATGGGCAGCAATGTTGAAACTTTGCTAGACCCCTGTTCTTTAAATAAAACAGGGCGTTCACTCACACCTGATTGTCATCCCATTGATTGAAAACACCTGACCCTAATTTCACATTCAAATTAACTGCTAATCCTAGATGTTTCCAACAATCCAACATACTTTTGCCCTCACAGATATGTAATATTGGATCATTTTGCTCAATAAATAAATGACCAAGTATAATATTTTTGTCTTATTTGTTTAATTGGGTTCTCTTTATCTACTCTTAGGACTTGTGTGAAAAAAATCTGACAATGGTTTAGGTCATAGAAATATAGAAAATCCAGATTTTTACAAGATAATGTTATTTCCACCTTAATATTAGCATCTTATGTTGATCATTTTTAGTGTAACTGTCATAAAGGTACTTTATGGCAATGTTATTAAAATGTCTAGATTGGTTGCCAATAGAAATTATTAAAATAACAAATTTGTGTTCACCATGCCTTCTGCTGTCTGTCATCCATCCAAAGTATATGAGCTTGTTACACATTCAATATAATGTTACGGATCAAATGATGACATGTCTGACTGACAATCTTTTTATAATTAGAATAAAGCCATTTTTTTGTACTCTCCAGTGTAATTCAAGTTTTGTTTTTTTGTTTTTTACTTTTTACATCACATAAGATACCAGAATATCAACATGAACAAAAACAGAATAAATTAAATTTTATTTGTATAGTGCTTTACAGAAGTATATAAATTTTGGATATAAGTTTTAAATGTTTACCTTTATCCCCAATGAGTAAGCCATGAAGGCATAGAGTAAGCACATACCTGGGCCAATGATGCATAGGAAGGGCCAGTGAATCGATATTATCAGAAATATGTTTGTAGGGGGTTTAAATAGGGAGAAGAAAAGTTCATAATTTGTCATTTATCATATTATACAAATTTTAGCATTGAATAATATAAATGTTATCACTTGCGATGTTTAGGAAACCTTGTGTTTTTTTTTTTTTAATCTGAAAGATAAGTAATATAATTAATGGTACTACATTAAAATGATAACAATATATTGTGTTTGTAACAGTGTGTCTATGGTTGGTATTTAGCGGGGCCACAAGCCAAAAGTAAGTAGCTGCCAAAATCTTTGTTCCTTTAGTATTTTCTGCATGTAAGATTAATTTAGAAATGTAGAATTTAGAAAAAATTTTATTTATTTGAAAACTTGGAAAAATGAAAAAATAAAATAATGTTTTTATTTATTTGACATAAAACATTTTAATAATTGTTGATATATGATGTCTTGACTTCAGCACAGCATCCACAATACAGCCATCAAGAGAATCAACAACAGAATCAAATGAAGCATCAACAACAACAGAGAAAATACAAATGAGTACAACATCATATACACCCGCAACAACAGAACCGACCACATCCACTGTATCCACAACACAGGATGCAACAATCACAGGACCAACAACAGAAACAACCGCAGTTACAACTACTCCAGCTCCAAGCACTACAACTGAAACACAAACAACAACAGAGGAAGCAACCACAACTACAACTGTACCATCATCTACAACCACAACCATTACTACTGAATCCACAACACAGGCTACAACAATCATAGGACCAACATCAGAAACAACCACAGGCACAACTACTCCAGCTCCAAGCACTACAACTGAAACACAAACAACTACTGAGGAACCAACCACACCTACAACTGTAGCATCATTTACAACATCAACTGTCACTACTGAATCCACAACACAGGCTACAACAATCACAGAACCAACAACAGAAACAAGCACAGTTACAACTACTCCAGCTCCAAGCACTACAACTGAAACAAAAACACCTACAGAGGAACCAACCACACCTACAACTGTACCATCATCTACAACACCAACCCCAACCATCACTACTGAATCCACAACACAGGCTACAACAATCACAGGACCAACAACAGAAACAACTGCACTTACAACTACTCCAGATTCAAGCACTACAACTGAAACACAAACAACTACGGAGGAACCAACCACACCTACAACTGTACCATCATTTACAACACCAACGATCACTACTGAATCCACAACACAAGCTACAACAATCACAGAACCAACAACACAAACAACCACAGTTACAACTACTCCAGCTCCAAGCACTACAACTGAAACACAAACAACTACAGAGGAACCAACCACACCTACAACTGTACTATCATCTACAACACCAACCAACACTACTGAATCCACAACACAGGCTACAACAATCATAGGACCAACAACAGAAACAACCACAGGCACAACTACTCCAGCTCCAAGCACTACAACTGAAACACAAACAACTACTGAGGAACCAACCACACCTACAACTGTACCATCATTTACAACATCAACTGTCACTACTGAATCCACAACACAGGCTACAACAATCACAGAACCAACAACAGAAACAAATGCAGTTACAACTACTCCAGCTCCAAGCACTACAACTGAAACACAAACAACTACAGAGGAACCAACCACACCTACAACTGTACCATCATCTACAACACCAACCCCAACCATCACTACTGAATCCACAACACAGGCTACAACAATCACAGGACCAACAACAGAAACAACTGCAGTTACAACTGCTCCAGCTTCAAGCACTACAACTGAAACACAAACAACTACAGAGGAACCAACCACACCAACAACTGTACCATCATTTACAACACCAACAATCACTACTGAATCCACAACACAGGCTACAACAATCACAGGACCAACCAGAGAAACAACTGCACTTACAACTACTCCAGATTCAAGCACTACAACTGAAACACAAACAACTACAGAGGAACCAACCACACCTACAACTGTACTATCATCTACAACACCAACCAACACTACTGAATCCACAACACAGGCTACAACAATCATAGGACCAACAACAGAAACAACCACAGGCACAACTACTCCAGCTCCAAGCACTACAACTGAAACACAAACAACTACTGAGGAACCAACCACACCTACAACTGTACCATCATTTATAACATCAACTGTCACTACTGAATCCACAACACAGGCTACAACAATCACAGAACCAACAACAGAAACAACCGCAGTTACAACTACTCCAGCTCCAAGCACTACAACTGAAACACAAACAACTACAGAGGAACCAACCACACCTACAACTGTACCATCATCTACAACACCAACCCCAACCATCACTACTGAATCCACAACACAGGCTACAACAATCACAGGACCAACAACAGAAACAACTGCAGTTACAACTGCTCCAGCTCCAAACACTACAACTGAAACACAAACAACTACAGAGGAACCAACCACACCTACAACTGTACCATCATTTATAACATCAACCATCACTACTGAATCCACAACACAGGCTACAACAATCACAGAACCACCAACAGAAACAATAGCAGTTACAACTACTCCAGCTCCAAGCACTACAACTGAAACACAAACAACTACGGAGGAACCAAGCACACTTACAACTGTACCATCATTTACAACACCAACAATTACTACTGAATCCACAACAAAGGCTACAACAATCACAGGACCAACAACAGAAACAACTGCAGTTACAACTGCTCCAGCTTCAATCACTACAACTGAAACACAAACAACTACAGAGGAACCAACCACACCTACAACTGTACCATCATTTACAACATCAACCGTCACTACTGAATCCACAACACAGGCTACAACAATCACAGTACCAACAACAGAAACAACTGCACTTACAACTGCTCCAGCTCCAAGCACTACAACTGAAACACAAACAACTACAGAGGAACCAACCACACCTACAACTGTACCATCATCTACAACACCAACCATCACTACTGAATCGACAACACAGGCTACAACAATCACAGGACCAACAACAGAAACAACTGCAGTTACAACTACTCCATCTTCAAGCACTACAACTGAAACACAAACAACTACAGAGGAACCAACCACACCTACAACTGTACCATCATTTACAACATCAACCATCACTACTGAATCCACAACACAGGCTACAACAATCACAGGACCAACAACAGAAACAACCACAGTTACAACTCCTCCAGCTCCAAGCACTACAACTGAAACACAAACAACTACAGAGCAACCAACCACACCAACAACTGTACCATCATCTACAACCCGAACCATCACTACTGAATCTACAACAGAGGTTACAACAATTACAGAACCAACAACAGAAACAACCACAGTTACAATTGCTCCAGCTCCAAGCACTACAACTGAAACACAAACAACTACAGAGGAACCAACCATACCTATAACTGTACCATCATCTACAACACCAACCCCAACCATCAGTACTGAATCCACAACACAGGCTACAACAATCACAGGACCAACAACAGAAACAACTGCAGTTACAACTGCTCCAGCTTCAATCACTACAACTGAAACACAAACAACTACAGAGGAACCAACCACACCTACAACTGTACCATCATTTACAACATCAACCGTCACAACTGAATCCACAACACAGGCTACAACAATCACAGTACCAACAACAGAAACAACTGCAGTTACAACTGCTCCAGCTTCAAGCACTACAACTGAAACACAAACAACTACAGAGGAACCAACCACACCTACAACTGTACCATCATTTACAACACCAACCGTCACTACTGAATCCACAACACAGGCTATAACAATCACATGGCCAACAACAGAAACAACTGCAGTTACAACTGCTCCAGCTTCAAGCACTACAACTGAAACACAAACAACTACAGAGGAACCAACCACACCTACAACTGTACCATCATTTACAACACCAACAATCACTACTGAATCCACAACACAGGCTACAACAATCACAGAACCAACAATAGAAACAACCGCAGTTACAACTACTCCAGCTCCAAGCACTACAACTGAAACACAAACAACTACAGAGCAACCAACCACACCAACAACTGTACCATCAACTACAACCCGAACCATCACTACTGAATCTACAACAGAGGTTACAACAATCACAGGACCAACAACAGAAACAACTGCAGTTACAACTGCTCCAGCTTCAAGCACTACAACTGAAACACAAACAACTACAGAGGAACCAACCACACCTACAACTTTACCATCATTTACAACATCAACTATCATTACTGAATCCACAACACAGGCTACAACAATCACAGAACCAACAACAGAAACAACTGCAGTTACAACTGCTCCAGCTTCAAGCACTACAACTGAAACACAAACAACTACAGTGGAACCAACCACACCTACAACTGTACCATCATTTACAACATCAACCGTCACTACTGAATCCACAACACAGGCTACAACAATCACAGGACCAACATCAGAAACAATAGCAGTTACAACTACTCCAGCTCCAAGCACTACAACTGAAACACAAACAACTACGGAGGAACCAACCACACCTACAACTGTACCATCATTTACAACACCAACAATCACTACTGAATCCACAACAAAGGCTACAACAATCACAGAACCAACAATAGAAACAACCACAGTTACAACTCCTCCAGCTCCAAGGACTACAACTGAAACACAAACAACTACAGAGCAACCAACCACACCAACAACTGTACCATCATCTACAACATCAACCGTCACTACTGAATCCACAACACAGGCTATAACAATCACAGGACCAACAACAGAAACAACTGCAGTTACAACTGCTCCAGCTTCAAGCACTACAACTGAAACACAAACAACTATAGAGGAACCAACCACACCTACAACTGTACCATCATTTACAACACCAACAATCACTACTGAATCCACAACACAGGCTACAACAATCACAGAACCAACAATAGAAACAACCGCAGTTACAACTACTCCAGCTCCAAGCACTACAACTGAAACACAAACAACTACAGAGCAACCAACCACACCAACAACTGTACCATCAACTACAACCCGAACCATCACTACTGAATCTACAACAGAGGTTACAACAATTACAGAACCAACAACAGAAACAACCACAGTTACAACTGCTCCAGCTCCAAGCACTACATCTGAAACACAAACAACTACAGAGGAACCAACCATACCTATAACTGTTCCATCATCTACAACACCAACCCCAACCATCAGTACTGAATCCACAACACAGGCTACAACAATCACAGGACCAACAACAGAAACAACTGCAGTTACAACTGCTCCAGCTTCAAGCACTACAACTGAAACACAAACAACTACAGAGGAACCAACCACACCTACAACTTTACCATCATTTACAACATCAACTATCATTACTGAATCCACAACACAGGCTACAACATTCACAGAACCAACAACAGAAACAACTGCAGTTACAACTGCTCCAGCTTCAAGCACTACAACTGAAACACAAACAACTACAGTGGAACCAATCACACCTACAACTGTACCATCATTTCCAACATCAACCGTCACTACTGAATCCACAACACAGGCTACAACAATCACACGACCAACAACAGAAACAATAGCAGTTACAACTACTCCAGCTCCAAGCACTACAACTGAAACACAAACAACTACGGAGGAACCAACCACACCTACAACTGTACCATCATTTACAACACAAACAATCACTACTGAATCCACAACACAGGCTACAACAATCACAGAACCAACAATAGAAACAACCACAGTTACAACTCCTCCAGCTCCAAGCACTACAACTGAAACACAAACAACTACAGAGCAACCAACCACACCAACAACTGTACCATCATCTACAACCCGAACCATCACTACTGAATCTACAACAGAGGTTATAACAATTACAGAACCAACAACAGAAATAACCACAGTTACAACTGCTCCAGCTCCAAGCACTACAACTGAAACACAAGCAACTACAGAGGAACCAACCATACCTATAACTGTACCATCATCTACAACACCAACCCCAACCATCAGTACTGAATCCACAACACAGGCTACAACAATCACAGAACCAACAACAGAAACAATCACAGTTACAAGCACTACAACTGAAACACAAACAACTACAGTGGTTCCAACCACACCTACAACTGTACCATCATCTACAACACCAACCATCACTAGTGAATCCACAAGACAGGTTACAACAATCACAGAACCAACAACAGAAACAACCACAGTTACAAGGACAACTGAAACACAAACAACTACACAGAAACCAACAACACCTACAACTGTACCATCATCTACAACACCAACCCCAACCATCACTACTGAATCCACAACACAGGCTACAACAATTACAGGACCAACAACAGAAACATCTGCAGTTACAACTACTCCAGCTCCAAGCACTACAACTGAAACACAAACTACTACAGATGAACCAACCACAGCTACAGCTGTACCATCATCTACAACCCCAAGCATCACTATTGAATCCACAACACAGGCTAAAATAATCACAGAACCAATAACAGAAACAACCACAGTTATATCTACTCCAGCTCCAAGCACTACAACTGAAACACAAACAACTACAGATGAACCAACCACAGCTACAACTGTACCATCATCTACAACCCCAAGCATCACTATTGAATCCACAACACAGGTTACAACAATCACAGGACCAGCCACAGAAACAACTGCACTTACAACTACTCCAGCTCCAAGCACTACAACTGAAACACAAGCAACTACAAAGGAACCAACCACACCTACAACTGTACCATCATCTACAACCCCAACCATCACTATTGAATCCACAACACAGGCTACAACAATCACAGGACCAACAACAGAAACAACTGCAGTTACAAGGACTCCAGCTCCAAGCACTACAACTGAAACACAAACAACTACAGAGGAACCAACCACACCTACAACTCTACCATCATTTACAACCCCAACCCCTACCATCACTACTGAATCCACAACACAGGCTACTACAATTAAAGGACCAACAACAGAAACAACCGCAGTTACAACTACTCCAGCTCCAAGCACTACAACTGAAACACAAACAACTACAGATGAACCAACCACAGCTACAACTGTACCATCATCTACAACCCCAAGCATCACTATTGAATCCACAACACATGCTACAACAATCACAGGACCAGGAACAGTAACAACTGCAGTTACAACTGCTCCAGCTCCAAGCACTACAACTGAAACACAAACAATTACAGCAGAACCAACCACACCTACAACTGTACCATCATCTACAACACCAACCATCACTACTGAATCCACATCACAGGCAAAAATAATCACAGAACCAATAACAGAAACAACTACAGTTACAGCTCCTCCAGCTCCAAGCACTACAACTGAAACCCAAACAACTACAGTGGTTCCAACCACACCTACAACTGTACCATCATCTACAACACCAACCCCAACCATCACTACTGAATCCACAACACAGGCTAAAATAATCACAGAACCAATAACAGAAACAACTGCAGTTACAACTCCTCCAGCTCCAAGCACTACAACTGAAACACAAACAACTACAAAGGAACCAACCACACCTACAACTGTACCGTCATCTACAACACCAACCCCAACCATCACTACTGAATCCAAATCACAGGCTAAAATAATCACAGAACCAATAACAGAAACAACCGCAGTTACAACTACTCCAGCTCCAAGCACTACAACTGAAACACAAACAACTACAGATGAACCAACCACAGCTACAACTGTACCATCATCTACAACCCCAAGCATCACTATTGAATCCACAACACAGGCTACAACAATCACAGGACCAGCCACAGAAACAACTGCAGTTACAACTACTCCAGCTCCAAGCACTACAACTGAAACACTAACAACTACAGAGGAACCAACCACACCTACAACTGTACCATCATCTACAACATCAACCATCACTACTGAATCCACAACACAGGCAAAAATAATCACAGAACCAATAACAGAAACAACCACAGTTACAACTCCTCCAGCTCCAAGCACTACAACTGAAACACAAACAACTACAAAGGAACCAACCACACCTACAACTGTACCATCATCTACAACACCAACCCCAACGATCACTACTGAATCCACAACACAGGCTAAAACAATCACAGAACCAGTAACAGAAACAAGCACAGTTACAATTACTCCAGCTTCAAGCACTACAACTGAAACACAAACAACTACAGAGGAAGCAGCCACACCTACAACTGTACCATCATCTACTACCCCAACCATCACTATTGAATCCACAACACAGGCTATAACAATCACAGGATCAACAGCAGAAACAACTGCAGTCACAACTACTCCAGCTCCAAGCACTACAACTGAAACACAAACAACTACAGAGGAACCAACCACAGCTACAATTGTACCATCATCTACAACACCAACCCCAACCATCACTACTGAATCCACAACACAAGCTACAACAATTACAGGACCAACAACAGAAACAACCATAGTTACAACTACTCCAGGTCCAAGCATGACAACTGAAACACAAACTATTACAGCAGAACCAACCACACGTACAACTATACCATCATCTACAACACCAACCATCACTACTGAATCCACAACACAGGCAAAAATAACCACAGAACCAATAACAGAAACAACCGCAGTTACAACTACTCCAGCTCCAAGCACTACAACTGAAACACGAACAACTACAGATGAACCAACCACAGCTACAACTGTACCATCATCTATAACCCCAACCATCACTATTGAATTCACAACACAGGCTACAACAATCACAGAATCAACAACAGAAACAACTGCATTTACAACTACTTCGGCTCCAAGCACTAAAACCGAAACATCAACAGCAGAATCACCTAATCAATTAACAGCCACTATTGTCACAAGCACCACTGCAGACTCACTAAAAACTACAGAGGATACTCCATCAACTAGACGTACAACTGGGCTACCAACTACAATCCTAACAAAGGAAGTAACCACTACCACTGAATCCACAACACAGGCTACAACAGAAACAACAATAGAAGGAACCATTGCTTCTGCAACTACTCCGGTTTCAAGCAATGCAACTGAAGCATCAACAACTAGAGAGAAAACCCCAATAACTACACCTGTAACTGTCCCAACCACAATTACAATTACAACACACATACCTGAAGTGACCTCAAGTGAATTTACAACACAGGCTGCAACAACCACAGAACTAACAACAAAAAAATCATCAGGATTAACAACTACCTTGGCTCCAAGCACAACTAAAAAATCAACAACTGCAGCGGAAAATCTAACATCTACACATACATCTGGGAGCCTAACAATGATTACAACACCCACAACTGAATTGTCCACTACCACTTTATCTACAACACAGGCCACAACAACCACAGAACCAACAACAGCAGAATCAAGTGCATCTACAACTACACTAGTCCCAGATACAGCACCTGAAACAACAACTTCAGAGGGGACACCAACAAATACAGCTACAACTGTGCTGCAATCTGCAATACTAACAACAGAAGTGACCTCTACCACTGAATCCCCAACACAGGCTACAGTAACCACAGAACCAACAACTGCAGAATCATCTGGATTAACAACTACATTAGCTCAAAGCACAACCAAGGAAGCATCAACAACTACAGAGGAAACACCATCAACTACACGTACAACTCTACCACCAACTACATTACTAACACCAGAAGTGACTCATACAACTGAATCCACACAGGCTACAACAACCACAGAACCAACAACAGCAGAATCAACAACAGTAGAATCAACAGGATTGACAATGACCTTAGTTCCAAGCACCTCAACTGAATCACCAACTACAGAGGAAACTGCATCAACTACACCTACAACTTTCTTTGTGCAACAAACTTCAACCAAAACCATGAAAGTGACCAGAACCACAGAATCGACAAGAACAGTATCGCCAACAGCAGAATCAACTGGATCAACAACTACCTTAGCTCCAAGCACCACAACAGCAGCAGAAACAGCAGAAATAACAATTACAACAACAAAAGAAGTGACCAGTAAGACTGAATCCATTGCAGAATCAACTGCAGCCACAAGTAGCCCAACCCCCAGCACTGTGACTAAAGAACAAACTGCAAAAGAAACTCCAACAGTTCCACCTTCACTTGTAACACCAACTATGCCAACATTCATAGTGACCACTATATTCACGTCACAACCTACACAAACGCCACAACCAACAGATTCAGCTGTATCTATAACTGTTTCCACTCCAACCACCATAATGGAACCACCAGTTTCTTTTACAGAGCAAACTCAATCAAATACATCTACAACTGTACCACCAGCAATTATAACACCAACAACAGAAGTAACCACTACCACTGAGCCCACAACACAGGTTGCAACAACCACAGAGCTGACAACAGCAGTACCAACTGCATCTACATTAAGTATAGCTCCAAGCACTATAGCTGAAGCACCAACAACTCAACCTTCAACTGCACTAATGACCAAATTGATCACTCTTTCTGTGTCTACTCTTGAGCCCACATCGACAACAGAAACAACATCAGAAGAATCAACTGCATATTCAATTTCTCTGCATACAAGGACTACAACTGAAGCACCAACAACTACAGAGGGGACACTAACAACTACATTTTTAACTGTACCATCACCAACAACAGCAAAAACAAGTGTTTCTTCAAATCCAAGCACTTCAGTAGAAACACTAGCAACTATACCTACAACTTTACCACCACTTACAATACCAACAACTGAAAATCACTCTAGCTCTGAATCTGTAACACAGACTGCAACAATCACTGTAGCATCAGAAGCAAAAACAACTGCATCAACAAATATTCCAGCTCCAAACACTACTGCTGAATTGCCAACAACTACAGAGGAAACACCATCTACACCAACACCCACAGAAACAACAAATGCAACTACTTTGGCTCCAAATACTACAACTGAAGCACCCACAACTGCAGAGTATACTCTAATAACTACACCCACATACATAACACAAACAACTCTAACAGCAAAAACAGAATTGACTATTGCAGTTTCATCCTCTGCTCAGCCAATTGCTCTATCAACAGTATATCCAAATATTTCTCGTATTTCAAGTGAAACATCAAATGCAGAATCTAATTTTTTACCTTTTACAGAGGATCAAGGTAAAAGAAATTTAACAACAAATACAACACATGTTACTATAACTACTGCAGCTTTCAGCTCCACAACATTACTACCAGCAACTCCAATGTCAACTCTATCAGTTACACCTATATCAACAACATCTACAACACCCAAGGAAGATTTGACCACTGCCAATGATTCCATGAAAAAACCTTCCACACTTGCAAGAAATACAAGTACATCTGCTTCACCAAGTCCACTAATTACAAGCACAACAATTGAAGAAGTAAATCTAACAACTACACCTAAAACTGAAATAAATAGAACTAAAGCAAATGCAACTGATGACACTGCAATTTCAGCCACACCTGTAACTACATTAACTATAACTGCCACTTCAATAAATACTTCAAATGCAGAATCAACAATTTATACAAGTTCTTCCAACCTTGCAACGTACACAGTACCTCTCTACATAATGTATGTTAAATTCTTATATGACTATATAAATAAAGAAGTAAGTATTCCAAATGAATTCTGAAAGAAAAAGTAATCTGTATTATGCTTTATCTCTGCAGAGCTGGTACAGCTGTGGTTCAAACCAGGCTGATGTTCAACTTCTCTGCTCCCATTCCCAGTGAGACTTTGCTCCATAGTGCAATCACAGCCCTGTTGAGTTCTCGATTCACAAACATCAGTGATTTGATAAAAGTCCTGAATTTCAAATATGAGAGTATGTTTTGTTTACAAATTCTTCACTAACACAAAATACAGATTCATTGTCTGATTCATATGAAATGTACATCTTTATCAGATGTTGTAAAAGACATTTGCTTTATTCCTCAGAAATTTCAAACACTTCCTATGCAGTCATCTTCACATTCAGCCTCAGTAACATCAGTATGTCAGAGAAACCTGACCTCAGCAACAACACTGAGACCCGAGTGCAGAATTCCATTAATGATGCTGTGAGTGTAAATATCATTCTGCCAAAAAATAAGAACATATTCTTCTGATCAGGGCTGTTTCAATACAACATATAGTGAAATCATATAACATTACCAAGACAGAAACCAAATTTGTGGAATTAGTCTTTAAAAAGTATACAAAGTATATTGATTACAGTATACTATACAAATTTCTGTCGGATATAAGTAGGACATCTGCCAAGACAACTTAATTCCACACATAGAAAATTGCACAATTGTCAAGTTGTTAATTTTTGAACATCTAAAAATACAATGTTATATCTCTAAAGACTTCAATAATTTAGAAAAATCATTGTCATTGCATCCAGCTGAACACACTTTTGAATGAACCTGGGCGAGATCAATTTGAACCGAAGTTCTCTAACTTCACGTAAGTTGACTACAGCATAGATTTCTGTTCTGAGAATTACTTCCTGTACTTCTCACTGTACTGATTTCAAGTATAATCTTCTGCTTTTCTAAATAGAAGTTCAGGAAAACAAATGAAAGGTTACATGGAGTACAGTTTCCAAGATAGTGATGCTAATACACTAATCACCTTCCTCAAAGAACTCCAAAAACAAACTGGTAAGCTGTACAACACAACCTTGCTTTATAATTGCTGTTTTATTGTTGATTTGTTGATTGATCATATAAATGTATGCTTTATTTACATTACCTTTTAATAAAACTTGTTTATTTGCAGGTAATTCTACATCAGTTCCTCCATCAACTGCAACAGTTCCACTGTTGTCTTCAGCAGCAACTCAAATAATAAAGTATGGTCATTTCAGACATGTTAAAGAAATGCAGAATCCATTCATTGATATGAATTGTGATTTTGAAAAAAAAAAATGCTAACATTTTGTGTCTACAGATCTGGTTCAGCTGTGGTTCAGACCAGACTGGCCTTCAACTCCTTCACTCCCGTTCCCAGTGAGAGTGTGGTCCTCAGTGCCATCACATTTCTGCTGAGTTCTCGATTCACAAACCTCAGTGATTCGCTAAATGTGCTGAACTACACCTATGAGAGTATGTTTTCTTTATTTATCACACATTACAGCAACAATTGTTGACATTATTGTCCCATCCGTATGAGATCTAAACCACTCTAATGGACAATTTTCTTTATTCCACAGATATTTCCGAGACATCCTATGCAGTCATCTTCACAATCAGCATCAGTAACATTCCAGAGAACTCTGACCTGAGGAATGAAACCTACATCCAAGTGGCGAGCATCATCAATCATGCTGTGAGTGTACATATTAAATGCACTTTGTGATGGCTGTAGGAGCATGTTACTTTGGCAGACACATTGGATTGATTTCATATACCCTGTCTTCTGAATACATATAGCAATAACGCTAATGTGAGGTGACAATGTGAATAACAAGGCATATTCTTTTGATCAGTCGTTGATTCAGTGTAAAATGCCATGAAACCACATCATACCAAAACAGTATAGACAATCATGAGGACTTCTTTCAAGTGAGCCACACAGATACCCCTGACCCAGCAGGGCCTAGGTGTGCCTTAAATCTCCATTCAGTTGGGTGTGCCTGATAGAGCTCTAGAAGGATCCAAACAATGGACATCCTTGTAATGTCACCAAACTACCTCACCTGGCTGTGCTCGATTTGGAGGAGCAGAGGTTCTACTCTGAGATTTGGCCAGCAACCGAGCTCCTGCTTCACCACCACAGACTGCTATGGTGACTGTACCACCGATGCTGCTGCTAGTGGCCCGATCTGTTTCTCAATCTCTCACTCTCTTGGTCCAGGACCTGTGAATAATATCCCAAGACAATGGAACTCTGCCAGGGGCAATGTCTCTTCCCTCACCTAAAGGGAGCTCCACACCTTTTTCAAGGATAAAACAATGGCCTACCACTTGGAGGGGAAGATGTTCATTGCAGCTACTTCACACTTAGCAAATGTTCACGGAATTTTTAGAGATCTTTGTTGCATGCTGCCAAGAGAACATCATATGCAAATGACAGGGATGTTGCCTCTAGCCCCATACACTGGACACCAATCCAACCTCAGCTTCATCTTGATATCCTGTCCTTGAGAACAACAAGCAGGAGTGGAAAAAAGAAACGCCCTTGAGGGAGTCCAGTGGCCGTCTTAAGCCATTTTGTCTTAACACTAAGAAACAGGCATGATTGGTGCTGCACTCATTCAAAGACTGGATCACAAAGTAGTGACACAGATCCCCCATATTCATGTAGTCCGTCCTACATCAAATGCTGAGGCACATAAGCATAGGCCTTCTCTAAATACACAAAACACTTGTAGACTGGATGAGCACACTCCCATGACATCTCACTAAAAATAGCGTCCATCATTAAAATCAGTTTTAAACGTAAGATTATTACCCTGATCAAATTTTGAATGCATATTCATCATGAATAATTTGGGAAATTTTTCACTTTTGCTCAACACAGAAAACTTAGTGTACAAACAATTGCTACGTTTGGAACATCTAAAGATGTAGAGTTTGAATTGTCAAACGACTTGTAATTCAAACCAAAAATATTTACATTCTCCAGCTAAACACACTTCTCAATGCACCTGGCGCAGAACCATTTGCACCCAAGACCTCCAACTTCACGTAAGTTGAACACCTCATTGATTTCTGTTTTGAGAATGCTTCCTGTACTGCTTACTGCACAGTTCTTGATATGAAGACCATCTAATTCTCTGCTTTCCTAAATAGAAGTTCAGGAACACAGGTTGAAGGTGAAATAGGGTACAGCTTCCAATATGGAGATAGTAATATACCAATCACCTTTGTCAGTATGCTCCAGAAACAAAGTGGTAAGCTGTGCTACACAAGCTTGCTTTATGATTGCTGTTTTTGTTGATTGAGCAGATAAATGCATGTTTTATTTTCTTTACCTTTAAGAAAAACGTGTTTTCTTGCAGGTAATTCTACATCAGCTCCTCCATCAACTGCAACAGTTCCACTGTTGTCTTCAGCAGCAACTCAAATAATAAAGTATGGTCATTTCAGACATGTTAAAGAAATGCAGAATCCATTCATTGATATGAATTGTGATTTTGAAAAAAAAAATGCTAACATTTTGTGTCTACAGATCTGGTTCAGCTGTGGTTCAGACCAGACTGGCCTTCAACTCCTTCACTCCCGTTCCCAGTGAGAGTGTGGTCCTCAGTGCCATCACATTTCTGCTGAGTTCTCGATTCACAAACCTCAGTGATTCGCTAAATGTGCTGAACTACACCTATGAGAGTATGTTTTCTTTATTCATCACACATTACAGCAACAATTGTTGACATTATTGTCCCATCCGTATGAGATCTAAACCACTCTAATGGACAATTTTCTTTATTCCACAGATATTTCCGAGACATCCTATGCAGTCATCTTCACAATCAGCATCAGTAACATTCCAGAGAACTCTGACCTGAGGAATGAAACCTCCATCCAATTGGCGAGCATCATCAATCATGCTGTGAGTGTACATATTAAATGCACTTTGTGATGGCTGTAGGAGCATGTTACTTTGGCAGACACATTGGATTGATTTCATATACCCTGTCTTCTGAATACATATAGCAATAACGCTAATGTGAGGTGACAATGTGAATAACAAGGCATATTCTTTTGATCAGTCGTTGATTCAGTGTAAAATGCCATGAAACCACATCATACCATAACAGTATAGACAATCATGAGGACTTCTTTCAAGTTAGCCACACAGATACCCCTGACCCAGCAGGGCCTAGGTGTGCCTTAAATCTCCATTCAGTTGGGTGTGCCTGATAGAGCTCTAGAAGGGTCCAAACAATGGACATCCTTGTAATGTGCCCAAACTACCTCACCTGGCTGTGCTCGATTTGGAGGAGCAGAGGTTCTACTCTGAGATTTGGCCACCAACCGAGCTCCTGCTTCACCACCACAGACTGCTACGGTGACTGTACCACCGATGCTGCTGCTAGTGGCTCGATCTGTTTCTCAATCTCTCACTCTCTTGGTCCAGGACCTGCGAATAATATCCCAAGACAATGGAACTCTGCCAGGGGCAATGTCTCTTCCCTCACCTAAAGGGAGCTCCACACCTTTTTCAAGGATAAAACAATGGCCTACCACTTGGAGGGGAAGATGTTCATTGCAGCTACTTCACACTTAGCAAAATGTTCACGGAATTTTTAGAGATCCTTGTTGCATGCTGCCAAGAGAACATCATATGCAAATGACAGGGATGTTGCCTCTAGCCCCATACACTGGACACCAATCCAACCTCAGCTTCATCTTGATATCCTGTCCTTGAAAACAACAAGCAGGAGTGGAAAAAAGAAACGCCCTTGAGGGAGTCCAGTGGCCGTCTTAAGCCATTTTGTCTTAACGCTAAGAAACAGGCATGATTGGCGCTGCACTCATTCAAAGACTGGATCACAAAGTTGTGACACAGATCCCCCATATTCATGTAGTCCGTCCTACATCAAATGCTGAGGCACATAAGCATAGGCCTTCTCTAAATACACAAAACACTTGTAGACTGGATGAGCACACTCCCATGACATCTCACTAAAAATAGCGTCCATCATTAAAATCAGTCTTAAACGTAAGATTATTACCCTGATCAAATTTTGAATGCATATTCATCATGAATAATTTGGGAAATTTTTCACTTTTGCTCAACACAGAAAACTTAGTGTACAAACAATTGCTACGTTTGGAACATCTAAAGATGTAGAGTTTGAATTGTCAAACGACTTGTAATTCAAACCAAAAATATTTACATTCTCCAGCTAAACACACTTCTCAATGCACCTGGCGCAGAACCATTTGCACCCAAGACCTCCAACTTCACGTAAGTTGAAAACCTCATTGATTTCTGTTTTGAGAATGCTTCCTGTACTGCTTACTGCACAGTTCTTGATATGAAGACCATCTAATTCTCTGCTTTCCTAAATAGAAGTTCAGGAACACAGGTTGAAGGTGAAATAGGGTACAGCTTCCAATATGGAGATAGTAATATACCAATCACCTTTGTCAGTATGCTCCAGAAACAAAGTGGTAAGCTGTGCTACACAAGCTTGCTTTATGATTGCTGTTTTTGTTGATTGAGCAGATAAATGCATGTTTTATTTTCTTTACCTTTAAGAAAAACGTGTTTTCTTGCAGGTAATTCTACATCAGCTCCTCCATCAACTGCAACAGTTCCACTGTTGTCTTCAGCAGCAACTCAAATAATAAAGTATGGTCATTTCAGACATGTTAAAGAAATGCAGAATCCATTCATTGATATGAATTGTGATTTTGAAAAAAAAAAATGCTAACATTTTGTGTCTACAGATCTGGTTCAGCTGTGGTTCAGACCAGACTGGCCTTCAACTCCTTCACTCCCGTTCCCAGTGAGAGTGTGGTCCTCAGTGCCATCACATTTCTGCTGAGTTCTCGATTCACAAACCTCAGTGATTCGCTAAATGTGCTGAACTACACCTATGAGAGTATGTTTTCTTTATTTATCACACATTACAGCAACAATTGTTGACATTATTGTCCCATCCGTATGAGATCTAAACCACTCTAATGGACAATTTTCTTTATTCCACAGATATTTCCGAGACATCCTATGCAGTCATCTTCACAGTCAGCATCAGTAACATTCCAGAGAACTCTGACCTGAGGAATGAAACCTACATCCAAGTGGCGAGCATCATCAATCATGCTGTGAGTGTACATATTAAATGCACTTTGTGATGGCTGTAGGAGCATGTTACTTTGGCAGACACATTGGATTGATTTCATATACCCTGTCTTCTGAATACATATAGCAATAACGCTAATGTGAGGTGACAATGTGAATAACAAGGCATATTCTTTTGATCAGTCGTTGATTCAGTGTAAAATGCCATGAAACCACATCATACCATAACAGTATAGACAATCATGAGGACTTCTTTCAAGTGAGCCACACAGATACCCCTGACCCAGCAGGGCCTAGGTGTGCCTTAAATCTCCATTCAGTTGGGTGTGCCTGATAGAGCTCTAGAAGGATCCAAACAATGGACATCCTTGTAATGTGCCCAAACTACCTCACCTGGCTGTGCTCGATTTGGAGGAGCAGAGGTTCTACTCTGAGATTTGGCCACCAACCGAGCTCCTGCTTCACCACCACAGACTGCTACGGTGACTGTACCACCGATGCTGCTGCTAGTGGCTCGATCTGTTTCTCAATCTCTCACTCTCTTGGTCCAGGACCTGCGAATAATATCCCAAGACAATGGAACTCTGCCAGGGGCAATGTCTCTTCCCTCACCTAAAGGGAGCTCCACACCTTTTTCAAGGATAAAACAATGGCCTACCACTTGGAGGGGAAGATGTTCATTGCAGCTACTTCACACTTAGCAAAATGTTCACGGAATTTTTAGAGATCCTTGTTGCATGCTGCCAAGAGAACATCATATGCAAATGACAGGGATGTTGCCTCTAGCCCCATACACTGGACACCAATCCAACCTCAGCTTCATCTTGATATCCTGTCCTTGAAAACAACAAGCAGGAGTGGAAAAAAGAAACGCCCTTGAGGGAGTCCAGTGGCCGTCTTAAGCCATTTTGTCTTAACGCTAAGAAACAGGCATGATTGGCGCTGCACTCATTCAAAGACTGGATCACAAAGTAGTGACACAGATCCCCCATATTCATGTAGTCCGTCCTACATCAAATGCTGAGGCACATAAGCATAGGCCTTCTCTAAATACACAAAACACTTGTAGACTGGATGAGCACACTCCCATGACATCTCACTAAAAATAGCGTCCATCATTAAAATCAGTCTTAAACGTAAGATTATTACCCTGATCAAATTTTGAATGCATATTCATCATGAATAATTTGGGAAATTTTTCACTTTTGCTCAACACAGAAAACTTAGTGTACAAACAATTGCTACGTTTGGAACATCTAAAGATGTAGAGTTTGAATTGTCAAACGACTTGTAATTCAAACCAAAAATATTTACATTCTCCAGCTAAACACACTTCTCAATGCACCTGGCGCAGAACCATTTGCACCCAAGACCTCCAACTTCACGTAAGTTGAAAACCTCATTGATTTCTGTTTTGAGAATGCTTCCTGTACTGCTTACTGCACAGTTCTTGATATGAAGACCATCTAATTCTCTGCTTTCCTAAATAGAAGTTCAGGAACACAGGTTGAAGGTGAAATAGGGTACAGCTTCCAATATGGAGATAGTAATATACCAATCACCTTTGTCAGTATGCTCCAGAAACAAAGTGGTAAGCTGTGCTACACAAGCTTGCTTTATGATTGCTGTTTTTGTTGATTGAGCAGATAAATGCATGTTTTATTTTCTTTACCTTTAAGAAAAACGTGTTTTCTTGCAGGTAATTCTACATCAGCTCCTCCATCAACTGCAACAGTTCCACTGTTGTCTTCAGCAGCAACTCAAATAATAAAGTATGGTCATTTCAGACATGTTAAAGAAATGCAGAATCCATTCATTGATATGAATTGTGATTTTGAAAAAAAAAAATGCTAACATTTTGTGTCTACAGATCTGGTTCAGCTGTGGTTCAGACCAGACTGGCCTTCAACTCCTTCACTCCCGTTCCCAGTGAGAGTGTGGTCCTCAGTGCCATCACATTTCTGCTGAGTTCTCGATTCACAAACCTCAGTGATTCGCTAAATGTGCTGAACTACACCTATGAGAGTATGTTTTCTTTATTTATCACACATTACAGCAACAATTGTTGACATTATTGTCCCATCCGTATGAGATCTAAACCACTCTAATGGACAATTTTCTTTATTCCACAGATATTTCCGAGACATCCTATGCAGTCATCTTCACAATCAGCATCAGTAACATTCCAGAGAACTCTGACCTGAGGAATGAAACCTACATCCAAGTGGCGAGCATCATCAATCATGCTGTGAGTGTACATATTAAATGCACTTTGTGATGGCTGTAGGAGCATGTTACTTTGGCAGACACATTGGATTGATTTCATATACCCTGTCTTCTGAATACATATAGCAATAACGCTAATGTGAGGTGACAGTGTGAATAACAAGGCATATTCTTTTGATCAGTCGTTGATTCAGTGTAAAATGCCATGAAACCACATCATACCATAACAGTATAGACAATCATGAGGACTTCTTTCAAGTGAGCCACACAGATACCCCTGACCCAGCAGGGCCTAGGTGTGCCTTAAATCTCCATTCAGTTGGGTGTGCCTGATAGAGCTCTAGAAGGGTCCAAACAATGGACATCCTTGTAATGTGCCCAAACTACCTCACCTGGCTGTGCTCGATTTGGAGGAGCAGAGGTTCTACTCTGAGATTTGGCCACCAACCGAGCTCCTGCTTCACCACCACAGACTGCTACGGTGACTGTACCACCGATGCTGCTGCTAGTGGCTCGATCTGTTTCTCAATCTCTCACTCTCTTGGTCCAGGACCTGCGAATAATATCCCAAGACAATGGAACTCTGCCAGGGGCAATGTCTCTTCCCTCACCTAAAGGGAGCTCCACACCTTTTTCAAGGATAAAACAATGGCCTACCACTTGGAGGGGAAGATGTTCATTGCAGCTACTTCACACTTAGCAAAATGTTCACGGAATTTTTAGAGATCCTTGTTGCATGCTGCCAAGAGAACATCATATGCAAATGACAGGGATGTTGCCTCTAGCCCCATACACTGGACACCAATCCAACCTCAGCTTCATCTTGATATCCTGTCCTTGAAAACAACAAGCAGGAGTGGAAAAAAGAAACGCCCTTGAGGGAGTCCAGTGGCCGTCTTAAGCCATTTTGTCTTAACGCTAAGAAACAGGCATGATTGGCGCTGCACTCATTCAAAGACTGGATCACAAAGTAGTGACACAGTTCCCCCATATTCATGTAGTCCGTCCTACATCAAATGCTGAGGCACATAAGCATAGGCCTTCTCTAAATACACAAAACACTTGTAGACTGGATGAGCACACTCCCATGACATCTCACTAAAAATAGCGTCCATCATTAAAATCAGTCTTAAACGTAAGATTATTACCCTGATCAAATTTTGAATGCATATTCATCATGAATAATTTGGGAAATTTTTCACTTTTGCTCAACACAGAAAACTTAGTGTACAAACAATTGCTACGTTTGGAACATCTAAAGATGTAGAGTTTGAATTGTCAAACGACTTGTAATTCAAACCAAAAATATTTACATTCTCCAGCTAAACACACTTCTCAATGCACCTGGCGCAGAACCATTTGCACCCAAGACCTCCAATTTCACGTAAGTTGAAAACCTCATTGATTTCTGTTTTGAGAATACTTCCTGTACTGCTTACTGCACAGTTCTTGATATGAAGACCATCTAATTCTCTGCTTTCCTAAATAGAAGTTCAGGAACACAGGTTGAAGGTGAAATAGGGTACAGCTTCCAATATGGAGATAGTAATATACCAATCACCTTTGTCAGTATGCTCCAGAAACAAAGTGGTAAGCTGTGCTACACAAGCTTGCTTTATGATTGCTGTTTTTGTTGATTGAGCAGATAAATGCATGTTTTATTTTCTTTACCTTTAAGAAAAACGTGTTTTCTTGCAGGTAATTCTACATCAGCTCCTCCATCAACTGCAACAGTTCCACTGTTGTCTTCAGCAGCAACTCAAATAATAAAGTATGGTCATTTCAGACATGTTAAAGAAATGCAGAATCCATTCATTGATATGAATTGTGATTTTGAAAAAAAAAAATGCTAACATTTTGTGTCTACAGATCTGGTTCAGCTGTGGTTCAGACCAGACTGGCCTTCAACTCCTTCACTCCCGTTCCCAGTGAGAGTGTGGTCCTCAGTGCCATCACATTTCTGCTGAGTTCTCGATTCACAAACCTCAGTGATTCGCTAAATGTGCTGAACTACACCTATGAGAGTATGTTTTCTTTATTTATCACACATTACAGCAACAATTGTTGACATTATTGTCCCATCCGTATGAGATCTAAACCACTCTAATGGACAATTTTCTTTATTCCACAGATATTTCCGAGACATCCTATGCAGTCATCTTCACAATCAGCATCAGTAACATTCCAGAGAACTCTGACCTGAGGAATGAAACCTACATCCAAGTGGCGAGCATCATCAATCATGCTGTGAGTGTACATATTAAATGCACTTTGTGATGGCTGTAGGAGCATGTTACTTTGGCAGACACATTGGATTGATTTCATATACCCTGTCTTCTGAATACATATAGCAATAACGCTAATGTGAGGTGACAATGTGAATAACAAGGCATATTCTTTTGATCAGTCGTTGATTCAGTGTAAAATGCCATGAAACCACATCATACCATAACAGTATAGACAATCATGAGGACTTCTTTCAAGTGAGCCACACAGATACCCCTGACCCAGCAGGGCCTAGGTGTGCCTTAAATCTCCATTCAGTTGGGTGTGCCTGATAGAGCTCTAGAAGGGTCCAAACAATGGACATCCTTGTAATGTGCCCAAACTACCTCACCTGGCTGTGCTCGATTTGGAGGAGCAGAGGTTCTACTCTGAGATTTGGCCACCAACCGAGCTCCTGCTTCACCACCACAGACTGCTACGGTGACTGTACCACCGATGCTGCTGCTAGTGGCTCGATCTGTTTCTCAATCTCTCACTCTCTTGGTCCAGGACCTGCGAATAATATCCCAAGACAATGGAACTCTGCCAGGGGCAATGTCTCTTCCCTCACCTAAAGGGAGCTCCACACCTTTTTCAAGGATAAAACAATGGCCTACCACTTGGAGGGGAAGATGTTCATTGCAGCTACTTCACACTTAGCAAAATGTTCACGGAATTTTTAGAGATCCTTGTTGCATGCTGCCAAGAGAACATCATATGCAAATGACAGGGATGTTGCCTCTAGCCCCATACACTGGACACCAATCCAACCTCAGCTTCATCTTGATATCCTGTCCTTGAAAACAACAAGCAGGAGTGGAAAAAAGAAACGCCCTTGAGGGAGTCCAGTGGCCGTCTTAAGCCATTTTGTCTTAACGCTAAGAAACAGGCATGATTGGCGCTGCACTCATTCAAAGACTGGATCACAAAGTAGTGACACAGATCCCCCATATTCATGTAGTCCGTCCTACATCAAATGCTGAGGCACATAAGCATAGGCCTTCTCTAAATACACAAAACACTTGTAGACTGGATGAGCACACTCCCATGACATCTCACTAAAAATAGCGTCCATCATTAAAATCAGTCTTAAACGTAAGATTATTACCCTGATCAAATTTTGAATGCATATTCATCATGAATAATTTGGGAAATTTTTCACTTTTGCTCAACACAGAAAACTTAGTGTACAAACAATTGCTACGTTTGGAACATCTAAAGATGTAGAGTTTGAATTGTCAAACGACTTGTAATTCAAACCAAAAATATTTACATTCTCCAGCTAAACACACTTCTCAATGCACCTGGCGCAGAACCATTTGCACCCAAGACCTCCAATTTCACGTAAGTTGAAAACCTCATTGATTTCTGTTTTGAGAATACTTCCTGTACTGCTTACTGCACAGTTCTTGATATGAAGACCATCTAATTCTCTGCTTTCCTAAATAGAAGTTCAGGAACACAGGTTGAAGGTGAAATAGGGTACAGCTTCCAATATGGAGATAGTAATATACCAATCACCTTTGTCATTATGCTCCAGAAACAAAGTGGTAAGCTGTGCTACACAAGCTTGCTTTATGATTGCTGTTTTTGTTGATTGAGCAGATAAATGCATGTTTTATTTTCTTTACCTTTAAGAAAAACGTGTTTTCTTGCAGGTAATTCTACATCAGCTCCTCCATCAACTGCAACAGTTCCACTGTTGTCTTCAGCAGCAACTCAAATAATAAAGTATGGTCATTTCAGACATGTTAAAGAAATGCAGAATCCATTCATTGATATGAATTGTGATTTTGAAAAAAAAAAATGCTAACATTTTGTGTCTACAGATCTGGTTCAGCTGTGGTTCAGACCAGACTGGCCTTCAACTCCTTCACTCCCGTTCCCAGTGAGAGTGTGGTCCTCAGTGCCATCACATTTCTGCTGAGTTCTCGATTCACAAACCTCAGTGATTCGCTAAATGTGCTGAACTACACCTATGAGAGTATGTTTTCTTTATTTATCACACATTACAGCAACAATTGTTGACATTATTGTCCCATCCGTATGAGATCTAAACCACTCTAATGGACAATTTTCTTTATTCCACAGATATTTCCGAGACATCCTATGCAGTCATCTTCACAATCAGCATCAGTAACATTCCAGAGAACTCTGACCTGAGGAATGAAACCTACATCCAAGTGGCGAGCATCATCAATCATGCTGTGAGTGTACATATTAAATGCACTTTGTGATGGCTGTAGGAGCATGTTACTTTGGCAGACACATTGGATTGATTTCATATACCCTGTCTTCTGAATACATATAGCAATAACGCTAATGTGAGGTGACAATGTGAATAACAAGGCATATTCTTTTGATCAGTCGTTGATTCAGTGTAAAATGCCATGAAACCACATCATACCATAACAGTATAGACAATCATGAGGACTTCTTTCAAGTGAGCCACACAGATACCCCTGACCCAGCAGGGCCTAGGTGTGCCTTAAATCTCCATTCAGTTGGGTGTGCCTGATAGAGCTCTAGAAGGGTCCAAACAATGGACATCCTTGTAATGTGCCCAAACTACCTCACCTGGCTGTGCTCGATTTGGAGGAGCAGAGGTTCTACTCTGAGATTTGGCCACCAACCGAGCTCCTGCTTCACCACCACAGACTGCTACGGTGACTGTACCACCGATGCTGCTGCTAGTGGCTCGATCTGTTTCTCAATCTCTCACTCTCTTGGTCCAGGACCTGCGAATAATATCCCAAGACAATGGAACTCTGCCAGGGGCAATGTCTCTTCCCTCACCTAAAGGGAGCTCCACACCTTTTTCAAGGATAAAACAATGGCCTACCACTTGGAGGGGAAGATGTTCATTGCAGCTACTTCACACTTAGCAAAATGTTCACGGAATTTTTAGAGATCCTTGTTGCATGCTGCCAAGAGAACATCATATGCAAATGACAGGGATGTTGCCTCTAGCCCCATACACTGGACACCAATCCAACCTCAGCTTCATCTTGATATCCTGTCCTTGAAAACAACAAGCAGGAGTGGAAAAAAGAAACGCCCTTGAGGGAGTCCAGTGGCCGTCTTAAGCCATTTTGTCTTAACGCTAAGAAACAGGCATGATTGGCGCTGCACTCATTCAAAGACTGGATCACAAAGTAGTGACACAGATCCCCCATATTCATGTAGTCCGTCCTACATCAAATGCTGAGGCACATAAGCATAGGCCTTCTCTAAATACACAAAACACTTGTAGACTGGATGAGCACACTCCCATGACATCTCACTAAAAATAGCGTCCATCATTAAAATCAGTCTTAAACGTAAGATTATTACCCTGATCAAATTTTGAATGCATATTCATCATGAATAATTTGGGAAATTTTTCACTTTTGCTCAACACAGAAAACTTAGTGTACAAACAATTGCTACGTTTGGAACATCTAAAGATGTAGAGTTTGAATTGTCAAACGACTTGTAATTCAAACCAAAAATATTTACATTCTCCAGCTAAACACACTTCTCAATGCACCTGGCGCAGAACCATTTGCACCCAAGACCTCCAACTTCACGTAAGTTGAAAACCTCATTGATTTCTGTTTTGAGAATGCTTCCTGTACTGCTTACTGCACAGTTCTTGATATGAAGACCATCTAATTCTCTGCTTTCCTAAATAGAAGTTCAGGAACACAGGTTGAAGGTGAAATAGGGTACAGCTTCCAATATGGAGATAGTAATATACCAATCACCTTTGTCAGTATGCTCCAGAAACAAAGTGGTAAGCTGTGCTACACAAGCTTGCTTTATGATTGCTGTTTTTGTTGATTGAGCAGATAAATGCATGTTTTATTTTCTTTACCTTTAAGAAAAACGTGTTTTCTTGCAGGTAATTCTACATCAGCTCCTCCATCAACTGCAACAGTTCCACTGTTGTCTTCAGCAGCAACTCAAATAATAAAGTATGGTCATTTCAGACATGTTAAAGAAATGCAGAATCCATTCATTGATATGAATTGTGATTTTGAAAAAAAAAAATGCTAACATTTTGTGTCTACAGATCTGGTTCAGCTGTGGTTCAGACCAGACTGGCCTTCAACTCCTTCACTCCCGTTCCCAGTGAGAGTGTGGTCCTCAGTGCCATCACATTTCTGCTGAGTTCTCGATTCACAAACCTCAGTGATTCGCTAAATGTGCTGAACTACACCTATGAGAGTATGTTTTCTTTATTTATCACACATTACAGCAACAATTGTTGACATTATTGTCCCATCCGTATGAGATCTAAACCACTCTAATGGACAATTTTCTTTATTCCACAGATATTTCCGAGACATCCTATGCAGTCATCTTCACAATCAGCATCAGTAACATTCCAGAGAACTCTGACCTGAGGAATGAAACCTACATCCAAGTGGCGAGCATCATCAATCATGCTGTGAGTGTACATATTAAATGCACTTTGTGATGGCTGTAGGAGCATGTTACTTTGGCAGACACATTGGATTGATTTCATATACCCTGTCTTCTGAATACATATAGCAATAACGCTAATGTGAGGTGACAGTGTGAATAACAAGGCATATTCTTTTGATCAGTCGTTGATTCAGTGTAAAATGCCATGAAACCACATCATACCATAACAGTATAGACAATCATGAGGACTTCTTTCAAGTGAGCCACACAGATACCCCTGACCCAGCAGGGCCTAGGTGTGCCTTAAATCTCCATTCAGTTGGGTGTGCCTGATAGAGCTCTAGAAGGGTCCAAACAATGGACATCCTTGTAATGTGCCCAAACTACCTCACCTGGCTGTGCTCGATTTGGAGGAGCAGAGGTTCTACTCTGAGATTTGGCCACCAACCGAGCTCCTGCTTCACCACCACAGACTGCTACGGTGACTGTACCACCGATGCTGCTGCTAGTGGCTCGATCTGTTTCTCAATCTCTCACTCTCTTGGTCCAGGACCTGCGAATAATATCCCAAGACAATGGAACTCTGCCAGGGGCAATGTCTCTTCCCTCACCTAAAGGGAGCTCCACACCTTTTTCAAGGATAAAACAATGGCCTACCACTTGGAGGGGAAGATGTTCATTGCAGCTACTTCACACTTAGCAAAATGTTCACGGAATTTTTAGAGATCCTTGTTGCATGCTGCCAAGAGAACATCATATGCAAATGACAGGGATGTTGCCTCTAGCCCCATACACTGGACACCAATCCAACCTCAGCTTCATCTTGATATCCTGTCCTTGAAAACAACAAGCAGGAGTGGAAAAAAGAAACGCCCTTGAGGGAGTCCAGTGGCCGTCTTAAGCCATTTTGTCTTAACGCTAAGAAACAGGCATGATTGGCGCTGCACTCATTCAAAGACTGGATCACAAAGTAGTGACACAGATCCCCCATATTCATGTAGTCCGTCCTACATCAAATGCTGAGGCACATAAGCATAGGCCTTCTCTAAATACACAAAACACTTGTAGACTGGATGAGCACACTCCCATGACATCTCACTAAAAATAGCGTCCATCATTAAAATCAGTCTTAAACGTAAGATTATTACCCTGATCAAATTTTGAATGCATATTCATCATGAATAATTTGGGAAATTTTTCACTTTTGCTCAACACAGAAAACTTAGTGTACAAACAATTGCTACGTTTGGAACATCTAAAGATGTAGAGTTTGAATTGTCAAACGACTTGTAATTCAAACCAAAAATATTTACATTCTCCAGCTAAACACACTTCTCAATGCACCTGGCGCAGAACCATTTGCACCCAAGACCTCCAACTTCACGTAAGTTGAAAACCTCATTGATTTCTGTTTTGAGAATGCTTCCTGTACTGCTTACTGCACAGTTCTTGATATGAAGACCATCTAATTCTCTGCTTTCCTAAATAGAAGTTCAGGAACACAGGTTGAAGGTGAAATAGGGTACAGCTTCCAATATGGAGATAGTAATATACCAATCACCTTTGTCAGTATGCTCCAGAAACAAAGTGGTAAGCTGTGCTACACAAGCTTGCTTTATGATTGCTGTTTTTGTTGATTGAGCAGATAAATGCATGTTTTATTTTCTTTACCTTTAAGAAAAACGTGTTTTCTTGCAGGTAATTCTACATCAGCTCCTCCATCAACTGCAACAGTTCCACTGTTGTCTTCAGCAGCAACTCAAATAATAAAGTATGGTCATTTCAGACATGTTAAAGAAATGCAGAATCCATTCATTGATATGAATTGTGATTTTGAAAAAAAAAAATGCTAACATTTTGTGTCTACAGATCTGGTTCAGCTGTGGTTCAGACCAGACTGGCCTTCAACTCCTTCACTCCCGTTCCCAGTGAGAGTGTGGTCCTCAGTGCCATCACATTTCTGCTGAGTTCTCGATTCACAAACCTCAGTGATTCGCTAAATGTGCTGAACTACACCTATGAGAGTATGTTTTCTTTATTTATCACACATTACAGCAACAATTGTTGACATTATTGTCCCATCCGTATGAGATCTAAACCACTCTAATGGACAATTTTCTTTATTCCACAGATATTTCCGAGACATCCTATGCAGTCATCTTCACAATCAGCATCAGTAACATTCCAGAGAACTCTGACCTGAGGAATGAAACCTACATCCAAGTGGCGAGCATCATCAATCATGCTGTGAGTGTACATATTAAATGCACTTTGTGATGGCTGTAGGAGCATGTTACTTTGGCAGACACATTGGATTGATTTCATATACCCTGTCTTCTGAATACATATAGCAATAACGCTAATGTGAGGTGACAATGTGAATAACAAGGCATATTCTTTTGATCAGTCGTTGATTCAGTGTAAAATGCCATGAAACCACATCATACCATAACAGTATAGACAATCATGAGGACTTCTTTCAAGTGAGCCACACAGATACCCCTGACCCAGCAGGGCCTAGGTGTGCCTTAAATCTCCATTCAGTTGGGTGTGCCTGATAGAGCTCTAGAAGGGTCCAAACAATGGACATCCTTGTAATGTGCCCAAACTACCTCACCTGGCTGTGCTCGATTTGGAGGAGCAGAGGTTCTACTCTGAGATTTGGCCACCAACCGAGCTCCTGCTTCACCACCACAGACTGCTACGGTGACTGTACCACCGATGCTGCTGCTAGTGGCTCGATCTGTTTCTCAATCTCTCACTCTCTTGGTCCAGGACCTGCGAATAATATCCCAAGACAATGGAACTCTGCCAGGGGCAATGTCTCTTCCCTCACCTAAAGGGAGCTCCACACCTTTTTCAAGGATAAAACAATGGCCTACCACTTGGAGGGGAAGATGTTCATTGCAGCTACTTCACACTTAGCAAAATGTTCACGGAATTTTTAGAGATCCTTGTTGCATGCTGCCAAGAGAACATCATATGCAAATGACAGGGATGTTGCCTCTAGCCCCATACACTGGACACCAATCCAACCTCAGCTTCATCTTGATATCCTGTCCTTGAAAACAACAAGCAGGAGTGGAAAAAAGAAACGCCCTTGAGGGAGTCCAGTGGCCGTCTTAAGCCATTTTGTCTTAACGCTAAGAAACAGGCATGATTGGCGCTGCACTCATTCAAAGACTGGATCACAAAGTAGTGACACAGATCCCCCATATTCATGTAGTCCGTCCTACATCAAATGCTGAGGCACATAAGCATAGGCCTTCTCTAAATACACAAAACACTTGTAGACTGGATGAGCACACTCCCATGACATCTCACTAAAAATAGCGTCCATCATTAAAATCAGTCTTAAACGTAAGATTATTACCCTGATCAAATTTTGAATGCATATTCATCATGAATAATTTGGGAAATTTTTCACTTTTGCTCAACACAGAAAACTTAGTGTACAAACAATTGCTACGTTTGGAACATCTAAAGATGTAGAGTTTGAATTGTCAAACGACTTGTAATTCAAACCAAAAATATTTACATTCTCCAGCTAAACACACTTCTCAATGCACCTGGCGCAGAACCATTTGCACCCAAGACCTCCAACTTCACGTAAGTTGAAAACCTCATTGATTTCTGTTTTGAGAATGCTTCCTGTACTGCTTACTGCACAGTTCTTGATATGAAGACCATCTAATTCTCTGCTTTCCTAAATAGAAGTTCAGGAACACAGGTTGAAGGTGAAATAGGGTACAGCTTCCAATATGGAGATAGTAATATACCAATCACCTTTGTCAGTATGCTCCAGAAACAAAGTGGTAAGCTGTGCTACACAAGCTTGCTTTATGATTGCTGTTTTTGTTGATTGAGCAGATAAATGCATGTTTTATTTTCTTTACCTTTAAGAAAAACGTGTTTTCTTGCAGGTAATTCTACATCAGCTCCTCCATCAACTGCAACAGTTCCACTGTTGTCTTCAGCAGCAACTCAAATAATAAAGTATGGTCATTTCAGACATGTTAAAGAAATGCAGAATCCATTCATTGATATGAATTGTGATTTTGAAAAAAAAAAATGCTAACATTTTGTGTCTACAGATCTGGTTCAGCTGTGGTTCAGACCAGACTGGCCTTCAACTCCTTCACTCCCGTTCCCAGTGAGAGTGTGGTCCTCAGTGCCATCACATTTCTGCTGAGTTCTCGATTCACAAACCTCAGTGATTCGCTAAATGTGCTGAACTACACCTATGAGAGTATGTTTTCTTTATTTATCACACATTACAGCAACAATTGTTGACATTATTGTCCCATCCGTATGAGATCTAAACCACTCTAATGGACAATTTTCTTTATTCCACAGATATTTCCGAGACATCCTATGCAGTCATCTTCACAATCAGCATCAGTAACATTCCAGAGAACTCTGACCTGAGGAATGAAACCTACATCCAAGTGGCGAGCATCATCAATCATGCTGTGAGTGTACATATTAAATGCACTTTGTGATGGCTGTAGGAGCATGTTACTTTGGCAGACACATTGGATTGATTTCATATACCCTGTCTTCTGAATACATATAGCAATAACGCTAATGTGAGGTGACAGTGTGAATAACAAGGCATATTCTTTTGATCAGTCGTTGATTCAGTGTAAAATGCCATGAAACCACATCATACCATAACAGTATAGACAATCATGAGGACTTCTTTCAAGTGAGCCACACAGATACCCCTGACCCAGCAGGGCCTAGGTGTGCCTTAAATCTCCATTCAGTTGGGTGTGCCTGATAGAGCTCTAGAAGGGTCCAAACAATGGACATCCTTGTAATGTGCCCAAACTACCTCACCTGGCTGTGCTCGATTTGGAGGAGCAGAGGTTCTACTCTGAGATTTGGCCACCAACCGAGCTCCTGCTTCACCACCACAGACTGCTACGGTGACTGTACCACCGATGCTGCTGCTAGTGGCTCGATCTGTTTCTCAATCTCTCACTCTCTTGGTCCAGGACCTGCGAATAATATCCCAAGACAATGGAACTCTGCCAGGGGCAATGTCTCTTCCCTCACCTAAAGGGAGCTCCACACCTTTTTCAAGGATAAAACAATGGCCTACCACTTGGAGGGGAAGATGTTCATTGCAGCTACTTCACACTTAGCAAAATGTTCACGGAATTTTTAGAGATCCTTGTTGCATGCTGCCAAGAGAACATCATATGCAAATGACAGGGATGTTGCCTCTAGCCCCATACACTGGACACCAATCCAACCTCAGCTTCATCTTGATATCCTGTCCTTGAAAACAACAAGCAGGAGTGGAAAAAAGAAACGCCCTTGAGGGAGTCCAGTGGCCGTCTTAAGCCATTTTGTCTTAACGCTAAGAAACAGGCATGATTGGCGCTGCACTCATTCAAAGACTGGATCACAAAGTAGTGACACAGATCCCCCATATTCATGTAGTCCGTCCTACATCAAATGCTGAGGCACATAAGCATAGGCCTTCTCTAAATACACAAAACACTTGTAGACTGGATGAGCACACTCCCATGACATCTCACTAAAAATAGCGTCCATCATTAAAATCAGTCTTAAACGTAAGATTATTACCCTGATCAAATTTTGAATGCATATTCATCATGAATAATTTGGGAAATTTTTCACTTTTGCTCAACACAGAAAACTTAGTGTACAAACAATTGCTACGTTTGGAACATCTAAAGATGTAGAGTTTGAATTGTCAAACGACTTGTAATTCAAACCAAAAATATTTACATTCTCCAGCTAAACACACTTCTCAATGCACCTGGCGCAGAACCATTTGCACCCAAGACCTCCAACTTCACGTAAGTTGAAAACCTCATTGATTTCTGTTTTGAGAATGCTTCCTGTACTGCTTACTGCACAGTTCTTGATATGAAGACCATCTAATTCTCTGCTTTCCTAAATAGAAGTTCAGGAACACAGGTTGAAGGTGAAATAGGGTACAGCTTCCAATATGGAGATAGTAATATACCAATCACCTTTGTCAGTATGCTCCAGAAACAAAGTGGTAAGCTGTGCTACACAAGCTTGCTTTATGATTGCTGTTTTTGTTGATTGAGCAGATAAATGCATGTTTTATTTTCTTTACCTTTAAGAAAAACGTGTTTTCTTGCAGGTAATTCTACATCAGCTCCTCCATCAACTGCAACAGTTCCACTGTTGTCTTCAGCAGCAACTCAAATAATAAAGTATGGTCATTTCAGACATGTTAAAGAAATGCAGAATCCATTCATTGATATGAATTGTGATTTTGAAAAAAAAAAATGCTAACATTTTGTGTCTACAGATCTGGTTCAGCTGTGGTTCAGACCAGACTGGCCTTCAACTCCTTCACTCCCGTTCCCAGTGAGAGTGTGGTCCTCAGTGCCATCACATTTCTGCTGAGTTCTCGATTCACAAACCTCAGTGATTCGCTAAATGTGCTGAACTACACCTATGAGAGTATGTTTTCTTTATTTATCACACATTACAGCAACAATTGTTGACATTATTGTCCCATCCGTATGAGATCTAAACCACTCTAATGGACAATTTTCTTTATTCCACAGATATTTCCGAGACATCCTATGCAGTCATCTTCACAATCAGCATCAGTAACATTCCAGAGAACTCTGACCTGAGGAATGAAACCTACATCCAAGTGGCGAGCATCATCAATCATGCTGTGAGTGTACATATTAAATGCACTTTGTGATGGCTGTAGGAGCATGTTACTTTGGCAGACACATTGGATTGATTTCATATACCCTGTCTTCTGAATACATATAGCAATAACGCTAATGTGAGGTGACAGTGTGAATAACAAGGCATATTCTTTTGATCAGTCGTTGATTCAGTGTAAAATGCCATGAAACCACATCATACCATAACAGTATAGACAATCATGAGGACTTCTTTCAAGTGAGCCACACAGATACCCCTGACCCAGCAGGGCCTAGGTGTGCCTTAAATCTCCATTCAGTTGGGTGTGCCTGATAGAGCTCTAGAAGGGTCCAAACAATGGACATCCTTGTAATGTGCCCAAACTACCTCACCTGGCTGTGCTCGATTTGGAGGAGCAGAGGTTCTACTCTGAGATTTGGCCACCAACCGAGCTCCTGCTTCACCACCACAGACTGCTACGGTGACTGTACCACCGATGCTGCTGCTAGTGGCTCGATCTGTTTCTCAATCTCTCACTCTCTTGGTCCAGGACCTGCGAATAATATCCCAAGACAATGGAACTCTGCCAGGGGCAATGTCTCTTCCCTCACCTAAAGGGAGCTCCACACCTTTTTCAAGGATAAAACAATGGCCTACCACTTGGAGGGGAAGATGTTCATTGCAGCTACTTCACACTTAGCAAAATGTTCACGGAATTTTTAGAGATCCTTGTTGCATGCTGCCAAGAGAACATCATATGCAAATGACAGGGATGTTGCCTCTAGCCCCATACACTGGACACCAATCCAACCTCAGCTTCATCTTGATATCCTGTCCTTGAAAACAACAAGCAGGAGTGGAAAAAAGAAACGCCCTTGAGGGAGTCCAGTGGCCGTCTTAAGCCATTTTGTCTTAACGCTAAGAAACAGGCATGATTGGCGCTGCACTCATTCAAAGACTGGATCACAAAGTAGTGACACAGATCCCCCATATTCATGTAGTCCGTCCTACATCAAATGCTGAGGCACATAAGCATAGGCCTTCTCTAAATACACAAAACACTTGTAGACTGGATGAGCACACTCCCATGACATCTCACTAAAAATAGCGTCCATCATTAAAATCAGTCTTAAACGTAAGATTATTACCCTGATCAAATTTTGAATGCATATTCATCATGAATAATTTGGGAAATTTTTCACTTTTGCTCAACACAGAAAACTTAGTGTACAAACAATTGCTACGTTTGGAACATCTAAAGATGTAGAGTTTGAATTGTCAAACGACTTGTAATTCAAACCAAAAATATTTACATTCTCCAGCTAAACACACTTCTCAATGCACCTGGCGCAGAACCATTTGCACCCAAGACCTCCAACTTCACGTAAGTTGAAAACCTCATTGATTTCTGTTTTGAGAATGCTTCCTGTACTGCTTACTGCACAGTTCTTGATATGAAGACCATCTAATTCTCTGCTTTCCTAAATAGAAGTTCAGGAACACAGGTTGAAGGTGAAATAGGGTACAGCTTCCAATATGGAGATAGTAATATACCAATCACCTTTGTCAGTATGCTCCAGAAACAAAGTGGTAAGCTGTGCTACACAAGCTTGCTTTATGATTGCTGTTTTTGTTGATTGAGCAGATAAATGCATGTTTTATTTTCTTTACCTTTAAGAAAAACGTGTTTTCTTGCAGGTAATTCTACATCAGCTCCTCCATCAACTGCAACAGTTCCACTGTTGTCTTCAGCAGCAACTCAAATAATAAAGTATGGTCATTTCAGACATGTTAAAGAAATGCAGAATCCATTCATTGATATGAATTGTGATTTTGAAAAAAAAAAATGCTAACATTTTGTGTCTACAGATCTGGTTCAGCTGTGGTTCAGACCAGACTGGCCTTCAACTCCTTCACTCCCGTTCCCAGTGAGAGTGTGGTCCTCAGTGCCATCACATTTCTGCTGAGTTCTCGATTCACAAACCTCAGTGATTCGCTAAATGTGCTGAACTACACCTATGAGAGTATGTTTTCTTTATTTATCACACATTACAGCAACAATTGTTGACATTATTGTCCCATCCGTATGAGATCTAAACCACTCTAATGGACAATTTTCTTTATTCCACAGATATTTCCGAGACATCCTATGCAGTCATCTTCACAATCAGCATCAGTAACATTCCAGAGAACTCTGACCTGAGGAATGAAACCTACATCCAAGTGGCGAGCATCATCAATCATGCTGTGAGTGTACATATTAAATGCACTTTGTGATGGCTGTAGGAGCATGTTACTTTGGCAGACACATTGGATTGATTTCATATACCCTGTCTTCTGAATACATATAGCAATAACGCTAATGTGAGGTGACAGTGTGAATAACAAGGCATATTCTTTTGATCAGTCGTTGATTCAGTGTAAAATGCCATGAAACCACATCATACCATAACAGTATAGACAATCATGAGGACTTCTTTCAAGTGAGCCACACAGATACCCCTGACCCAGCAGGGCCTAGGTGTGCCTTAAATCTCCATTCAGTTGGGTGTGCCTGATAGAGCTCTAGAAGGGTCCAAACAATGGACATCCTTGTAATGTGCCCAAACTACCTCACCTGGCTGTGCTCGATTTGGAGGAGCAGAGGTTCTACTCTGAGATTTGGCCACCAACCGAGCTCCTGCTTCACCACCACAGACTGCTACGGTGACTGTACCACCGATGCTGCTGCTAGTGGCTCGATCTGTTTCTCAATCTCTCACTCTCTTGGTCCAGGACCTGCGAATAATATCCCAAGACAATGGAACTCTGCCAGGGGCAATGTCTCTTCCCTCACCTAAAGGGAGCTCCACACCTTTTTCAAGGATAAAACAATGGCCTACCACTTGGAGGGGAAGATGTTCATTGCAGCTACTTCACACTTAGCAAAATGTTCACGGAATTTTTAGAGATCCTTGTTGCATGCTGCCAAGAGAACATCATATGCAAATGACAGGGATGTTGCCTCTAGCCCCATACACTGGACACCAATCCAACCTCAGCTTCATCTTGATATCCTGTCCTTGAAAACAACAAGCAGGAGTGGAAAAAAGAAACGCCCTTGAGGGAGTCCAGTGGCCGTCTTAAGCCATTTTGTCTTAACGCTAAGAAACAGGCATGATTGGCGCTGCACTCATTCAAAGACTGGATCACAAAGTAGTGACACAGATCCCCCATATTCATGTAGTCCGTCCTACATCAAATGCTGAGGCACATAAGCATAGGCCTTCTCTAAATACACAAAACACTTGTAGACTGGATGAGCACACTCCCATGACATCTCACTAAAAATAGCGTCCATCATTAAAATCAGTCTTAAACGTAAGATTATTACCCTGATCAAATTTTGAATGCATATTCATCATGAATAATTTGGGAAATTTTTCACTTTTGCTCAACACAGAAAACTTAGTGTACAAACAATTGCTACGTTTGGAACATCTAAAGATGTAGAGTTTGAATTGTCAAACGACTTGTAATTCAAACCAAAAATATTTACATTCTCCAGCTAAACACACTTCTCAATGCACCTGGCGCAGAACCATTTGCACCCAAGACCTCCAACTTCACGTAAGTTGAAAACCTCATTGATTTCTGTTTTGAGAATGCTTCCTGTACTGCTTACTGCACAGTTCTTGATATGAAGACCATCTAATTCTCTGCTTTCCTAAATAGAAGTTCAGGAACACAGGTTGAAGGTGAAATAGGGTACAGCTTCCAATATGGAGATAGTAATATACCAATCACCTTTGTCAGTATGCTCCAGAAACAAAGTGGTAAGCTGTGCTACACAAGCTTGCTTTATGATTGCTGTTTTTGTTGATTGAGCAGATAAATGCATGTTTTATTTTCTTTACCTTTAAGAAAAACGTGTTTTCTTGCAGGTAATTCTACATCAGCTCCTCCATCAACTGCAACAGTTCCACTGTTGTCTTCAGCAGCAACTCAAATAATAAAGTATGGTCATTTCAGACATGTTAAAGAAATGCAGAATCCATTCATTGATATGAATTGTGATTTTGAAAAAAAAAAATGCTAACATTTTGTGTCTACAGATCTGGTTCAGCTGTGGTTCAGACCAGACTGGCCTTCAACTCCTTCACTCCCGTTCCCAGTGAGAGTGTGGTCCTCAGTGCCATCACATTTCTGCTGAGTTCTCGATTCACAAACCTCAGTGATTCGCTAAATGTGCTGAACTACACCTATGAGAGTATGTTTTCTTTATTTATCACACATTACAGCAACAATTGTTGACATTATTGTCCCATCCGTATGAGATCTAAACCACTCTAATGGACAATTTTCTTTATTCCACAGATATTTCCGAGACATCCTATGCAGTCATCTTCACAATCAGCATCAGTAACATTCCAGAGAACTCTGACCTGAGGAATGAAACCTACATCCAAGTGGCGAGCATCATCAATCATGCTGTGAGTGTACATATTAAATGCACTTTGTGATGGCTGTAGGAGCATGTTACTTTGGCAGACACATTGGATTGATTTCATATACCCTGTCTTCTGAATACATATAGCAATAACGCTAATGTGAGGTGACAGTGTGAATAACAAGGCATATTCTTTTGATCAGTCGTTGATTCAGTGTAAAATGCCATGAAACCACATCATACCATAACAGTATAGACAATCATGAGGACTTCTTTCAAGTGAGCCACACAGATACCCCTGACCCAGCAGGGCCTAGGTGTGCCTTAAATCTCCATTCAGTTGGGTGTGCCTGATAGAGCTCTAGAAGGGTCCAAACAATGGACATCCTTGTAATGTGCCCAAACTACCTCACCTGGCTGTGCTCGATTTGGAGGAGCAGAGGCTCTACTCTGAGATTTGGCCACCAACCGAGCTCCTGCTTCACCACCACAGACTGCTACGGTGACTGTACCACCGATGCTGCTGCTAGTGGCTCGATCTGTTTCTCAATCTCTCACTCTCTTGGTCCAGGACCTGCGAATAATATCCCAAGACAATGGAACTCTGCCAGGGGCAATGTCTCTTCCCTCACCTAAAGGGAGCTCCACACCTTTTTCAAGGATAAAACAATGGCCTACCACTTGGAGGGGAAGATGTTCATTGCAGCTACTTCACACTTAGCAAAATGTTCACGGAATTTTTAGAGATCCTTGTTGCATGCTGCCAAGAGAACATCATATGCAAATGACAGGGATGTTGCCTCTAGCCCCATACACTGGACACCAATCCAACCTCAGCTTCATCTTGATATCCTGTCCTTGAAAACAACAAGCAGGAGTGGAAAAAAGAAACGCCCTTGAGGGAGTCCAGTGGCCGTCTTAAGCCATTTTGTCTTAACGCTAAGAAACAGGCATGATTGGCGCTGCACTCATTCAAAGGCTGGATCACAAAGTAGTGACACAGATCCCCCATATTCATGTAGTCCGTCCTACATCAAATGCTGAGGCACATAAGCATAGGCCTTCTCTAAATACACAAAACACTTGTAGACTGGATGAGCACACTCCCATGACATCTCACTAAAAATAGCGTCCATCATTAAAATCAGTCTTAAACGTAAGATTATTACCCTGATCAAATTTTGAATGCATATTCATCATGAATAATTTGGGAAATTTTTCACTTTTGCTCAACACAGAAAACTTAGTGTACAAACAATTGCTACGTTTGGAACATCTAAAGATGTAGAGTTTGAATTGTCAAACGACTTGTAATTCAAACCAAAAATATTTACATTCTCCAGCTAAACACACTTCTCAATGCACCTGGCGCAGAACCATTTGCACCCAAGACCTCCAACTTCACGTAAGTTGAAAACCTCATTGATTTCTGTTTTGAGAATGCTTCCTGTACTGCTTACTGCACAGTTCTTGATATGAAGACCATCTAATTCTCTGCTTTCCTAAATAGAAGTTCAGGAACACAGGTTGAAGGTGAAATAGGGTACAGCTTCCAATATGGAGATAGTAATATACCAATCACCTTTGTCAGTATGCTCCAGAAACAAAGTGGTAAGCTGTGCTACACAAGCTTGCTTTATGATTGCTGTTTTTGTTGATTGAGCAGATAAATGCATGTTTTATTTTCTTTACCTTTAAGAAAAACGTGTTTTCTTGCAGGTAATTCTACATCAGCTCCTCCATCAACTGCAACAGTTCCACTGTTGTCTTCAGCAGCAACTCAAATAATAAAGTATGGTCATTTCAGACATGTTAAAGAAATGCAGAATCCATTCATTGATATGAATTGTGATTTTGAAAAAAAAAAATGCTAACATTTTGTGTCTACAGATCTGGTTCAGCTGTGGTTCAGACCAGACTGGCCTTCAACTCCTTCACTCCCGTTCCCAGTGAGAGTGTGGTCCTCAGTGCCATCACATTTCTGCTGAGTTCTCGATTCACAAACCTCAGTGATTCGCTAAATGTGCTGAACTACACCTATGAGAGTATGTTTTCTTTATTTATCACACATTACAGCAACAATTGTTGACATTATTGTCCCATCCGTATGAGATCTAAACCACTCTAATGGACAATTTTCTTTATTCCACAGATATTTCCGAGACATCCTATGCAGTCATCTTCACAATCAGCATCAGTAACATTCCAGAGAACTCTGACCTGAGGAATGAAACCTACATCCAAGTGGCGAGCATCATCAATCATGCTGTGAGTGTACATATTAAATGCACTTTGTGATGGCTGTAGGAGCATGTTACTTTGGCAGACACATTGGATTGATTTCATATACCCTGTCTTCTGAATACATATAGCAATAACGCTAATGTGAGGTGACAATGTGAATAACAAGGCATATTCTTTTGATCAGTCGTTGATTCAGTGTAAAATGCCATGAAACCACATCATACCATAACAGTATAGACAATCATGAGGACTTCTTTCAAGTGAGCCACACAGATACCCCTGACCCAGCAGGGCCTAGGTGTGCCTTAAATCTCCATTCAGTTGGGTGTGCCTGATAGAGCTCTAGAAGGATCCAAACAATGGACATCCTTGTAATGTGCCCAAACTACCTCACCTGGCTGTGCTCGATTTGGAGGAGCAGAGGCTCTACTCTGAGATTTGGCCACCAACCGAGCTCCTGCTTCACCACCACAGACTGCTACGGTGACTGTACCACCGATGCTGCTGCTAGTGGCTCGATCTGTTTCTCAATCTCTCACTCTCTTGGTCCAGGACCTGCGAATAATATCCCAAGACAATGGAACTCTGCCAGGGGCAATGTCTCTTCCCTCACCTAAAGGGAGCTCCACACCTTTTTCAAGGATAAAACAATGGCCTACCACTTGGAGGGGAAGATGTTCATTGCAGCTACTTCACACTTAGCAAAATGTTCACGGAATTTTTAGAGATCCTTGTTGCATGCTGCCAAGAGAACATCATATGCAAATGACAGGGATGTTGCCTCTAGCCCCATACACTGGACACCAATCCAACCTCAGCTTCATCTTGATATCCTGTCCTTGAAAACAACAAGCAGGAGTGGAAAAAAGAAACGCCCTTGAGGGAGTCCAGTGGCCGTCTTAAGCCATTTTGTCTTAACGCTAAGAAACAGGCATGATTGGCGCTGCACTCATTCAAAGGCTGGATCACAAAGTAGTGACACAGATCCCCCATATTCATGTAGTCCGTCCTACATCAAATGCTGAGGCACATAAGCATAGGCCTTCTCTAAATACACAAAACACTTGTAGACTGGATGAGCACACTCCCATGACATCTCACTAAAAATAGCATCCATCATTAAAATCAGTCTTAAACGTAAGATTATTACCCTGATCAAATTTTGAATGCATATTCATCATGAATAATTTGGGAAATTTTTCACTTTTGCTCAACACAGAAAACTTAGTGTACAAACAATTGCTACGTTTGGAACATCTAAAGATGTAGAGTTTGAATTGTCAAACGACTTGTAATTCAAACCAAAAATATTTACATTCTCCAGCTAAACACACTTCTCAATGCACCTGGCGCAGAACCATTTGCACCCAAGACCTCCAACTTCACGTAAGTTGAAAACCTCATTGATTTCTGTTTTGAGAATGCTTCCTGTACTGCTTACTGCACAGTTCTTGATATGAAGACCATCTAATTCTCTGCTTTCCTAAATAGAAGTTCAGGAACACAGGTTGAAGGTGAAATAGGGTACAGCTTCCAATATGGAGATAGTAATATACCAATCACCTTTGTCAGTATGCTCCAGAAACAAAGTGGTAAGCTGTGCTACACAAGCTTGCTTTATGATTGCTGTTTTTGTTGATTGAGCAGATAAATGCATGTTTTATTTTCTTTACCTTTAAGAAAAACGTGTTTTCTTGCAGGTAATTCTACATCAGCTCCTCCATCAACTGCAACAGTTCCACTGTTGTCTTCAGCAGCAACTCAAATAATAAAGTATGGTCATTTCAGACATGTTAAAGAAATGCAGAATCCATTCATTGATATGAATTGTGATTTTGAAAAAAAAAAATGCTAACATTTTGTGTCTACAGATCTGGTTCAGCTGTGGTTCAGACCAGACTGGCCTTCAACTCCTTCACTCCCGTTCCCAGTGAGAGTGTGGTCCTCAGTGCCATCACATTTCTGCTGAGTTCTCGATTCACAAACCTCAGTGATTCGCTAAATGTGCTGAACTACACCTATGAGAGTATGTTTTCTTTATTTATCACACATTACAGCAACAATTGTTGACATTATTGTCCCATCCGTATGAGATCTAAACCACTCTAATGGACAATTTTCTTTATTCCACAGATATTTCCGAGACATCCTATGCAGTCATCTTCACAATCAGCATCAGTAACATTCCAGAGAACTCTGACCTGAGGAATGAAACCTACATCCAAGTGGCGAGCATCATCAATCATGCTGTGAGTGTACATATTAAATGCACTTTGTGATGGCTGTAGGAGCATGTTACTTTGGCAGACACATTGGATTGATTTCATATACCCTGTCTTCTGAATACATATAGCAATAACGCTAATGTGAGGTGACAATGTGAATAACAAGGCATATTCTTTTGATCAGTCGTTGATTCAGTGTAAAATGCCATGAAACCACATCATACCATAACAGTATAGACAATCATGAGGACTTCTTTCAAGTGAGCCACACAGATACCCCTGACCCAGCAGGGCCTAGGTGTGCCTTAAATCTCCATTCAGTTGGGTGTGCCTGATAGAGCTCTAGAAGGATCCAAACAATGGACATCCTTGTAATGTGCCCAAACTACCTCACCTGGCTGTGCTCGATTTGGAGGAGCAGAGGTTCTACTCTGAGATTTGGCCACCAACCGAGCTCCTGCTTCACCACCACAGACTGCTACGGTGACTGTACCACCGATGCTGCTGCTAGTGGCTCGATCTGTTTCTCAATCTCTCACTCTCTTGGTCCAGAACCTGCGAATAATATCCCAAGACAATGGAACTCTGCCAGGGGCAATGTCTCTTCCCTCACCTAAAGGGAGCTCCACACCTTTTTCAAGGATAAAACAATGGCCTACCACTTGGAGGGGAAGATGTTCATTGCAGCTACTTCACACTTAGCAAAATGTTCACGGAATTTTTAGAGATCCTTGTTGCATGCTGCCAAGAGAACATCATATGCAAATGACAGGGATGTTGCCTCTAGCCCCATACACTGGACACCAATCCAACCTCAGCTTCATCTTGATATCCTGTCCTTGAAAACAACAAGCAGGAGTGGAAAAAAGAAACGCCCTTGAGGGAGTCCAGTGGCCGTCTTAAGCCATTTTGTCTTAACACTAAGAAACAGGCATGATTGGCGCTGCACTCATTCAAAGGCTGGATCACAAAGTAGTGACACAGATCCCCCATATTCATGTAGTCCGTCCTACATCAAATGCTGAGGCACATAAGCATAGGCCTTCTCTAAATACACAAAACACTTGTAGACTGGATGAGCACACTCCCATGACATCTCACTAAAAATAGCGTCCATCATTAAAATCAGTCTTAAACGTAAGATTATTACCCTGATCAAATTTTGAATGCATATTCATCATGAATAATTTGGGAAATTTTTCACTTTTGCTCAACACAGAAAACTTAGTGTACAAACAATTGCTACGTTTGGAACATCTAAAGATGTAGAGTTTGAATTGTCAAACGACTTGTAATTCAAACCAAAAATATTTACATTCTCCAGCTAAACACACTTCTCAATGCACCTGGCGCAGAACCATTTGCACCCAAGACCTCCAACTTCACGTAAGTTGAAAACCTCATTGATTTCTGTTTTGAGAATGCTTCCTGTACTGCTTACTGCACAGTTCTTGATATGAAGACCATCTAATTCTCTGCTTTCCTAAATAGAAGTTCAGGAACACAGGTTGAAGGTGAAATAGGGTACAGCTTCCAATATGGAGATAGTAATATACCAATCACCTTTGTCAGTATGCTCCAGAAACAAAGTGGTAAGCTGTGCTACACAAGCTTGCTTTATGATTGCTGTTTTTGTTGATTGAGCAGATAAATGCATGTTTTATTTTCTTTACCTTTAAGAAAAACGTGTTTTCTTGCAGGTAATTCTACATCAGCTCCTCCATCAACTGCAACAGTTCCACTGTTGTCTTCAGCAGCAACTCAAATAATAAAGTATGGTCATTTCAGACATGTTAAAGAAATGCAGAATCCATTCATTGATATGAATTGTGATTTTGAAAAAAAAAAAATGCTAACATTTTGTGTCTACAGATCTGGTTCAGCTGTGGTTCAGACCAGACTGGCCTTCAACTCCTTCACTCCCGTTCCCAGTGAGAGTGTGGTCCTCAGTGCCATCACATTTCTGCTGAGTTCTCGATTCACAAACCTCAGTGATTCGCTAAATGTGCTGAACTACACCTATGAGAGTATGTTTTCTTTATTTATCACACATTACAGCAACAATTGTTGACATTATTGTCCCATCCGTATGAGATCTAAACCACTCTAATGGACAATTTTCTTTATTCCACAGATATTTCCGAGACATCCTAAGCAGTCATCTTCACAATCAGCATCAGTAACATTCCAGAGAACTCTGACCTGAGGAATGAAACCTACATCCAAGTGGCGAGCATCATCAATCATGCTGTGAGTGTACATATTAAATGCACTTTGTGATGGCTGTAGGAGCATGTTACTTTGGCAGACACATTGGATTGATTTCATATACCCTGTCTTCTGAATACATATAGCAATAACGCTAATGTGAGGTGACAGTGTGAATAACAAGGCATATTCTTTTGATCAGTCGTTGATTCAGTGTAAAATGCCATGAAACCACATCATACCATAACAGTATAGACAATCATGAGGACTTCTTTCAAGTGAGCCACACAGATACCCCTGACCCAGCAGGGCCTAGGTGTGCCTTAAATCTCCATTCAGTTGGGTGTGCCTGATAGAGCTCTAGAAGGGTCCAAACAATGGACATCCTTGTAATGTGCCCAAACTACCTCACCTGGCTGTGCTCGATTTGGAGGAGCAGAGGTTCTACTCTGAGATTTGGCCACCAACCGAGCTCCTGCTTCACCACCACAGACTGCTACGGTGACTGTACCACCGATGCTGCTGCTAGTGGCTCGATCTGTTTCTCAATCTCTCACTCTCTTGGTCCAGGACCTGCGAATAATATCCCAAGACAATGGAACTCTGCCAGGGGCAATGTCTCTTCCCTCACCTAAAGGGAGCTCCACACCTTTTTCAAGGATAAAACAATGGCCTACCACTTGGAGGGGAAGATGTTCATTGCAGCTACTTCACACTTAGCAAAATGTTCACGGAATTTTTAGAGATCCTTGTTGCATGCTGCCAAGAGAACATCATATGCAAATGACAGGGATGTTGCCTCTAGCCCCATACACTGGACACCAATCCAACCTCAGCTTCATCTTGATATCCTGTCCTTGAAAACAACAAGCAGGAGTGGAAAAAAGAAACGCCCTTGAGGGAGTCCAGTGGCCGTCTTAAGCCATTTTGTCTTAACGCTAAGAAACAGGCATGATTGGCGCTGCACTCATTCAAAGACTGGATCACAAAGTAGTGACACAGATCCCCCATATTCATGTAGTCCGTCCTACATCAAATGCTGAGGCACATAAGCATAGGCCTTCTCTAAATACACAAAACACTTGTAGACTGGATGAGCACACTCCCATGACATCTCACTAAAAATAGCGTCCATCATTAAAATCAGTCTTAAACGTAAGATTATTACCCTGATCAAATTTTGAATGCATATTCATCATGAATAATTTGGGAAATTTTTCACTTTTGCTCAACACAGAAAACTTAGTGTACAAACAATTGCTACGTTTGGAACATCTAAAGATGTAGAGTTTGAATTGTCAAACGACTTGTAATTCAAACCAAAAATATTTACATTCTCCAGCTAAACACACTTCTCAATGCACCTGGCGCAGAACCATTTGCACCCAAGACCTCCAACTTCACGTAAGTTGAAAACCTCATTGATTTCTGTTTTGAGAATGCTTCCTGTACTGCTTACTGCACAGTTCTTGATATGAACACCATCTTTCTTTTTTTTACCCAGGAGTACAGTAAAACAGATTGATGGCAACATTGAGTACAGCTTCCAATATGGAGATAGTAATACACCAATCAGCTTCCTCAATCAACTGAGGATGATGTATGCCAAGCATCTGCCATGTACATTTAATAGGAATTAAAGACTTTGGCAGAATATTCCCTAGAAATTTAATCTGTGCAATGCTTTGTCTTTTCAGATCTGCTTCAGCTGTGGTTCATCCCAGACTGTTTTTCAACTCCTCTTTTGTTCCCAGTGAGAATTTAGTCATCAGTGCTATCACCTATGTGCTGAAAACTCGAATTAGAAATCTCAGTAATTCAGTAAATGTGCTGGACTTCACCTACGAGAGTAGGTTTTCTTTATTTATCACACAGCTTCAGCTACAACTGTTCACTTTATTGTCCAATCTATATGAGATCTAAACCATTCTAATGAACATTTTGTTTATTCCACAGATATTTCAGAGACATCCTTTGCAGTCATCTTCACAATCAGCATCAGTAACATCAGCATGCCAGAGAACCCTGAACTCAGGAATGACACCTACATCCAAGTGGAGAGCATAATCAATAATGCTGTGAGTGTACATGACACCTGTTTCATTGTGGTTATTTGTGAGACATGGACACTCCTCATAGATGGATAGGCCCTGTCTTAAAGGGCATAAGCATATGCTGACACAGTGGTGTCATCACATCTTTGTGATAGTGACATAAAACTTTATCACAGAATTAATGACAATGACTGATATGGGGTAGAATCAGAGACTGATGGTATAGACTGACTTCATAGCTGGCAAAAGTAGAAACCTGAAGATAGCATAGATATAGAGAGGATATAAGATATACACACCCCTGACAGACTTCCAGTTTGTCAATGTGAGGGTAAGATGCGTGACAACAGAGCTCCCAACAATTTTTGATAATATATACTTTAACAGCGCTGTTCAAGACTTTTAAATCATTATTTTAGGTGTTAATGTGGGCTTGCTACAACTGCACTGATACAGCAACATGAGTAAAAACAAATCAGTAGAAAATGCCCCACCGACAACATGAACCAGCCTAGCTAGCAAGTTAGCCACGATGGCTAGCACAGGAAAGCTGGAAGAAGCGCCCTCACACGCGGATGTTGTTTCCGTGAGTCAGCTAGTAACAGAGCTAACAAAACAACAAGCTTCAATAGAGGAAGATATTTCTGCTCTGATTCAAGCCTTGATTGTACCACTCCAAGCATCCGTGAATGAATTACCGGAGATGGTGGTGGGTTTCCAATCTCGCTTGTGTGCAGTGGAGTCACTGGCGGGGGATAATTTCAGCGCACTGGCTGCTGCCGAAAATAGGATCAAGATTCTGCAGGCACAAAATGTGGCACTTTGAGATTCAGTGGATGACTTGGAAAACCGGTCATGGAGAGCAAATTTCAAGATCTTAAACGTTCCAGAGAACTGTGAGAGAGGCCATCCTATAACCAAGTTTGTGTCCAGATGTTAATGGAAGTTATGGGTCAAGAAGTTTTTGAAAAACCTCCTGAACTGGACACGCACATTGAGCTCTGGGCCCAAAACCACAGGAAGGATGACCTCCGCATCCATTAGTTGTGTGTTTCCATAGATTCCAGGAGAAGGAAAGAGCGCTAAGGTTGGCCAGACAGCACGAGGCAAAATACAATGGATCTACTTTGAGGCTTTATCTGGAAATCTCCGCCGATCTTGCCAGAAAACGTGCTGCCTTTAAAAACGTTAAACAGCTGCTATATCAGAAGGAAATATGCTTCCAGTTGTTTCACCCAGCGCGGCTACGAGTTCGTCATGAAGTTGAAACTTTTCTCTTCAGCACACCTGATGAAGCTCAACAGTTTTACGATAGACGGCTCGCCTGACATTGTGAAAATACTAGAAGATTACGGGTATTTTTCAGGTTATAAACTAAACTTCTCGAAAAGTATATGTTTCCCTGTTAATTGTAAAGCAGACCAGATAAAGGAGACAGACTTGCCCTTTTGCATATAAAACTCAGGATTCAAATACTTAGGAATTAATATCACTCGTTCTTATTCTAGTCTGTTCAAAGCCAATTATGATCCTATAATTAAAAATCTTAAATCCAATTTCCAACGATGGAGTGCAATACATCTATCTCTAGCTGGTAAAATTAACTGTGTTAAAATGAATGTGCTTCCCAGACTATTTTTTTTTCCCAGACAAGTATTTGTTTCAGAGTCTTCCAATCTTTTTGCCAAAGGCCTCCTTTAAAACAATTAATAGGTTGCTGTCTTCTTTTATATGGGGAGGCAAAAAGCCAAGAATATGTAAAGAGTTTCTTGAGAGACAAAAAAGAGATGGAGGGCTGGCATTCCCAAATTTAATAAACTACTACTGGGCAGCAAATTTACAAAAAATTGTTTACTGGTTCCAATCTCCAAATACAGACTGGTGTGTAGCAGGGGATAAATCGTGCAAGTCAACATCTCTTTCTGTGCTGATCACAATGAAATCACCATTCTCGCCATCACGGTTCACCACAAATCCGGTTGTAATTTCGACTGTCAAAATACACAATCAGTTCAGACAAGCATTTCAACTTACTGACTTTTCCTTACTAAATCCCATATGCAACAATCATCTCTTTCCTGTCACTGAACTAGACTCTACTTTTTAAGCCATGGTAGGGCCTGGGCTTGGTCAAATGTAGTGATTTTTTTTTATCAACAATGATTTTGCTAGTTACAGTGATCTTGCCAAAAAATTTAGTTTTCCAAAATCCAATTTTTCCGCTATCTTCAAGTCCGTCACTTCATCCAAGCTCAGAGCTCTGTATTCCCTCAATTTCCCCCGGAATCACTATTGTATTCTGTTTTACAGGTCCCCCTACACCTTAAGGGCCTCATTTCAAACATATACAACCTAATTATGGCGTTTCAAGATACATCAATGGATAAGATAAAAGCAGAATGAGTAAGAGAGCTAGGAATTGACATATCTGAGGACACTTGGAATAAGGCTATTAACAGAGTGAATGGAACCTCATGTTGTGCATGACTCAGTCTGATTCAGTTGAAAATTCTCTATCGTATCCATAACAGTAAGACCAAATTGGCTAAACTATACCCCAATATGGATGAAACATGCAATTGTTGCAATGCTTATAAGGCAGATTAACACACATGTTTTGGTCGTGCTCCAAACTGAGAGGATTTTGGTTCGCAGTTTTCGTAGTTTAAATTTAGGTTTCAGCTTAGGAATCCAACCTAACCCAATAATGGCCTTGTTCGGTGTCAGAGGAGACAATGTCAAAATAACTAAAGATAGAGAACAAGCCTTTGTATTTGCAACCTTGGTAGCTAGAAGGAGAATACTTCTAGAGTGGAAGTCACCTAAACCACCAAGAGCTTCATTATGGTTCAATGACCTGATGATGTTCTTAAAAACAGAAAAAAATTAAATACTCTCTTAAGGGATCAACTGACAAATTTGACAAATTATGTGATCCTTTAATAATTTATTTTCAGAAGAATACATTTCCCCCGATCTGAAGTAATCTCTGACATAAGGGAAGTACTGGCACATGTGTAATAGGCTACCACAGTCTATACATGAGGCTGCAAGTGTATGTATGTATGTATATGTGCATGCATGTATACATATGCATGTATGTAGGGATGCATATTATTTTTATATTTTTATTTATATACCCTCTTTTTTTATTCTTTTTTTTTCTTCCTTTCCCTTCCATCTTTTTCCATCTGCAAGTATCTCTTGTGATGGGATTTTGTCAGTGAGATGGGGGAGTAGCATCTGGGGCTTGGATGCAGTGGATGCAGCTGTCATGACTGGTGGTGGGGCATCATCTGGTTCTATAATGAATTTGAAATGAAGCAGTGTGAATGAAGTGTAGAATTTCAGCTTTAATTCAAGGGGTTTAACAGAAATACTCCATTAACTGTTTAGGAATTACAGCCATTTTTTACAGAGTCCCTCCATTTTCACAGGCTCAAAAGTAATTGGACAATTGACTGATAAGCAGTTTCATGGCAATATGTGACCTGTTTCCTCCTTATTTCATGACAAATTAAGGAGATAAACAGTCTGGAGTTGATTCCAAGCGTTATATTTGCATTTGGTAGCTGTTCATGGGAACTCTCAATATGCAGGCCAAAGAGGTGTCGATGCAGGTGAAGGAGGCCATCACCACGGTGAAAAAACAAAATGGACCCATCAGAGAGACAGCAGAAACTGTAGATGTGGCCAACTCAACAATTGTGTTGTGTAAATGTTGAAAACACAAAATAATAAGATATTGCTCCTTAAAACAAACAGAAACATTCTGCCTCCAACTCCATTAACAGGGCAAAAATAAATCTACTGAATTCCACAATGTTTTTCATCATATAAAATTATTATTATTATTATTATTTTTTTAAGCTTACCATAATCCTGGCTGATCCAGTGAATTCTACTTTGCGTCCTCAAAAATCCAACTTCACGTATGTAACCAAGTAACTTTTTAAAACTCAATTTTGCTAATATTACACTGAATTACACACATCTAATGTTAATTATCTGATTTACAGGAGCACATTTAATCAGATTGTCGGTGAAATGCTGTACAATTTCCAAGGGGAAAACATTACACAACAAATCTTCACTTCACCGCCATCTATGTAAGTTCTTTCATTCATAAAATAATTTCACTGTGCGCAATGTGTCCATGTGTCATTAACAGGTGTCTTCCATTAAAGCAAGTACTGGCCCTTATTCATCAAAGTTGTGCAGAAATTAGTACAGATTTTAACACAGAATGATGTAGAAACAGTTCATCCTCTGATATGAACTGTTACATGACATGAAAATGAGCAAATCAGCTTCCACTGTGTGAAAATAAATCAGCTTCCACTATCAGAAACTAACCCTACGCACTTATTTACATGACATATGCATACAACATACCCCATTTTGATTCATATGAAACAAATATGAAAAAAATTTTATTATACCTTTTCATGGGACAACACTGACAAAATAACACTTTGCTACAATGTAAAGTAGTGAGTGTACAGCTTGTATAACAGTGTAAATTTGCTGTCCCCTCAAAATAACTCAACACACAGCCATTAATGTCTAAACCGCTGGCAACAAAAGTGAGTACACCCCTGATTGAAAATGTCCAAATTGGGCCCAATTAGCCATTTTCCCTCCCCGGTGTCATGTGACTCATTAGTGTTACAAGGTCTCAGGTGTGAATGGGGAGCAGGTGTGTTAAGTTTGGTGTTATCGCTCTCACACTCTCTCATACTGGTCACTGAAAGTTCAACATGGCACCTCATGGCAAAGAACTCTCTGAGGATCTGAAAAAAAGAATTGTTGCTCTGCATAAAGATGGCCTAGGCTATAAGAAGATTGCCAACACCCTGAAACTGAGCTGCAGCACGGTGGCCAAGACCATACAGCGGAGAGGTTCCACTCAGAACAGGCCTTGCCATGGTCGACCAAAGAAGTTGAGTGCACGTGCTCAGCATCATATCCAGAGGTTGGCTTTGCAGAATAGATGTATGAGTGCTGCCAGCATTGCTGCAGAGGTTGAAGGGGTGGGGGGTCAGCCTGTCAGTACTCAGACCATACGCCGCACACTGCATCAAATTGGTCTGCATGGCTGTCGTCCCAGAAGGAAGCCACTTCTAAAGATGATGCACAAGAAAGCCCGCAAAAAGTTTGCTGAAGACAAGCAGACTAAGGACATTGATTACTGGAACCATGTCCTGTGGTCTGATGAGACCAAGATAAACTTATTTGGTTCAGATGGTGTCAAGCGTGAGTGGTGGCAACCAGGTGAGGAGTACAAAGACAAGTGTGTCTTGCCTACAGTCAAGCATGGTGGTGGGAGTGTCATGGTCTGGGGCTGCATGAGTGCTGCCAGCACTGGGGAGCTACAGTTCATTGAGGGAACCATGAATGCCAACATGTACTGTGACGTACTGAAGCAGAGCATGATCCCCTCCCTTCGGAAACTGGGCCGCAGGGCAGTATTCCAACATGATAATGACCCCAAACACACCTCCAAGACGACCACTGCCTTGCTAAAGAAGCTGAGGGTAAAGGTGATGGACTGGGCAAGCATGTCTCCAGACTTAAACCCTATTGAGCATCTGTGGGGCATCTTCAAATGGAAGTTGGAGGAGCGCAAGGTCGCTAACATCCACCAGCTCTGTGATGTCGTCATGGAAGAGTGGAAGAGGACTCCAGTGGCAACCTGTGAAGCTCTGGTGAACTCCATGCCCAACAGGGTTAAGGCAATGCTGGAAAATAATGGTGGACACACAAAATATTGACACTTTGGGCCCAATTTGGACATTTTCACTTAGGGGTGTACTCACTTTTGTTGCCAGCGGTTTAGACATTAATGGCTGTGTGTTGAGTTATTTTGAGGGGACAGCAAATTTACACTGTTACACAAGCTGTACACTCACTACTTTACATTGTAGCAAAGTGTCATTTCTTCAGTGTTGTCCCATGAAAAGATATAATAAAATATTTACAAAAATGTGAGGGGTGTACTCACTTTTGTGAGATACTGTAAATTTAACATACAAATATATACTTGAATAAATGAAACTAAAGTAAATCTGGTATGTCTCAGTGTTAATGTGAAATAATATAATAATTAAAAAAAAAAACATGCAATGATCTTCAGACGTCTTTTGAAAATCCCAGGTGTGTGGTTCGTCTGAAGTACTAATGAGGTGATAAAAAGAATAAAGATCTTCACTTCTAGTTCACATGTACACATTATACATTAATATTATACTCAATTATCTATATACAATAAGACAAGTTTCCTGCTTGTGCATAGATTTTTATTGTTGTTATTTACACTACTCTACTAAACTTGCTACAATTATTGACTAAATTATTTTGATTATTTAACTGCAAATTAAACATTTTTCAGCTTGTTAAAACATTATGCTCAAATTTACACACACTCCAAGCAGATGTGCGATTAATCGAGCAAGATAAGAAAAGAAAAATGGGTGAATAAGGAGACTGCTGATGGAATTTGCATATGTTTTACAATCAGATCTGACCATATGCAACTTTGATGAATACGGTCAATGTATCCATATTTATCTGGACATTAATTTTAATTAGTTGACTTTTTAATTATTATTAGTATACATTTATTCCTCTTTCATCTGCACATAGTGTGGCATAACCGCATCTTACTTCCTCTCCTGTTTCAGACTGGGGAGTGTAGTGATTTATATCCGTCTAGTGTTTAAGAACTTGACCAATGTACCGAGTGAGGCTGATGTTATCAAAGCTGCCAATGCTCTGCTGGACTCAAGTGTCAGATTAGCACGAGATACTGAAACAGTAAGAGTGCCTAATCCTGTCAGCATACAGAATGTCACCTACCAGAGTGAGTCTCTTTCCTGATTATGCAGTTTTATAAATAATATTAAGATGTAGTGACAAAGTTTCAAAGTTTATAACCCTCACATCTTCTTTCTAGAATTCGGCAACAACTCATACATTATTAGCTTTGGATTTGAAATTAGCAATATAAGATTTACTGTAAACACTGAACTACGGAATGAAACATATGATGTAATCCAAAACACCATCAACCAACTGGTGAGTATGGCCAGTCTTGCAGTCTTCTCTTAGGTCATATAATAAAATAAAATCAATTGCAAAATTTCTAAATTATTTGAAACATTACAAATATATATAATCTTTACATTTATATTTATATTCAGCTTAACAGAATTCTGAATGCCCCAAATTCTACATTTGTCTTCCCAAGAGCAAACTATATGTGAGTAATGACTCAAACCTCTCTTAAAATAGATTATATGTGAAAAAATATCAAATTGAACTTTAAAATGACACCACAGTTTATATAATTTTGTCTCATTCCTTTTAGGAGTAACTCTACTATGATTGTGGCTGATTCAGAATATGTCTTTTCGGAAGGTGATATCGATAAACCAAGTGGATTTCTTTCTCAGATACTCATGGTTAGTGGTCTGAGATACCCATCCCTTACCACCCTAGTGCCCACTTCTAATCCCACTTCCGGGATTGGTTTGTTGTCAACCCCCACTGAGAATGGGCTTCCAGGATGGGCACTGGGAATCATTATCCCCACCAGTATAGCCATTATTCTCTTACCATGCTGGATTCTACTTTGCGTAAGTGTCACCAAACTTTTAGTATATTTAGTGTAAGTTTACAAATACTAAAGATTTTTAGTTTTATTTATTAGATAAAAAAGGTAACAAATCTCAAATTTATGGCAGTTGGCATCTCACTTTCTTTTCTTTTTCTCTTTTTTTATGTTTCTTTCAGTGTCTACTGTGTGGCTGCTGTGCTGCCTTAAGGAGGCGCTACAGTCGAAGAAGGTCCTACAATGTCCAATACACAACACGGAATGGACTCTTTTAAAAACAGACTGAAAGCAGACATAATTCCTCCCAAAAGATGTTTTAGAAAATTACTGAAAAAATAATCTAATTTGATATAAAGAAAAGACTATAGTTTATATATTTAACTGATTCATACTTTCCATTTTAATTGATTTCTATGCAACAAAATCAATACATTTCTCAAATCTTCATAAGCAGATATTATATGAAAAGAAATACTTTTCTAGGCTGACGTGAATTAAATGTTGAATGCACTAGTGAATAATATTTTCAATGTAAATTTTAATTTATTCTCTAAATGAATGCCTTGGAAATAAATGTAATACAATTAAAAGTTTTTATTAGTTTTTTTTTCCTTCAGACTGCCAGGTATTTAGAATATAACCCAAAATTATTTACAGTGTGCTCCACAAGCATTCACAACACAGCAGGCTGTATGAAATTTTCTCTTGTCTAAAACAAATTAGAGCACATGTGTCTGTACAGGAGTATCACACATCAAGTCATAACTAAAAATCGTCTGATTCAGCCTTGCAATGTGCAGGTGTGCAGTGGTACTTAGTTGTACTGGGTTAGGTGCTTGACTAGCCCAGGTAAGTGTTGGGAAGCAGCAGGGTATTGAGTAATCTGACTGCCTCAGATAAGAAACTATTGCAGAGTCTAGGGTAGGCACGGATGCTCCTGTAGCTTCTGTCAGATGGCAGGAGGGTGAAGAGTCCGTGAGAGGGGTGAGAGGGATCATCCGCAGTACTGGTGGCTTTGCAGATGCAGCGGTTGTTGAATGAGGTGTCGATGGTGGGTAGAGAGACTCCGATTATCTTTTCAGCTGTCCTCATATTTCACCGTAGGGTGCTTTGGTCAGAGTCTGTTCTGTTTCTGTACATGGTAAGACAGCTGGTCAGGATCGCTATCGTCCCTCTGTAGTAGGAGGTGAGGATGTTAGGGAGGAGTCTGGCTCCTTTCAGCATCCGCAGGAAATGGAGATGCTGCTGGGCCTTCTTGGCCAGGCAAGTGGTGTTGAGAGTCCAGGAGAGGTCCTGTGTCATGTGCACCAAGAAACTTTGTGTTAACTATGTATGTTAAAAAGAGCTTGAGTATGAGCATCATTATTTAATCAGTTTTAATTTTAAGTCTCTTGTATGGGAAGTTCTCTTGTATCTTGTATCTCTTTTAACTGAAATTATCAACTCTTCACTGATTAACACTTGAGTGTAAACTATTCTTAGCAATTGCTGTCTTAAGGCCTGTAGAATCCGGTTTTGTATGAGTGCAGAGGAAGAATTGGGAGGCGGGCGGAATTTCCTCTACTCTCATATTTATTTTCACTGTGCTTTTCAGTGCACTTTCAAAAACTCAACCAAAAAGGACAAACCAAACTAGCTTCAACATCACTAGCTTTTTCCTGGTTCAAGTTCAAGGTTCTAGTTCATGCACTGTGGGCGTGTGTATGTGTGTTGCATGATCCACCAGCTATGCACCCCTCTCTTTCCCTCTGGTTGTCACAGTTACTGAAAGCACAAAGAAACGTGTATAAATAGACTGGCGGTAATAAGACACAGGTGAGAATGATCACATATTACCAGAGGTGGGTAGAGCAGCCAAAACTTTTACTGAAATACAAGTAAAACTACTTAATTAATAATAATAATAATAATAATAATAATAATAAAATAATTACTCGAGTAACAGTAAAAGTAATAATGTTAATAATGACTTGAGTAAGAGTAATGAAGTATCCAATGAGAAAAGAACTCAAGTAGAAAGTTACTAGTTACTTGGGATCTGATTAAAATGAAGGGAAAATCCTGAATCTCAGACTACAGAACTATAAGTCACACGTCTCCCTGAAAGTCTCTCTGTTCTGTTTATATGATATAAAACCTGGGGTCAAGATGAAGCAGCATATCCCAGTCCTGTGTTGGGTACAATAACACACAACCTGTCATTTTCAACCCAAAATCTCACACACACACCAAAAAACACACATTTTCCCAGCTGACTGTCTTTATTTTCACACTATGTTAACAACACAAACCTGTCAGCATCTGCATTTAAACAAGACAACAAAAGAACAGACTGTGGAGCAGAACAGAAGAGAAAGTGTGTGTAGAGAGAGTGAGTATTTGTGTGTGTGTGTGTGTGTGTGTGTGTGCGTGTGTGTGTATCCTGCCTCCATCCACATGCTCACCTTTTCCCCCTCTTTGACCATTGTCTTCCAGTGAGTGATTGTTGCGGATGCATTCAGACCACTGCAGGGTATGTCGAGACTCAAGACCTCATTATACGTGATATAAACTAATTATTAAAACTACATATTTTCTTTAACATTTAACAGTAACGTAGGAAAGCCACCGAATGTAGCGAAGTAAAAGGACTTACTGAGGATGGCCCCTCATGGATACCCTAAAGATTGCCATGAGGTTGCTGTAAATGGAGCACAGATACCCTAAAGATGATTCTGGATGTTTTCTTTCAGACAGCCTAATGTTTGCATTTGTTAAAAACTATTGCTCAAGTCTCTTTTGCTACAGGGGATAATTTCACCTGGATATTATAGACGGAAAGCTAAAACTCTACCGATTTGAACAATGACCCTGACATTTATACTGAAGATCTTTACGACACGCTGCACTTCTTGACACTATAGTATAAAACTGTAGAAGAATAATGACTTATATTCTCACTTTTGGGGCCTTGTGGGGCCAACAAACTGAACAAGTTGGTGAGGAAGGCAAGCTCTGTAGTAGTGATGGAACTGCACAGGGTGGAGAAAGTGACTGAGAAGAGGATGAGAGGGAAGCTGACAGATATTATGGACAATCCTTCTCATCCTCTCTATGCTGAGCTGAGGAGGCTCAGGAGCACATTCAGCCACAGATTCATCCAGAAGTAATCATAGAACTCATCATAGCACAGCACTGGTTAAAATGGTAAATGACCTACTGCTGGCCTCTGATCAGGGTTGTGTCTCCATGCTTGTGTTGCTTGACCGTAGTGCAGCTTTTGATACAATTGATCATACTATTCTCCTCGGTAGACTAGAAAATGTTGTTGGCATTAAGGGAATGGCCCTCTTGGCTCAGGTCTTATGTGACTAATCCTTAACAGTTCGTAGATGTAAATGGTGAATTCTCTATGCATAATCAAGTTCAAGTTCAAGTGGCTTTATAGTCATTTCAACCATATACAGCTGGTACAGTACACAGTGAAATGAAACAAAGTTCCTCCAGGACCATGGTGCTACATAAAACAACACACTAAACCACATGAGACGACACAGAACTAAAGATCTACACATTCTACATAAAGTGCACGTGCAAACAACACAAGACAGTACAGTAACTCCTAAAACAGGACAGTGGGCACAGTAAGTAACAGTGTCGTGCTGACCAGTACACAGTTCTAGTGTGCAAGTGTCAAGTATACAGGTAGTGCAGAAGAATAACAATATAATTAAAAGATGCTATGAATCTAAACATAAAATACTTTGACAGTATTCAGCAGATTAGCTTATACCATATATGGACATAGCAGTTATTACGGTAGCAGCCAGGTAAAGTGTAGATAGTAACAAGAATTTAAACATAATATTTAGTTACTGAGGTAAAGTTTGGCATTCCACAAGGTTCTGTTTTAGGTCCACTGCTTTTTTCTTTATATATGCTACCTCTGGGTCAAATTATTCGTAAACATGGAATTAGCTTCCACTGTTATGCTGATGACACACAGTTGTATGTTTCAGCAAAGCCAGATGACGGACACCAGCTTAATAAAGTTGAGGGATGTGTAAAGGACATTAGACACTGGATGCTTATTAACTTCCTCTTACTTAATTCTGACAAGACAGAAGTACTTATACTAGGACCACATGCAGCTAGAAGTAAGTTTTCTGATTACATAGTAACTCTGTGTTACGATTCCCCCTCACGCTGATCGCCGATGCACGCAGCGCACACTTCCGGGTTCAGTGACATTGACTATTTACTTCTCCACGTGTTTTGTTTTGGTTCATGTCTTGTCTCCACCCCTGTATTGTCATTGGTTGTGTCCTAATATGTCTCAGCTGTTTTGTGTTAACCACTGATTTTATTTGTTATTTAAACACCTTGTGTGTCTGTGTCTGATGCGAAATATTAGTGCAATTTCCTTAGTGGTCTGACTACTACCAAGCCTTTGTTCATCATTTTGTTTTCATGGTTTTTGATTCCTGTTTCTGTCCTCGTGTTTTCGAATCTTGCCTAGCCTAGTTCATGTTGTTTGTTGATCACCTGACCCACGGCTGCTCTCAACTACGATACCTGCCTTATGATTTGGTTTGTACAACTGGTGTTCCTAATATTCTGCCTGTTCCTAATAAACTTTGCCTCCATCACCCGCAATACGTGACACTCTGGATGGCCTTTCTGTTTCATCATGTACAGCAGTAAAAGCCCTTGGTGTGATTATTGACTCCAGTCTTTCATTTGAAAGACTTTTCGGAGTCCCTGCTTGCATTCGCAAAGTACACTGTCCTTAACTATTATGGGACAATACACATACCTAATAATCTCTCTCTCTCTCTCTCTCTCTCTCTCTCTCTCTCTCTTTCTCTCTCTCTCTATCTCTTTCTGTCAGGCTACACATGATACTCTTGAGATGCCAGTGATCCCGACCCCTTCTCCGGACCTGCCTGATGCATCTTGATGCCCTACTTCTGGTTGGAGTTCTCATCAATTGGAAGTCACATGCTGCTGCTGAGGATGGCCCCACATGGTGCAGCCTAAAGATCATTGAGATTACTGAGGATGGTACTGCTTAAAAACCATGAAGATGGCTTTGGACCTCAATTCATATGACTGGTTATGCTATGATGTCTAGGACTACAATTGCCACAAACAGTTTTGCACTCAAGTATCCATCAGTGAACAGTGGAGATGTTCAACAAAACAGACTTCATGTAAAAACTGTAATGAATTTTCCTGGTTACACAACTGCACTATTTGACCATGTAGTATTAGTACATTTATAGAAGGGATTTATTTATTTATAATCGCACTATCCGGTGTCACCCAGATGAGCATGGGTTCCCTTTTGAGTCTGGTTCCTCTCAAGGTTTCTTCCTCATATCGTCTCAGGGAGATTGTCCTTGCCACCGTCGCCTCTGGCTGCTCACTGGGGATAAATTCACATTTAAAATCTATATCCTGAATTTATATATTTCTGTAAAGCTGCTTTGGTACAATGACCATTGTTAAAAGCGCTATACAAATAAAACTGAATTGAATTGAATAAAGCTGATTTGTGACAACATCTTTTTTTTCTTTAATTTTTAACCTGCCTGCTCCTCCTTCTCAGTCCTCCCTGACTGCTGATGAAGATCATAAACATCTGCCAGAGTTTCACTCCGACCCTCACTCCTACACTACACATTCAGGATTCCGCTTCTCCTTCACTGATACATTTTCCTCATCTATAAACAGAAGATGAACCAATCCCTTCCACAATGCTTCAGACCATCACACAAGACCTCTTCTTCATTGCTACTATCATTAATGACTCCATAACATCTGGTCATGTACCAACTGCATTCAAGACAGCAAGGGTTATTCCCATCCTGAAGAAACCCACTCTGGATCCCTCTGACATCAGCAACTACCAACCAGTATCACTTCTCTCAACTTATCCTCAGTATCACTCAACTTATCCTCTCCTTTTCTCCCTTCAGACATGTTTCTGCTTGGATCTCAGCAATTTTGGCAGACATCTAATCATGGATCAGCTGAAAATCCCAGTAAAACTGATGTTCATCCCAGGTGCTTCATCCCCATGACAGGATCTTGTGATGTCCCTGGACAACTCTCAGATCTCACCTTCTGTTATTGCATGCAACCTTGGGTTAAGTGGTAGCTCAGTGGTTAAGACGTTGGGCTACTGATCAGAAGGTCAGAAGGGAGTTCAAACCCCAGCACTGCCAAGCTGCCACTGTGGGCCCTTGAGCAAGGCCCTTAACCCTCAACTGCTCACTTGTATAAATGACATAAATGTAAGTTGCTCTGGATAAGGGCATCTGCCAAATGCCATAAATGTAAATATAATGTAAATGTGGGTTAACTATGGGTAATCAACTGTCCTTCTCCTCTCACACTGCTAAAAGGTGTATAAAATCAAGCACATAGACAAACACTGACAGTAAATGTAAATGAGCACCTTTACACTGTGTCTCATTCACCCATTCACACACACACTTACACACCAATGGCAGCAGAGCTACCATGCAAGGCATCGGGAGCAACTTTGTGTTCAGTGTCTTGCCCAAGGACACTTCGGCACATGGAGTTCTGTGAGCCAGAAATCAAACCGCCAACCCTACGATTAGTGGGCAACCTGTGCTACCACCTGAGCCACAGCCGTCCCATGAGTAGAATGGTTCATTCTGAAGAGCTCAGTGACGTTGAACATGGCACAATTGTATACTTCCAACTTTATGACAACAGTTTGGCGAATACCCTTTGCTGTTCCAGCATTACTGTGTCCCTGTGCAGAAATTGAGATCCATAAAGGCATGGTTTTATGAGTTTAGTGTGGAAGAACTCCACAGAGCCCTGACCTCAACCCAACCGAGCACCTTAGGGATGAATTCATCCAACATCTCACAAATTATTTTTTGACTGAATGGGCACAAATTCCTATAGACACACTCCAAAATCTTGTTTAAAAAAAAAGCCTCCCCAGAAGAGTGGAAGCTGTTATAGCTGCAAAGTTTTAGGGACTCCATATATTAATGTCCATGGAAAGGGATGCCAACAAGTTCATATAGGTGTGATGGTCAGGTGTCCACATACTTTTGGCGATGTACTCTATCTATCTATCTAGATATCTGATTATACAGTACCGTGCAAAAGTTTTAGACACATGCAAAGAAATGCTGTAGCGCAAAGACGCCTTCAAAATAATGAAATTAAACGTTTCTACATTTTTAAAAAATACCATAAAGAGCAGTAAACAGTAGTAAATAAAACAAAAGTCAATATTTGGTGTGACAAAAAAATAAAAATAAAAATAATAGTCTCTGGTACAATTTGTGCAGTTTTATAAGGAAATGAGCTGGTAAATTTTATTGAGCATCTTGCAGAACCAGACACAGTTCTTCTGGACACTTTGACTTTCACACTCGCTTCTTATTTTTGCAGCGAAACCCAGCAGACTTCATTGTGTTTTTTGTCTGAAAAGTGTCTCTTACGTAATATGCTGCTTTCTTTAATGACATACAAACATTTTTCTGTAACATTTAATTTTGTGCTAGAAAACTAATGTTTGGGAATCTAAAATGTTTTTTGTACTGACTTGGTCATAAAATAAAAAATGTAAAATAGGGTGCCTAAAACTTTTGCACAGTACTGTGTATATATACTAGCTATAAATTAGCTAGCTGTTTAGCTATCTATTTTTAATATGAAAAAAATTTATGGTATAATGCTGTGATTTATTTACACTTTCATCACAATCTACAGCATGGTCAATATCAGTGTCTTAGAAACAATAGGACAAAGTTTACCTTGATGCTTTGGTCACATCACTCTTATGGTGTGATTCGGATTTAATAAAAGACTGTTATTCGTCCATATGAAGGATAGGCTAATTCCTTCACTCTGTGGCCTAGCATTTCATTTACAATTTGAAGCCTCTTGTTAGGTTTCCTCTCCTCCAGCTCTCGCTACGCTGCAAGGAGTAGCGAGTGGCATACTTGCGCATTCCACTGCGCGCATTCCAGTGCTATTCAAAAACTCTCCGATCTACTACACACCACGTGTCGTAACAGAATACTCCGCCCAAAAATAGATGCAGCGGGGAAAGCGACGCCACGCCACGCCACGTCACAATTAAAATGCCTGCAATTAATTCTATGTTTTTTCCTCAGTGGACTTTCATCTATCCTCCGGATGAGTTTGATGGCTTTGCCACTTGGCCTCAATGTTTTTTTTTGCAGGCTCAGATTTATTTTTTGAGTTTGGAGGACCCCAAACCCGATGAAGAGGAGTGGTTGGGGTTCCTCCTCTCTCGTCTGGTCGGGTCTGCTCGCCAATGGGCGGAGCTTCACCTCATCAGTAGATCCACGAAGCTCCAGACAGTTTCGGGCTTTGTGGATCTACTGGTCCAGGTGTTCGGAAGCCCAGACTTCCAACCCGAACTCAGGACCTTTTTGGGGAAGGATCGTCTGGGCAACCGACCTAGTCAAACGTTCCTGGAGTACTATGAGAGTAAGCGGGCTAACGTGGCGGCCTACACCTCTCATCCCCTAACCCAGGAGTGTGCCACCGAGGGATGCACCCGACCAGCCATCCTGCAGTGTCCCACCTGCAAGAACCAGGGAGTAAGGAGCAGCTACTTCTGCTCCCAAGGCTGTTTCAAGGGCAGCTGGCAGGTGTATAAGCGGCTCCACAGGAGGGCACCCTCAGAGCTCCAGCCGGAGACCCAGCAGGAAGTCTCCTCCATGGAGCTACAACTGGAGGTTAACATGGCGACCTCCAGCCCCGAGCTCCAGCAGGAGGCCCAGCAGGAGGTCTCCTCAAGGGAGCTACACCTGGAGGTTAACGTGGCGACCTCCAGTCCCGAGCTCCAGCCAGAGGCCCAGCAGGAGGTCTCCACAGCGGAGATGCTCATGGAGGTTAACATGGTGACCTCCAGCCCCAAGCTGCAGCCAGAGATTCAAGAGGAAACCTCCTCTCCTGGCCTGCTTATACCGGAGGTCCACGAGGAGACCTCCGCCCAAGCCATGTTCTCGTCAGAGGTTCGAGAAGAAACTCCACTCCTGCCCTGTCCATGTCAGAGGCCCACGGGATGGCCTTTTCTCAAGCCCAGTCCATGTCAGAGGCCCACGGGATGGCCTCTTCTCAAGCTAAGTTCATGTCAGAGGCCCACGGGATGGCCTCTGCTCAAGCCCAGTCCATGTCAGAGGCCCACGGGATGGCCTCTTCTCAAGCCCAGTCCATGTCCGAGGTCCAAGGGATGACCTCCGTTCCAAGTCCTAGCCAATGTTTTAGCACAAAATTGAGTCCATGTTCAGGTTCCTGTCCGAGTCCTAGTCCATGTTCCAGTCCATGTCCAGGTTCCTGCTCTAGTCTTAGTCCATGTCCAAGTCCATGTCCAGGTTCCTGCCCTAGTCCTAGTCCATGTCCAGGTTCCTGCCCTAGTTCTAGTCCATGTCCAAGTCCATGTCCAGGTTCCTGCCCTAGTCCTAGTCCATGTCCAAGTCCATGTCCAGGTTCCTGCCCTAATCCTAGTCCATGTCCAAGTCCATGTCCAGGCTCCTGCCCTAATTCTAGTCCATGTCTAAGTCCATGTCCAGATTTTTGCCCTATTCCAAGGCCAATTTCTGATCCAGTTCCCAGTCCTGCTCCCAATTCTGTTCCCAGTCGAGCTCCCAATCCTGTTCCCAGTCCTGCTCCCGTTCCCAGTTCCTAGTCCAGTTCCTAGCCAAGTTCCTAGTTCAGTTCCATGTCCAAGTCCAGGTTCTGACCCTGTTCCTAGTTCAGTTCCTAGTTCAGTTCCATGTCCAAGTCCAGGTTCCGACCCGGTTCCTAGTCCAGTTCCTAGTTCAGTTCCATGTCCAAGTCCAGGTTCTGACCCTGTTCCTAGTCCAGTTACTAGTTCAGTTCCATGTCCAAGTCCAGGTTCCGACCCTGTTCCTAGTCCAGTTCCTAGTCCAGTTCCTGATTTAGTTGCTAGCTACATTGGTTTAATTTCAGGATATGTTTTTGCTCTCCTTCTCAGTTCAGAGGCTGATTTAACTCCCAGCTCCGGTTCCAGCTCCAGCTCTAACCCAGCTTACTCCTCTGTCTCCAGCCCAATCTCTAAATTAATTTGCAGCTCTATTTCCAACACTGTTTCCAACCAAGTTTTTGATTTTGTCTATGGTTTTGGGTCTAACCTAGTTCTCTGTCCAGTTTTGAAGTCTGTTTCCACATCTTTCTCGAAGTCTGTTTCCAAGTCTTTCTCGAAATCTGTTTCCAAGTCTTTCTCGAAGTCTGTTTCCAAGCCCTTCTCGAAGTTTCTTTCCAAGTCTTTCTCGAAGTTTGTTTCCAAGCCCTCCTTGAAGTCTGTTTCCAAGTCTTTCTCGAAGTCTGTTTCCAAGTCTTTCTCGAAATCTGTTTCCAAGTCTTTCTTGAAGTCTGTTTCCAAGCCCTTCTCAAAGTCTGTTTCCAAATCTTTCTCAAAGTCTGTTTCCAAGTCTTTCTTGAAATCTGTTTCCAAGTCTGTTTCCGAGTCTGTCTCCGAGTCTGTTTCCGAGTCTGTCTCCGAGTCTGTTTCCAAGTCTGTCTCTGATCCAGGTGCCAAAGCTGTCCCTGATCCAGGTGCCAAAGCTGGCCCTGAACCAGGTGCCAAAGCTGTCCTTGATCCAGGTGCCAAAGCTGACTCCGATCCTGGTTCCAGGTCAAGCTTCAGGTCAAGCTTCAGGTCAAGCTCCGGGTCAAGCTCCGGGTCAAGCACCAGGTCAAGCACCAGGTCAAGCTCCGGGTCAAGCTCCAGGTCAAGCACAAGGTCACGCGTAGCTCTGAGATCCAGACCAGGCATTGGTTCAAGCACCAGTCCAAGTTCTCGTCCAAGTTCTCATCCAAGTTTCAAAGGAAAACCTGACACGCTCTGCTCTGGTTATGGGACACTGGACATAACCAGCCTCAGGTCCTGGAGGGCAGAGGTTAGGATCCTGCCCAGGGGCCCAGGTCCACCAAAGTGGATGGAACTTGCAGCGCTTCGGGAGCAACGCCTTGGGGGGGGGGGACTCTGTTAGGTTTCCTCTCCTCCAGCTCTCGCTACGCTGCAAGGAGTAGCGAGTGGCATACTTCCGCATTCCACTGCACGCATTCCAGTGCTATTCAAAAACTCTCCAATGGACGTTTCCTTCATGAACTCACGTTTTGTTTACCTCTGCCATGTGTTCCCATGTTTTTGTTCACTTCATGTCTCCGCCTCCTGTGTTTTGCCATGTGCATTTATGTTTTCATTTGTGTCATGTCTCCGCCTCCTCATTTCTCATTGGTTCTTGTTTATTGTATGATTATGAGTTTCAGCTGTCATTGATTTAGACATGTGACTTATATGTCTTTAAATACGCCGCTCCGTGTCCGCTTCGGGGCGGAGTATTAGTTTAGCTTAGATGTGTTTAACCTTGTGTGTTTTTCCCTTAGCTCTTTTTCCGTGGTTTCCAGACCACCTCCTAGCCTTGCGCGTTTATTTCCGAAGTTCGTAATTCGTGGTTTCCAGACCACCTCCTAGCCTTGCGCGTTTATTTCCGAAGCTCGTAATTCGTGGTTTCCAGACCACCTCCTAGCCTTGCGCGTTTATTTCCGTAGCTCATAATTCGTGGTTTCCAGATCACCTTTTTAGCCTCGCTTACTTATTCCTTAGCTCGTAGTTAGTGGTTTCCAGACCACCTCCTAGCCTTGCTCGTTTATTTCCCTATGTTTTCTGGATTTACTACCCGTTGTGGATTACTGTGTTTCTTTTTTGGATTACTGACTTTTCGGCTAAGTACATTCTCATTTGGATTACTTTTACCTTTTTTGGATTACTGCCTCCTCGGCTAACTACATTATTATTTTGGATTATTGTTATTCTTTTGTTCGTGGATTTATGTTTGATGGTGTTTTTTGTGTTCACTTATTTTTGAACTTCCGGTTTCTATTAAACTGACGTTTCCCCTGCGCTTGCATCCTGACTCCCTCATTCTACTACACACCACGTGTCGTAACACCTCTTTTTAGTGTGTATTAAATGAAATACTATCTAATACTTCTATCTATCTATCTATCTATCTATCTATCTATCTATCTATCTATCTATTGAAATCTATCTATGAAAATGACTTGTATGTTTTTATTTTAGTTTTATGGTTAAAATAAAATATACTTTAGAAATAGATTGTAAATATTAGTGTAATTAATTAAATACTATGAGATGTGTAACAATGATTATGTTACGTGACCAGAAGGAGGGAAGCAGGATGCACTCGCAGGGGGAAATAGGCAGTTTATTAGGAACATAAAGGAATAATCAAAAGTAAAGGAACATAGTCAAACCAAAAATCCACAGATGTGTTCAGGCAAAAATCCACAAATAAACAAGGCAATGATCCACAAAAAAAAAGACAGGGCAGTAATTCCAAAAAAAGGCAAGGCGATAATCCAAAAACTCACAAGGCATTAATCCACAAACTGACACCGCAGTAATCCCACATAGTCACAGAAATAATCCAATACGTCACAGGGCAATGATCCAAAATCCAGAGAACGCAAGGAAAACACAAGACATAGAGGAATGAACAATTCCTTATCTTTACTCAGCGAGATTCACTTGTAGTCATCTATATAATTACCTTTAATACTCCGTGAGGAAGCGGACACAAAAAGGGGTTTAAATAACATGGGTAATCAAAAGCAAACAAGATAAAACACAACACCTGGAAACAGTAATCAAACAATAAACGGAGAACCAATGACAGAACAAGGGCGGATACAGGACATGAACCAAAATAAACGGACCAATAAGGAAGCGGGGGCAGAGACATGACTGTTATGTAATACACAGGTAACTGGATGCAGGTGCAGAGTACTTTCGTCACTTTATTTATATTGTTAATATAAATATAAACAGTTCCAAAACGTGAGGCAGAAGAATGGTCAGAAAACAGGCAGCGTTCAATATCACGGGCAAACAGTGTAATCAGAGGCAGAGCAACAGACAAAATCCACAAACGTAGCAAAAGTTCCATAAACCAAAATAGACAGTCCAAGGGCAGAGAGAGTAATCCAAAATCCGTTAATCACAAGCAAAGTTCATAAACCAGAGATAATCTGTCAGAGAATAAAGGCTTGGTAAATGTCAGATACAAAGATAGAACAAATACTTCGCGTTGGAAGTTTAAAACTATTGTCCTTATATAATGAACTTGAGATTACCTACAGGTGTGTGTCATCAGAAGGCGGGTGATTGTGAGCGTGGGAGAGAGGGAGTGTTATGGGGAGTGTAGTCTGTGGTGGCCATATTTGTAGGCTGCTGTGCATGCTGGGAATTGTAGTTACGCTCGTGGCGCAACCTAACAGAGCCCCCCCCCCGAAGGGCTCACTCTGGGAGCATTACCTTGCTGGGTCGGCCTCTGGGTCGAGGGCCTGGATATTCAGGGTGAAGGTGGTGAAATTCTTGGATTAGTTGAGGGTCGAGAATGTCCTGTGCTGGGACCCAGCTTTGTTCCTCTGGACCGTATCCTTTCCAGTCAATGAGATACTGAAGTTTGCCCTGGCGGCGACAGGAATTGAGGATGCGGTTTACCTGATAAGCTGGTTGTCCGCTGACCTCCAGCGGCGGTGGCGGGGTTTCCTGAGGGTGATTGGTAGCCAGGATACCTGAATTAACGGGTTTGAGCAGTGAAATGTGAAATGATGGTGCTATGTGCCAGTGCTGTGGAAGAGCCAGTTTATATGTCACTTCGTTAATTTGTTTAATGATTTTGAATGGGCCCGTGTATCGGGGGCAGAGTTTTTTGCATGGATGCACAGGTTTGAGGTTCCTGGTAGATAGCCATACCCGATCTCCTGGTTGATACTTGGGTGTGTCCTGACGGTGACGGTCTGCTTGAGTTTTGGCTTGGTGAGCCGCTAGCTGTAGCCGTTGATGAGTGGCTGCCCATACTTGTTCACTTTGTTTGAACCACTCATTAACCGCTGGAGCATCCGTGGCAGTGGCGTTCCAAGGGAATAGAGGAGGTTGATACCCCAGGGTGCACTGGAACGGTGTGAGGTGAGTGGCTGAGTGACGGAGTGAATTTTGGGCATATTCTGCCCAGGGTAGGAAGCGAGCCCAGTCTGACGGGTTTTGACTGCAGAAGGAGCATAGCATGCGTCCTATTTCTTGATTCGTGCGTTCCGCTTGGCCGTTAGATTCGGGGTGGTAGCCAGAGGTTAGGCTGACATTAACTCCCAGCATCTCCATGAAGCTAAACCAGACTTGCGAGGTAAATTGTGGGCCCCGGTCACTCACTATATCCTCTGGGATGCCAAAATAGCGGAAAACATGGTTGAACAAAAGTTCGGCTGAATAGAAGGCAGATGGGAGGCCAGAGAGAGGGATTAGACGTAGGGACTTGGAGAATTGATCAATAATGACGAATATGGTGGTATTACCCAGTGAGTTGGGAAGATCGGTGATGAAGTCAATGGCGAGATGTGACCAGGGTCGTTGAGGTGTGGGAAGTGGCATGAGCTTGCCGACTGGTAGTGCTTTGGGGACTTTGGCTTGGGCACAAACGGTGCATGATTTAACGGCGTGTTGTATCTCACGTAGCATGTTGGGCCACCAATACTTGGGTTCTAACAGGTGGTAGGTGCGTTGAATACCAGGGTGACCCGTGCCTGGTGCCGTGTGGGCCCAGGTTATGAGCTGCTTGCGATGGGCCTGTGAAACAAAGAGTTTAGTAGGTGGACAAGCAGCTGGGATTTGATTGCGTGGGATACGGGTTATTAAATGGTCCAGTTCCCACTGGATGGCCCCAAAGAAACAGGAGGAAGGCAGAATGGGATTGGGGTTCTCAGGAGTATGCTCGTCAGTGTGTATACGTGATAGGGCGTCTGCTTTGTGATTTTTGTGGCCCGGATGGTATGACAAGGTGAGTTGGAACCGTGTGAAAAATAGGGACCAATGGGCTTGGCGTAGGTTTAACCGTTTGGCTGTACGAAGATATTCCAAATTTTTATGGTCTATGAATATGATAAAAGGGTGTTCGGCTCCTTCGAGCCAATGGCGCCATTCCTCTAGTGCCAATTTGATGGCCAATAGCTCCCGGTCACCCACACCATAGTTCTTTTCTGTCGGGGATAGTTTTTTTGAGAAGAAAGCCAAGGGGTGAAGTTTTGGTTTTTCTCCAAAACATTGGGACAGGACGGCTCCCACTCCCGTCTCAGAAGCATCCACTTTCACCACGAAAGGACGAGAGGGATCGGGGTGTTTAAGGATGGGAGCAGTGGTGAATGCGGTTTTGAGTCGGGTTAAGGCTTTCTCGGCTTCTTGATTCCATAGAAGGCGGCATGGTTTGCTGCGTAGCAGAGCAGTGAGTGGTAGGGCTATAGAGCTGAAGCCCCGGATAAATCGCCGATAAAAGTTGGCAAACCCCAGGAAGCGTTGCAACTCCTTAACAGTTTTGGGAGTGGGCCATTGGGTTACTGCAGTCACTTTGCTTTCATCCATCATGACCCCTTCGGGGCTAATGACATATCCTAGGAACTTCGTGGAGTTTCTGTGGAATTCTCATTTCTCAGTTTTCACGTAGAGCTGGTTCTCTAGGAGGCGTGTGAGGACCTGGCGCACGTGGGTCACATGGGAGTCATAAGTGGGTGAGTAGATAAGAATATCGTCAATGTAGGCGATAACGAACTTCCCCAGCATGTCCCTCAGTACGTCGTTAATAAAACACTGAAACACTGAAGGCATGTTACGTAGCCCATACGGCATTACCAGATATTCGTAGTGTCCAGTGGCTGTGCTAAATGCTGTTTTCCACTCGTCACCCTCTTGTATACGTACAAGGTTGTATGCACTACGCAAGTCCAGTTTCGTGAAGATATGTGCTTTTCGTAGTTGTTCTAGGGCTGAGGGAACGCGTGGTAGGGGGTAAGGGTACCCGGCGGACACCTGGTTCAAGCCCCTAAAATCAATACAGGGCCGGAGACCTTCGCCCTTCTTAGCCACAAAGAAGAAGCTGGCAGCTGCCGGGGAAGTGGAAGGACGGATGTAGCCTTGTTGGAGAGCTTCCTGAATGTATTCCGTCATGGCTTTGTGTTCAGCTTGGGACAGAGGATAGATGTGACTGTGTGGTGGCGTGCTTCCGGGGAGTAGATCAATGGCACAATCGTAGGAACGGTGAGGTGGAAGGCTGCTAGCTTTAGCCTTGCTGAATACTTCCTGGAGCTTCTGATACTCCTGGGGTATTGGGACCTTTAGTGTGGTTTCAGGGCTCTCGATGGTCGTTGTCAAAAACATCAGCGTTGGTGTGTGGAGACAGTTTTGTCGGCAGAAGGATGAACAGCTTGTGATTTGATGGTCTGCCCAGGAAATCTGTGGATTGTGCCATTCCATCCATGGTAGCCCCAAGACGATGGGATAATGAGCGGAGGTGGTGACCCAGAAAGAGATTTCCTCATGGTGTAGAGCGCTCACTTGAAGCCCCAAAGGTTGTGTGCAGTGGGTGATGAGACCGTTGCCGATGGGGTTGCCGTCGATGGCTTGGACCTTGAGAGGGCATGCTAGGGAGCTGGTTGGTAGTCCAAGCTTCTGCACTGTGTTCTCATCGATGAAGCTGCCTGCCGCCCTGGAGTCGACCAGAGCTGTGAACAAACGAGAAGTGCCTGAATATTCGAGCACGACAGGAAGCGTGAAAGCATGTGAGACAGTTTCTGGGTTACAACTCACCGGGGACGAGCGGGAACGAGGTCCGCCTCTCACCGGGGGGGTTCTCGAGGGGCGGACTGAGCAGTGGTGGATGAGATGGTCGGCTTCACCACAGTAGAAGCACAGGTGTCCTTGACGTCTCCTTTCTCTTTCCACATTGTTGAGCTTGGTGTGGCCGAATTGCATTGGTTCTGTGGGAGCGTGTGTAGCAGGAGGCTCCGGGAGGTTCCGGTGAAAGCTGCGGCTGTGGAGAAGCTGATCTAGCCGGATGGCGAGATCAATAAGTGAATCGAGAGTGAGGGGTTCATCGCGACATGCCATTTCTGTGAGAATCATGGGTTTAAGGCCTTGATGTAAGGCGGCTTTTAAAGCAGCGCCGTTCCAGCCACTGCCTGCCACGATAGTCCGGAACTCCAGTGCGTATTCCGCAACACGGAGCGAACCTTGACGAAGCGTGAGTAATCGCTCCCCAACTTCCTGGTCGTCGGGAGAGTGATCAAAGACTCGCCGGAACATAGTGGTGAATCGTTCATACGAAGCAAGCGCTTCTCCACCTCGCTCCTTCACGGCAGCGGCCCATCTAAGAGCTTTTCCGGACAATAACGTCATGACCCACGCCACCTTTTCCGTGTCGGATATGCTTCCGTGACAGTCGAAATACAATTCACATTGTAGTAAAAAACCCTTACATAATGCAGGATCGCCGGCGTATGTGTGAGGCGTAGGCCTGGGCAGCCGAGATGTAGCCGAGGGGGCAGGCGTGACGGGCGGTGTCCTTTCGTTGATAGCTTGGGAGAGACGTTGTAAGTTTTGGTCTACCTCCCCTAGATGCCGGTGTTGTTCGCCGAGGAGCTGCCCGTGAGCATTGATAGCCTGGCGAATTTCCTCTGCTGCATCCATGATGGCGAAGTATTCTGTTATGTAATACACAGGTAACTGGATGCAGGTGCAGAGTACTTTCGTCACTTTATTTATATTGTTAATATAAATATAAAGAGTTCCAAAACGTGAGGCAGAAGAATGGTCAGAAAACAGGCAGCGTTCAGTATCACGGGCAAACAGTGTAATCAGACGCAGAGCAACAGACAAAATCCACAAACGTAGCAAAAGTTCCATAAACCAAAATAGACAGTCCAAGGGCAGAGACAGTAATCCAAAATCCGTTAATCACAAGCAAAGTTCATAAACCAGAGATAATCCGGCAGAGAACAAAGGCTTGGTAAATGTCAGATACAAAGATAGAACAAATACTTCGCATTGGAAGTTTAAAACTATTGTCCTTATATAATGAACTTGAGATTACCTACAGGTGTGTGTCATCAGAAGGCAGGTGATTGTGAGCGTGGGAGTGAGGGAGTGTTATGGGGAGTGTAGTCTGTGGTGGCCATATTTGTAGGCTGCTGTGCATGCTGGGAATTGTAGTTACGCTCGTGGCATGACCTAACAATGACGTAAACCAAAAACAAATGAGCACATGGCAAAGTAAACAAAACTAGAGTTCATGAATGAACAGTCCGGAGGGTTTTTATGAATAACGCTCGCGCTACTCTTTCTCGTAGCACAAAGCGTAGAATGCAGAAGTGCGCTACTCACTAGCCTCCTCTAGCATCGTAGCGAGAGGGAGATTCTAACAGATTATTACATGTAACTAATACAAATATTATGTTTGTATGCAGTAAATAATATTATAATTATAATAGTTAATAATAATGAATAATATATAATATTGTCCTCTGGATAGTGATATTTGTCATTTGAGTTTCCTTCTCTGCTAATTAAAGAAACACCTCTTAATGAGAATTGGTCACCGTGGGAATGGATTATGGATGATGGAATAATTGTCTTCATTGTAATTATTCTCAGCAGGGTGGAGTATTTATATTCTTTAGTAATGACGAGGCTATGAGATGAATCTGACTGGTATTGTGAATTAAACTGACTCAAAGCACAACACTGAGGAAGTGGTTACCTCTCTGGGGCTTTAGGGGAAAATCTGACTTACGTTTGTTCTGCGCATATGTGCACGTAATTTTAATAAGTAACAAGTCTGGAATTAGTTGAAAAAAAAAGACCAGCTTGATTTGGTTTTCCTGATATTTGTTTTTTTTTTTATATGAAACTAAAAATAAAAAATCAATTAATAAAATATTGAATAATGATTTTGTTACATCGATTTATTTTATCTGTAGTCTACAGTGCAAAGGTCATGTCAGGTCTCTGATATGCATTCACATGATTTCATCTCAGATATATTAAAACAATGCAGTGAAGCTTCAGGTCTCTCCTGTTCCTCCTCTGTGTACTGTTTGCAGTACTTCATAAATTGTAAAGGAGATTTATTGCTAAAATGTTTGTATTACATTTTATTTAATTTATTCACCATAAGAGAAACAGAACAGCAAAAACAGAAAAATGAAATTCCGGTTGAGTGCACACTGCACACCTTTTCTGCTCTCCGGTTGTTCTGTTTGTTGTGACTACATCTGTTTGTGTTTCCTCTGAAGTTTTGCACAGATGAGGATGGGTTCCCTTTTGAGTCTGGTTCCTCTCAAGGTTTCTTCCTCATATTGTCTCAGGGAGTTTTTCCTCACCACCGTCACCTCTGGCTGCTCATTAGGGATAAATTCAAACATTTAAAATCTATATCCTGAGTTTATATATTTCTGTTAAGCTGCTTTGGGACAATGTCCATTGTTAAAAGCGCTATACAAATAAAACTGAATTGAATAGAATATAATAGAATACAATGCAGTGCAATACAATACATCTGTACAGGAGGACTGTACAAAAGTTGAATGCAATACGTGGATACTGCTGATAGAGCAGAATGCTGCAGCTCTTAGCTGTTTGTCTGAGTGGTGCTGATATGTTTAAGTTTGAGAAGTTTGAGTCAGTTATGTTCATTACAGTTTTAGTTGGTTACAGGATTCTGCCCCTTTGAGAGATCTCCCAATCTGGGACAAGCACAGAGTGCACTCTCCAATAAACATTAAAATATTTTTTTCTATTAAAAATAAATTAAATTTTAGGGATGGCTGGGCTTTCCGGGTAGTCTCATATCCTTCTCTGTGTAGTTGTGGAGGACTGTTCTTGCTGACAGTTGAAGCTTACTGGGGCTCAGTAATTTTATACACACCACAGAGCATGGTAGGATGTTCACTGCTTAATTGTATTTTGATATACACCTATATGCACAGCAGAAACATAACATCAGTGTAGTGAGGTAGATTGCTCAATTTTTCATGTTCTTTTAGTAATTGTTTTGGTCATTTGTCTCCTGAGTGTAATATTCTAAACTCCATGTCCTTAACTTTCAGGGTGCCTTATTATGGTAGTGACGGTTATTGTCCTATTCAACCTGCACGACTGAAATTCCCAGAGATGATGCGTAAGCTGTTAGGGTGTGGAGTTTGTTTTCTGAAGTTAACACAATGCAGTACTTTGTCACTGGGAGTGGTGGTGTATCAGTTTCATTGTCAAACTTTAATATAAAACTTGTTTTGCCAGCTGTAGAACTTTGGTTGACACACCCATGTTGCATTCAGATGTCAAACTTTTCTTGGCATGTGTACAGGCTCAAAGTATCTGGATTTATCAGTAAGTGCTGAATATACTCAGGGCAGTATGAATAATCTGTGTCACACTCCTCTGATGAGAGTACTTTTTTTAGGATTTACTCAGTTTAACTTAATTTATCTTAGCTTAACTTGTATTATGCAGGTGTGATTGGTTTCCCTAATTCTGTGTAGTACACGCCTTTAGCTTTTACTGTTTATCTTTTTCGGGATCGTATGGAATAAGATGCATATCAATGCCTACATGTTAAAAAAAAAAGTTGCATGCCTTAAAGAAAATATGTTTGATGTTTTCTGCTGAGTGTTTTTTTTCACACACAGATATTCATATTATAAAATACTTACATGTTTGCTTGATGTGTTCCATGTTTAGAAGATGCCATTGCCCATATATTACAGCAGATATTCATCCAATATGATTTAGGAAAAATTTGTTTTGTTTTGTGTCTATAGACATTTGTGCTGCTTTGCTGTAGCGCCACAATTCTGACTCCTAATCCAGTCACACTGTTGTCTTTATCATGCAGCAAATTATGATTATTAAATACATGAAGCATTATTGGAAGTCAAATTGAACTCTAAGCCTGCAATGCAGCTGGCCTAATTGCATTAAATGTTTAAATGTTTGTTGCTTCTCAATAGTGGTACACTGAGGTCTTTCACTGTTGCACTGAAATGCCCTCTATATTACAACATAATCAGAATGCTTATTCTAGCTGCCTTTGCTCCTAGTAGAAGTTCTGCTTTCTTACTGAAATTAAAGTAAAAGAATGTTGTTCAGCATCCAGAGTCTAATGTACTTCTTCTGCCTATTATAATGTCTGTTCCTGGTCCTGATATACTTCTAATGCTGTGGCTCCTCTCATCTTCCAGATTTGCCTAAATCATCCTAATACATCTTCTGATTGGAGCTTCTGCACATGTGACTCACTTTCTGCTTCTGAGGATGGTGTCACATGGATAGCCCAAGGATGGCACCTCTCAAAATCAGTTTGTGCCCTTTCTTAAGTGTTTCATCTCACCTGGATTCTGTAGAATCTGGATTCTGTACTTGATAACTGCTGCAGTAATTATGAAGGCTGTCCTGAGCTCTTAATCACAATCTGCTCATACTGAACATCCTTTCAAAACATTCAGTACTGTTTGCACTTGTTCTGTTGTGGTTCCTGTCAAGATTTCTTCCTCATGTCATCTGTGGGAGTTGTCCCTCATCACTGGAACCTCTGACTCATTAATTAGAAATCTAGACTGAATTTCTGCAAAGCTGCTTTGTGTCTGTTATTAAATAGTCCTTTACACATTCCTTGACATAAGTTGATGTCTGTCATCTGGTTATGCTGAAACATGGAGCTACAGTGCTGTGAAAAAGCGATTTCTTCTGTTTTTGTGTATATCTCATACTAAATAGTTTTAGATCTTCAAACGAAATATAACATAAAACAAAGGCAACCTGAGTAAACACACACTACAGTTTTTATTGTTTTTATTTTATTGAAGCAAAAAAGTTATCCAACACCTATCACCCATGTGAAAAATTAATTGCCCCCTTAAACTTAAAATCTGGTTGTGCCACCTTTAGTAGCAATACCTGCAACCAAACACTTCAGATAACTGAAGATCAGACTTTCACATACTTCTAGGACTAGGACTTACTCCTGTGCTTTGGATCATTGTCTTGCTGCATAATCCAGCTGTGCTTGAGTTTCAACTTACGGACTGAAGACTGGACATTCTCCTTTAGGATTTTCTGGTAGAGAGCAGAATTCATGTTTCCCTCAGTTACTGCAAGTTGCCCAGGCCCTGAAGCAGCAAAACATCCCCACACCATCACACCTCCTCCACCATGCTTGACTGTAGGTATGATGTTCTTTTTGTGGAATTCTGTGTTTGGTTTACACCAGATGTAACGGGACCCCTGTCTTCCAAACAGTTCCACTTTTGACTCATCAGTCCACAGAACATTCTCCCAAAAGGTTTGAGGATCATCAAGGTGTGTTTTGGCAAAATTCAGACGAGTCTTAATGTTCTTCTGGATTATCAGTGGTTTTCACCTCATCACTCTTCCATGGATGCCATTTTTGCCCAGTGTCTTTCTGATAGTGGAGTCATGAACAGTGACCTTTATTGATACAAGAGAGGCCTGTAGGTCCTTTGATGTTGTCCTTGGCTCTTTTGTGACTTCCTGGATGAGTAGTCACTGTGCTCTTGGAGGAATTTTGGATGGTTGGCCACTTCTGGGAAGGTTCACTACTGTGCCGAGTTTTTCCATTTGGAGATAATGGCTCTCACTGTGGTCCTTTAGAGTCCCAGAGCCTTTGAAATAGCTTTGTAACCCTTCCCACACTGATGTATTTCTTTCAACTTTGGCACAGTGTGTTACTGGGTAAGAGCTTTTAACCAACTTCATGCTGTTGAAAAAGTTCTATTTAAGTGTTGATTTGATTGAACAGGGTTTGCAGTAATCAGGCCTGGTTGTGTCTAGTCCAGCTGAACTCCATTATTAATGCAGTTTCATAGATTTGGGGAATTAATAACTACAGGGGCAAATAAATTATCACACAGGCCCAGTTGGTATTGGATAACTTTTTTGCTACAATAAATAACATTATAATTTAAAAACTGTATTGTGTGTTTTCTCAGGTGGCCTTTGTTTAATCTTAGATTTTGTTTTAATTTCTGAAACAACTTAGTATGAGATATACACAAAAACAGAATAAATCAGGATATACTTTTTCACATAAAAAATATTTTTTCACAGCACTGTAGACGACTGGGAAAGAAGACACATGGCCAGAGATGCAGAATTGCTTTGTGTGGATGTGAACTTTAAAACTGAAGGGCCATAGTAAACAGCTGTCTTTATTAAGCTATCAAGTCAATTGCTGGGATTCCACTGAGGTGTTGTACAAAATAAGTGACTATGTGTCCTTGGTTATTCCTGAGATTTTTTAAGGGATGTTACAGTACAGGGGGTGTCTACATATCAAACCAAGACATGGTAATTAATTTTTAAATTATGTTGTAACTGTTTAATTGTCAGTATTGTGTGAGACTAGCCAGAAAAACAATTCAAAAACAATTTTAATTCCATCTTATTGGCCAACTAAATTTGAAAATATTTAACGGGTGTGTCAGTCATTTTCTATCCTGTCGTTGTTACTGCATTTATAAGATACCTATCATGTTTGTGTCTGTGTAAAGATGTACATATGTGATATGCAGAGATATTCTCAGACACACCTTCATATTATTGTAGGGATCCCTAAAAATGTGTATTATTTTTTAAATTTCAATGTATTTTATTTTGAATGCAACTTGTCACACTGTGAGTAAAACAGTTGGTGAAGAGTGTTTAAAATTTATTTATTTTTTATTTAATAATTATATTTTATTTTAGTCTATTATGACGATTTATATCATGTGAAATATGTAAAGTACACTACCAGAATGCTTTGTGGTAGTTTCCCGGGTTTGTTTCTTGGGGTTAGACCAATATGAAGTATTATTCAATTGAGGTAGTGTTTTCCTGACCAGTAAATAAGTAGTGTTGTTTAGGTTCCACCCCTGTTCATGTGGGAAGAAGAGGAGACTTTTCCAGGTCGGTGACTTCGGATTGCAGTTTTGGAGACTTTCTGATCCCAAGACACAACTAACTTCTGCAATTCTCCAGTTGTGATCCTTGGAGATTTTTTGGCCACTCGAAACATCCTCTTCATAGTGCGTTGAGACAATATAGACACACGTCCAATTCCAGGTTGATTCATAGCATTTCCAGTTGACTGGAACTTCTTAATTATTGTCCGGATGGTGGAAATGGATATTTTCAATGCTTGTGCTATTTTCTTATAGCCACTTCCCATTTTGTGAAGCTCAACAACATTTGCTGCACATCACAGCTATATTCCTTGGTCTTACCCATTGTTATGAATGACTAAGGGAATTTGGCCTATATGTTACCTCATATTTATACCCCTGTGAAACAGGAAGTCATGGTTGAACAATTTCCTGTTCCTAGTCACTCAGGTGTACTAAAAAAAAAAGTAAAATATTAATGGGAATATACTTCAAATATATTTTTCTCATATGAATTCACAGGGGTGCCAATAATTGTTGCACACCTATATTTAACAAACATATATATTTTTATAAACCTGTGTTGTGTTTGATATCCATGTGAGCAGAGTATTTTTGTGAATTTTTTTAACAAAAGATCAAAAGGTTAAACAATAAAGACAATTTTTCACAGCCTTCTTTGCTCATATTTACCAAGTGTTACATAAGCTGACGGAGGGAGGCAGGATGCACTCGCAGGGGAACGGCAGTAGTTCCAAAATGGCAAGGAGATAATCCAAAACTCACAAGATAATAATCCACAAACTGACACAGCGGTAATCCCAAAAATGGCAAGATAAATATCCAAGAAATCACAAGGCAATAATCCAAAGTCCAGAGAACGCGTGGAAAACAAAAAACATAGAGAAATCTACAATTTCTTATCTTTATTCATCTTTAATACTCCAAAAGGAAGCGGACACAAAAAGAGGTTTAAATAACAAGGGTAATCAAAAAAACAAACGATATCAAACACAATACACCTGAAACTCATTATCAAACAATAAACGGGAAACCAATGACTGAACAAGGGCGGATACAGGACATGAACCAAAATAAACGGACCAACGAGGAAGCGGGGGCAGAGACATGACGTAAACCAAAAACAAACGAGCACATGGCAAAGTAAACAAACTAGAGTCTATGAGTGCACAGTCCAGAGGGTTTTTGTGAATTACGAATTAGTCTTCCTCGTAGCGCGAAGCGTGGAATGCGGAAGTGCGCTACTCGCTAGCCTCTGCTAGTAGCGTAGCGGGTGGGAGACTCTAACACCAAGGGTGCCAATATTAGTGGAGGGCACTGTATATATATATATATATATATATATATATATATATATATATATATATATATATATATATATATATATATACACATTGGCATCCTTCAATCTCGGAAGACTATGGAGTTGCGCTCTAGATGTTTATTCTGGTACAGCGTCGAGTGTGGCTGGCCGGTCCGACGCAGGAATGACAGAGGGCGCAGATGAAGTCTGATGCTAGTCCATCTGCCTGGGCTGCAGCCTTTCTTCTCCTTCTCTTTTCCTCGTGCTGCTGAGCCAGTGTCTCTTCGAACTTGGAGAGACCTTTCTGTACAGTCTGTCTCCATTCTGACCGTTCGAGGGCTATTGCTTCCCAGTTGTTTTGGTCGATATTCAAGGCTTTTAGGTCCCTCTTGCACACATCTTTGAATCGCAGCTGTGGTCTGCCTATGGGACGTTTTCCCTGCACAAGTTCTCCATAGAGGAGGTCTTTAGGGATCTGTCTGTCGTCCATGCGCACGACATGGCCGAGCCAGCGCATATATCTCTGTTTCAGTAGCATGCACATGCTGGTGCATCCAGCTCTTTCCAGGATAGTGTTGTTTGGGACCTTGTCCTGCCAGGTGATGTTCAGAATGCGTCAGAGGCTACGCATGTGAAAAGCATTGAGCTTTCACTCTTGTCGGGCATGCAAAGTTCAGCACTCGCTGCCATACAGGAGGGTGCTCACGATGCAGGCTCTGTAGATCTGGATCTTTGTGTGCTCAGTCAGCTTGCTGTTGTTCCATGCTTTCTTTGTCAGTCTGGTCATGGTGGTAGCTGCCATGCCGATGCGCTTGTTGAGCTCTGCATCAAGTGAGAGGGGTGTCTGAGATAGTTGAGCCCAGATAAACAAAGTCATGGACGACATCCAATTCATGGTCATTGATGCTGATGGTTGGGGGAGAGTCAACATCCTGTCCCATGACCTGTGTTTTCTTCAAGCTAATGGTAAGCCCGAAGTCTTGGCAGGCATCGCTGAAGCAAGTCATGAGCTGCTGTAGGTCCTCAGCTGAGTGGGTGGTTACTGCTGCATCGTCTGCAAAGAGGAAGTCACGCAGGCACCTCAGCTGGACTTTAGTCTTGGCTCTTAGTCTGGAAAGGTTGAAGAGCTTTCCGTCCTGGTTCGGAGGTATATACCTTCAGCTGCAGTACCAAATGCGTGTTTCAGCATCACAGCAAAGAAAATTCCAAACAGGGTGGGAGCCAGGACGCAACCCTGTTTCACTCCGCGCCGTATGTTGAAGGCAGCTGATGTTGAGCCGTCAAAGACGACAGTGCCTTTCATGTTTTTGTGGAAGGATCTGATGATGCTGAGAAGTTTGGGTGGACATCCAATCTTGGGAAGGATCTTGAAGAGGCCATTTCGACCTCGTTATGATTTCGACGGCAGCTGACTTCAGAGGCGCGATCTTGTTTACGCTTGGGCTGAAGGCCCTCTTCATGCCGTCATACATGCCGCGAATGTTGCCACAGTCAGCAGAGAGTTGAATGCTCTGACAGAGGTTGAGCCAGTAGCCATTGGCGCAGTGCCGAGCGATCCATTGGGAGTCGTTCCTGGCCTTCCTGAGTGCAGCAAGTGTCTTCTCAGAAGACTCCCTCTTGTAGTTCATATAAAAACTGTAATGAATTTTTCATGGTCTCACAACTGCTATCTGACCATGTTGTACTGGTACATTTATAGAAGGGACTTATTTATTCATAATTGCACTATCCAGTGTTACCCAGATGAGGATGGGTTCCCTTTTGAGTCTGGTTCCTCTCAAGGTTTCTTCCTTATATCATCTCATGGAGTTTTTCCTTGCCACCATCGCCGCTGGCTTGCTCATTGGGGTTAAATTCACAAATTTAAAATCTATGTCCTGAATTTATATACTTCTGTAAAGCTGCTTTGGGACAATGTCCATTGTTAAAAGCACTATACAAATAAACTGAACTTGAACTTGAACTTGAACTAGTTGATCAGGGCTGCTCTTTTGGCCTCGATTGCTGGCTCTTGATCAGCGATGCCAGCCTCAAACCAATCCGGGTTTTGCCTCTCTCTTTTGCCAAAGGTGTCCATTGTGGAGTTGTAGATGGCATCATGGATGTGACTCCATCTCTCTTCAGCGTTAGCAGCAGGGCAGTCCTTGAGGGCATCCTCAATGGAGTTGGCGAAGCGTTCACACAGATCTGGAATTGCCATTCTGGCAGTGTTGATCCGAGGGCGACCTTTCTGCTTAGATTGGTGGATCCGCTTGGGCTGGAGACGGACTTTGCTGCCAACCATGGAGTGGTCGGTGTTGCAGTCAGCACTGTGGTAACTGTGTGTGGTGAGAACGCAGTTCAGTGAGGGTCTCCGTGTGATGACGAGGTCCAGCTGGTGCCAGTGGCAGGATCTGGGGTGCTGCCAGGATACTCAGCAGTACGGCTTGGTGGCGAAGAACGTGGTGGTAATGCAGAGGTAATGGTAGGAGCATAGCTCAAGGAGCCTCTGTCTGTTCTCATTCAGCTTGCCGATGCCGAAGTGGCCGATGCAGCTGGGCCAGGAGTCATGGTCAGAACCCACTCAGTGACCTCTCTAGGGCGCAGGCCTGGGCAAAGTGTATGGAGATCCTGGGCTGCCCGGACATCAGGATCCCCCTCTCGGCCTCGCTGATGTTGCCCAAAGGAAAGGAGAGCCATACATTTGGCACCAGTTTGGCTGCAGGAGCTGCCGGAGAGAAGTTGTAGTCGACATCCAACTGCCTTAGGGGCTCCGCTCCGGATTTACTGGGTTTACTCCCATAGCCTTTTCTCCTCCCGAAGATATCCACAAGGCAGTGGAGCCATAATCCAGTGGCTGGGTAACACGTGACAGTTGAAGTTCTTCATCTGCCATGGCCGGTGATCTACATCGAGGAAGTTCATATGCCCAGTGGTGCCGTGTAAACACCACCCCCTCACATGGTTTAGCCCACCAGCTGAGGCGGTTTCCCGGGGCATGGCGCTTTGAGCCAGCATTTGAGAGATTTAGGGGATGGGTGAGGTCCAGTGATGCCCGTCCACCCTACCAGGTAGGATGCAGCGTGCCAGACACCAAAGGTACTACCTCTCCCCAGAGCCCCCTATGACCCTCAAAACAGATTGTAGAGATTGCAAAAAAGAGAAAAGAGACGGTAAACTCGACCGACAAGTCAACAGACCAATGTAATGCCAACGGGCTGTGATAGCAGTAGTTGTTTAGGTTTTAGATTAAAAACTAGCAATGTTAAATATCCAGATTATTTGTGATGCTAGATAATGTTTAATATATGATAATATTGGAGTTATATTTATCAGTTTAAACAGCAAAGAATGTTAACAGAGTACAGATTCAAAATACAGCTCGACACAGCTACAAATGCAAACCGCTTAGCAGCGAGGCAGACAGGAACAGGAAGCAGTGTCCTTCTATGCTTCTATGCCCCGACATGCTCCATCTTTCCAGACGTGGCTCTTGCTTCGTTCACTCAAATCACTGCTCCTTGCACAGGCATGCTTTTGTGTTTTCACTTGACAGTTCATTGTGTATGAATAATGGTTAAGTATTGACACAATATTAATCTGTTCATAGAACCAAAGCATTGAGATGAGACGTGAAGCTATTATCCGCAGCCTCATACTGTACCTTGGCGAGAAAAAGAGGAACTTTTTGAAGATTTCCTGGTAAAGCATGTTTTTTTTTTTTTTTTAATGACACGTTTTAAAATTTTGTATTACCATTTAAAGCACAAGTTTACCCTAAAGTAAGAGAGTCACACAATTCATGGCTGAGAGCAACATTCACACAACATTCATTTGGGGGCTACAATCTGTGGAGTGCAACCATCTTATGGCTTCTGGCTGCTCATTGGGAATAAATTCATACATTTAAAATCAATATCCTGAGTTTATATATTTCTGTAAAGCTGCTTTGGGACAATGTCCATTGTTAAAAATGCCATACAAATAAAACTGAGTTGAATTGAATTGAATTGAATTATGCCATGTTCTACAAATGTTTTAATGCTGGCTCACTGTAAAATAGATAATAATGTAATTAATGTAATCTGAACTATATTAAATGATGGTTGTGTTTAGTGAGTATTTGTTCATTCTGCCCTGAAGTCAGTTTAAATGATTCAAGCAATTCTATTTAGGGGCCAAGCACTGAAGGTGCGTAGGTATTATATTAACGTATCCGTTAGTTTTCTTCTTCTTCTTCTTCATCTTCTTCTGCTCTTGAGTCTATGGCAGCCCATAGAATTGCTTGTGGGAAAGTTATGAAATTTGTCACACAGATAGAGGACAGTCTGAACTGGTAATTAAGCAAATTTGGAGTCTCTCAAGCCCTCTAGTGCCACCAACTGTCCAAAGTTGCACTCATGTTTATTCTAATAACTTTTGAACCATAAGGGCTAGAAACAAGATTCTTCTTTTCCCTCTGATTCCTTGGCTCAAGACAAATTGAATGGATACCATGGTTTCATTTACATTACATTTACATTTACGGCATTTGGCAGACGCCCTTATCCAGAGCGACTTACATTTATTTCATTCATACATCTGAGCAATTGAGGGTTAAGGGCCTTGCTCAAGGGCCCAACAGTGGCGGCTTTGCAGTTCAGTTTCACAATGGTGCAACCTAGTGGTCATGAGATGAAAAAGCACATTTTTGCTTGAAATGTATGAATGGTTTGTCCTAAAATCACGAAAATGTTCTCAGCAGATTCAGTGGGGCATACCAAGTTGTTTGATATTATATTTTCAAATGTCAGCCATTTTGGTGGTCGACCATTTTTTAATTTAGTCTTAAATGCTGTATTTTATGAACGACTTGGTGCATTGTTACAAAAATAGGTGTCATCAGGACATTTTTCTTGTAAGGACAGCCACAGTGACGCCACTTAACACATCCTCAAGGTCCTGGTCATCCAAAAGTACAAGCTTTAATGTTGAAGTTGCTGTCTTAAATGTTATTGCCATGGCAAGTACTGTACAATCTTGGCTGCTGGCACACCCCAACTCAGTTTTCCATCTTGCAAATGACAGTAACAACAACTTGACACTGTTAGTTCCATTGGACCCTTCTCTCACATACAGCAGCTTGTCTTATATGTACCTTCCACTGTCCAGACACACATACTTGCAGTGGCTTTCAGTTTTGACTCTCCAAAAGACTGTGTGGATGGGGTCAAATATGGCCAGGACTTGACTTTAAAAACTATTTTGATGTTTGTAAGATGGTTTAATGCAAAAATAATGCATAGATGCAAACATAATCGCAGTGGAAAGATAATGTCTGCAGTGTGAACATCAACATCCCTTTCATTATAAACACTTGGCCCTAATAGTATGTAAGGCACTGGACAAAAATAGCAATGCAGGGCTTTAGTTATGTTGTCCTACTCGCACCCTTGTGCAGAATTAGCACCTTGCCTTTGAGTTTTTCAGCCTGGCTAACTAGATGTGGGAGGTTGTCTGTCTGAAATGTTTTCCGTTTTGTGTCAACTACGGCACCTGGTCTTATTGTCATTTGTGTTTATTTCAGATAAAGGGTAAAGAAAAAGATAACATTTTATCCTTTATCTAGAACTGTTCATGACACCTTTAGTTGTTGATCAAAATGTTTTAATGCATTAAGGTTTTAATGCCATACTTAAAGTGCACTAGTCCAAAGTGCTTGTTTGAATGTTGCAATTGCACTGTTTCAGAGGGCTGTAAGATTTTGATTGGATATTTGAAAAGCACCATTCCTGATCTGTGTTGGATGCAGTAGATTTCTCTTTAAGAGCAGGGTAATATCGACACACACAAATCTTTGCAATATTTACTGACATATCAATGACTTAACTTTGATACAGTATACTTGGAGACAAGAAAGTTGGGTAGGGGTAGGGGATTTGACCAAGTAGTTAAAAGGCATTGGTTGTTAAGTCTAAAAATATTTCTATTTAGAATTTTTGTCAATTCTACCTAGCTCTGTCAGGTTAAAACCTCACCTCCTGTTTTTGTTATGTGATATGCCCTTCTATATTTGATGCCTCCTGGGGTCAAAACAAATGTAGTGTATGGTGCAGCTGTCAGGTCAACTCCGTCTTGGAACTTCATTTCCCAGAATACACCACTGCCTACAAACAGGGCGGCCACAGACTACAATACCCAACTCCGCACAAAGACATGTTCTCAGTCGGCAGAGTTGTAATCACACTCAGCTGTAACCAGTCCCACACACATACCCTCTACCCTTTAAAAAGAAGTTTCATTCACAAAGACTTTGTGAAGTAATGCTCAGTTGTTATTACTCTGACTTATCAAGCCTCTCTAATGGGTGTGATATGCCTGCTTTTAACCTTGAACTTGCCTAGTGATTTGGACTGTTTGCTTGAACTGTCTATATGCATTAAAATAACTGTTCGTACTGCATTTGCATCCGTCTCAGCCTCTCTGTTGTGACAGCAGCAAATGTAGTTCATGTTGGTGGATGGAGATTGAATTGTTTTACAGAACAATAGACACTTGAATTAGCGTTCAGTCATACTTTTTCAATAGAGCAAAAATGACCATTCTATACATGGTATGCATGTTTTATTGATTAATGCCAATTATGCCACTGTTACTTTTTTTTTTTTTTTGCTTCTGAGATTTCCCTTGTTTACAATAAGGGCTCCAGTCCTCGGGGACACAGTTATCATTCCAAACGTTCTCAGGTTTTACTGAATGCACCCTTAAACATTTCCAGAGTTTACCATGACTGATTCATTGTTGTTTGATGTTGACAACATAAACTGTTTAATTGTATTTTAGCTGTGTGATTTGTGATAAAAGCATATTAAATGCATAGAAAAAATGATTACATTTAATGGTAATATTTATCAAAAGAAAATGAGTAACGTTTACTTAATTATAGTAAAATTTACTTAATATTTTTCTACAGTTATGTTCCTGTCTCTGAAAAAAACAATTAATTTGACTACTTAATTACTTTAAATAATTATATTTAATTTAGAAGTTATATTTAAGTACTATTTACTTAATATTTTCAAGAATGTTAAGTTTAGTAATAAGCAGATTTTACTTGATATTTGCAAGTAAGTTGTACTTGATATTATAGCAGTAAAATTTACTTTAAAAGTACTTGTGCAAATTGCTATGAGGATTTTATCAAGTAAATCCTACAAGTTATTTTGGTAGTCTGAAGTCTTCTGATCTTCGAGTCCAGCAGAGCATTAGCAGCATTGATAACATCAGCCTCACTAGGTACTCTGGTCAAGTTCCTAAAAACTAGACGAATATATATCAGGACATTCCCCAATCTGAAGTAGGAGAAAAAATACAAAATAATTCATTAGAAAAATCAAGAATAAGAGGGATATAAAGAATATTAGGGAAATAAGGGCTAATGAACATTGAGAAAAAGTCAAAAGAACAAAGTCTATCATGAATTATAACCACATGCCATTCATCACACGCTGTGAGAACAAATGGGTTGAAAATGCAGGCTTGTGAAATTAATATCAGGACACGTACACAGGTCTAAGCTTATTCAGGAAGGCTGCTGGTGTGTTGGTGTCTCCATCTTGGAAGTGGTACTCCATGTAACCATGAAACTGGTTTTCTGAGCTCCTGTTACTAGTAGAAGGAATTCAAAAAGTAATATAGATAATACTTTATAGTAAGAATTACAGAAAAATTATACTCAGAATAGAAATTAATACTGCTGTGAACTTACATGAACAAAGGGCTCTGGGGTTGGAATGGTTCTGCACCAGGTTCATTAAGAAGGGTGTTTAGCTGGAGACAAAAAGATAAATAATTAGTTTTTTGCCTTACAATTAAAAAAAAAAGTTTTAAAGGTTTTCAACTGAAGGATATAGAGTTCACATTATATCTGAAATTAGATTTTTAGAAATAATTTTAGGTGTAAATGTTAAGTGATTGTTGGAATTTGTAAATACAGTACATGTGTAAATATATGTTGTACTACAATGCATTCAGAACAGAGAAAGGTAACAGCCTCTACTTGTACTTCACCGACTAACCACAGGAGGGCACTCTCATCTGAATTCTAAACTGCTTTGCACAACTGTTTTTAAATTTTTACAGCAGTTTTTAAATAAAATTCTGCAAATGAATCCAAATCCATCTCTGGACGTTTGTTAGAATGTTTATATGCACATGGCCATGTAAACTCACAGCGTTATTGATGATGCTCTTCACTTGGTCATAGGTGTTGTTCCTGAGGTCAGGGTTCTTTGACATGCTGATGTTACTGATGCTAAATGTGAAAATGACTGCATAGGAGGTGTCTGAAATTTCTGTGGAACAAATCAGATGTGATTTTGAATGGCTGATAAAGATTATGGTAAAGGCATGGTGATGAGACAAATTGGATGAAATGTCATTGTGATATTAGTAAAGAAAACATACTCTCATAGGTGAAGTTCAGAACTTTTACAGAGTCATTGAGGTTTGTGAGTCGAGCACTCAGAAGAGTCTGGGTTGTGTTGTGGACCAAAATCTCACTGGGAACAGGAGAGGAGGAATTGAAGACCATCCTGGTCTGAACCACAGCTGAACCAGATCTGAAAAGACAAAGCATCATTATTTTTTGCAGATACAAAGCTTGTGCTGAATATTTTTCACAATCAAGATGAAAACTGAATTCTCCATTACATACACATTTGAAATGATCTGGTGTTAATTATAGATTAATAATCAGACAGTAACACACAGTGTGAGATTAAATAGAAACTTGTGAATTTAATATAAGGACACATCACACGCTGTGAGAACAAACAGATTGAAAATGTAGACTTGTGAAATTAATATCAGGACACGTACACAGGTGTAAGCTCATTTAGGAAGGCTGCTGGTGTTTTGGTGACTCCATCTTGGAAGTGGTACTCCATGTAACCATTAAACTGGTTTTCTGAGCTCCTGTTACTAGTAGAAGGAATTCAAAATGTAATATAGAAAATAATTCATAGTAAGAATTACAGAAAAATTATACTCAGAATAGAAATAGATTCTGCTCTGAACTTACATGAACAAAGGGCTCTGGGGTTGGAATGGTTCTGCACCAGGTTCATTAAGAAGGGTGTTTAGCTGGAGACAAAAAGTTAAATAATCAGATTTACGCCTTACAATTTAAAAAAAAAAGTTTTAAAGGTTTTCAACTGAAGGATATAGAGTTCACATTATATCTGAATTTAGATTTTTAGAAACATTTTTAGGTGTAAATGTTAAGTGTTTGTTGAAATTTGTAAATACACTACATGTGTAAAGATATGTTGTACTACAATACATTCAGAACAGACAAAAGGTAACAGCCTCTACTTGTACTTCTCCCACTAACCACAGGAGGGCACTCTCGCCTGAATTCTAAACTGCTTTGCACACCTGTTTTTAAATTTTTGCAGCTGTTTTTAACCAAAATTCTGCAAATGAATCCAAATCCATATCTGGACTTTTGTTAGAATGTTGATATACACATAGTCATGTAAACTCACAGCGTTATTGGTGATGCTCTTCACTTGGTCATAGGTGTTGTTCCTGAGGTCAGGGTTCTTTGACATGCCGATGTTACTGATACTAAATGTGAAGATGACTGCATAGGAGGTGTCTGAAATTTCTGTGGAACAAATCAGATGTGATTTTGAATAGCTGATGAAGACTTCATGGTGATGAGACAACTTGGATGAAATGTCATTGTGATATTAGTAAAGAAAACATACTCTCATAGGTGAAGTTCAGCACTTTTACAGAGTCATTGAGGTTTGTGAGTCGAGCACTCAGAAGAGTCTGGGTGGCACTGAGGACCAAACTCTCACTGGGAACCGTAGAGGAGGAATTGAAGACCATTCTGGTCTGAACCACAGCTGAACCAGATCTGAAGAGATAAATGATTACGGTGATCATTTTTCAGTTATGATTATAATTGAATTCTCCATTACATAAACGTTTGAAATGAACAAACACTATTGATGGAGTTACTACTTACGTCAAATTGACATGGCTTGTAATTGCTGGAGAAGCCGTTGTAGTTGAGACTGTAAGAGAAATTTTGTAACATATTCAGCCCATAAAACCTACTGTGATTCCCAACTGAAAGTACTATAACAGGTGTGATACAAGATATTTTTACTGCATACCATTCTGTATCATCAGCCTATTGAGGAAGGCTGCTGGTGTTTTGGTGTCTCCATCTTGGAAGTGGTACTCCATGTCACCATTAACCTGGTTTCCTGAACTCCTGTTACCAGTAGAAGAAATCACAAACATCACAAAACAATTCACTTTACAATAAGAATTACCATAAGGTATTGTGAGAGGAGAAAAGAATACTGCTGTGAGCTTACGTGAAGAAAGAGCTCTGGGGTTCGAATGGTTCTGCACCAGGTTCATTTAGAAGTGTGTTTAGCTGGAGAAGAAAAGATAATTTATCAGTTTTTCTGTGAGATATAATAACATTCCATTGTACTGTTTGTGTAAACATTTTTTTCTGTTACAACTAAAAACCGTGTCATAGGTTTTCAACTGAAGAATGTAGACATCATGAGATATATGTATGGGGCACGGTGGCTTAGTGATTAGCACGTTTGCCTCACACCTCCAGGGTCAAGGGCTCGATTCCTGCGACGGCCATGTGTCTCCCCATGCTTCGGGGGCTTCCTCCGGGTACTCCGGTTTCCTCCCCCATTCCAAATACATGTATTGTAGACTGACTGGCATGTTGAATAGTGTCCGTAGTGTCTGATTGTGCCCTGCGATGGACTGGCACCCTGTCCACGGCATCCCCTGCCTGTGCCCCATGCTCCCAAGGATAGGCTCCTGGTTCCCCTCGACCCAGGAAGGATAAGCGGTATAGAAAATGGATGGTTGGATGGATGGATGGATATATATGTAAGCTGGATATTCCTGACACTTTTCAAGTCCTCCATTGCAGTCTTATATATGATTACTGTTGTATGATCCTGCTCTGCTGCTTCATCTGCATCTGCTTTCTAGTGTTTTGACCTTTGCTGATTACCCCATTGTGAGTCTGCCCTGCCTCATACAACCCAGGGGTTGCTGTGTTGACTTTTAGACTACTTCATTTTTGCAACTGTTTTTATTAAACGCTTCAGTGGGATCCAGCGCCATCTCTGGATCTTTGTTAGAATGTTGTTATGATCATGGTCAAGTAAACTCACAGCGTTATTGGTGATGGTCTTCACTTGGTCATAGGTGTTGTTCCTGAGGTCAGAGTTCTCTGGCATGCTGATGTTACTGATGCTAAATGTGAAGATGACTGCATAGGAGGTGTCTGAAATTTCTGTGGAACAGATCAGATGTCCATAAGAATGTTTTAGCTCTCATATGGATAGTACAATGATGTAAATAATTGTAGCTGTAACGTGTATTTTTAAAAGAAAACATACTCTCATAGGTGAAGTTCAGCACTTTTACGGAGTCAGTGAGGTTTGTGAGTCGAGCACTCAGAAGAGTCTGTGTGGCACTGAGAACCAAACTCTCACTGGGAACAGTAGAGGAGGAATTGAAGACCATTCTGGTCTGAACCACAGCTGAACCAGATCTGAAGAGATAAATGATTATGGTGATTATTTTTCAGTTATGATTATATTTGAATTCTCCATTGCATAAACGTTTGAAATGAACATACACTATTGATGGAGTTGCTACTGACGTCAAAGTGACATGGCTTGTAGTTGCTGGGGAAGCCGTTGTAGTTGAGACTGTAAGAGAACGAATTTTGTAACATATTCAGACCATAAAACCTGCTGTGACTCCCAATTGAAAGTACTATAACAGGTGTGATACAAGATATTTTTACTGCATACCATTTTGTATCATCAGCCTATTGAGGAAGGCTGCTGGTGTTTTGGTGTCTCCATCTTGGAAGTGGTAGTCCATGTCACCATTAACCTGGTTTCCTGAACTCCTGTTACCAGTAGAAGAAATCACAAACATCACAAAACAATTCACTTTACAATAAGAATTACCATAAGGTATTGTGAGAGGAGAAAAGAATACTGCTGTGAGCTTACGTGAAGAAAGAGCTCTGGGGTTCGAATGGTTCTGCACCAGGTTCATTTAGAAGTGTGTTTAGCTGGAGAAGAAAAGATAATTTATCAGTTTTTCTGTGAGATATAATAACATTCCATTGTACTGTTTGTGTAAACATTTTTTTCTGTTACAACTAAAAACCGTGTCATAGGTTTTCAATTGAAGAATGTAGACATCATGAGATATATGTATGGGGCACGGTGGCTTAGTGATTAGCACGTTTGCCTCACACCTCCAGGGTCAAGGGCTCGATTCCTGCAACGGCCATGTGTCTCCCCACGCTTCGGGGGCTTCCTCCGGGTACTCCGGTTTCCTCCCCCATTCCAAATACATGTATTGTAGACTGACTGGCATGTTGAATAGTGTCCGTAGTGTCTGATTGTGCCCTGCGATGGACTGGCACCCTGTCCACGGCATCCCCTGCCTGTGCCCCATGCTCCCAAGGATAGGCTCCTGGTTCCCCTCGACCCAGGAAGGATAAGCGGTATAGAAAATGGATGGTTGGATGGATGGATGGATGGATATATATGTAAGCTGGATATTCCTGACACTTTTCAAGTCCTCCATTGCAGTCTTATATATGATTACTGTTGTATGATCCTGCTCTGCTGCTTCATCTGCATCTGCTTTCTAGTGTTTTGACCTTTGCTGATTACCCCATTGTGAGTCTGCCCTGCCTCATACAACCCAGGGGTTGCTGTGTTGACTTTTAGACTACTTCATTTTTGCAACTGTTTTTATTAAACGCTTCAGTGGGATCCAGCGCCATCTCTGGATCTTTGTTAGAATGTTATTATGATCATGGTCAAGTAAACTCACAGCGTTATTGGTGATGGTCTTCACTTGGTCATAGGTGTTGTACCTGAGGTCAGAGTTCTCTGGCATGCTGATGTTACTGATGCTAAATGTGAAGATGACTGCATAGGAGGTGTCTGAAATTTCTGTGGAACAGATCAGATGTCCATAAGAATGTTTTAGCTCTCATATGGATAGTACAATGATGTAAATAATTGTAGCTGTAACGTGTATTTTTAAAAGAAAACATACTCTCATAGGTGAAGTTCAGCACTTTTACAGAGTCAGTGAGGTTTGTGAGTCGAGCACTCAGAAGAGTCTGTGTGGCACTGAGAACCAAACTCTCACTGGGAACAGTAGAGGAGGAATTGAAGACCATTCTGGTCTGAACCACAGCTGAACCAGATCTGAAGAGATAAATGATTATGGTGATTATTTTTCAGTTATGATTATATTTGAATTCTCCATTGCATAAATGTTTGAAATGAACATACACTATTGATGGAGTTGCTACTGACGTCAAAGTGACATGGCTTGTAGTTGCTGGGGAAGCCGTTGTAGTTGAGACTGTAAGAGAACGAATTTTGTAACATATTCAGACCATAAAACCTGCTGTGACTCCCAATTGAAAGTACTATAACAGGTGTGATACAAGATATTTTTACTGCATACCATTTTGTATCATCAGCCTATTGAGGAAGGCTGCTGGTGTTTTGGTGTCTCCATCTTGGAAGTGGTAGTCCATGTCACCATTAACCTGGTTTCCTGAACTCCTGTTACCAGTAGAAGAAATCACAAACATCACAAAACAATTCACTTTACAATAAGAATTACCATAAGGTATTGTGAGAGGAGAAAAGAATACTGCTGTGAGCTTACGTGAAGAAAGAGCTCTGGGGTTCGAATGGTTCTGCACCAGGTTCATTTAGAAGTGTGTTTAGCTGGAGAAGAAAAGATAATTTATCAGTTTTTCTGTGAGATATAATAACATTCCATTGTACTGTTTGTGTAAACATTTTTTTCTGTTACAACTAAAAACCGTGTCATAGGTTTTCAATTGAAGAATGTAGACATCATGAGATATATGTATGGGGCACGGTGGCTTAGTGATTAGCACGTTTGCCTCACACCTCCAGGGTCAAGGGCTCGATTCCTGCGACGGCCATGTGTCTCCCCATGCTTCGGGGGCTTCCTCCGGGTACTCCGGTTTCCTCCCCCATTCCAAATACATGTATTGTAGACTGACTGGCATGTTGAATAGTGTCTGTAGTGTCTGATTGTGCCCTGCGATGGACTGGCACCCTGTCCACGGCGTCCCCTGCCTGTGCCCCATGCTCCCAGGGATAGGCTCCTGGTTCCCCGCGACCCAGGAAGGATAAGCGGTATAGAAAAAGGATGGATGAATGGATGGATATATATGTAAGTTGGATATTCCTGAACCTTTTCAAGTCCTCCATTGCAGTCCTTTGTGGATTACCCCACTGTGAGTCTGCCCTGCCTCATACAACTCAGAGGTTGCTGTGTTGACTTTTAGACTATTGATTTTTGCAAATGTTTTTATTAAACGCTTCAGTGGGATCCAGCGCCATCTCTGGACGTTTGTTAGAATGTTGTTATGATCATGGTCATGTAAACTCACAGCGTGATTGATGATGGTCTTCACTTGGTCATAGGTGTTGTTCCTGAGGTCAGAGTTCTCTGGCATGCTGATGTTGCTGATGCTAAATGTGAAGATGACTGCATAGGAGGTGTCTGAAATTTCTGTGGAACAGATCAGATGTCCATAAGAATGTTTTAGCTCTCATATGGATAGTACAATGATGTGAAGAGTTATAGCTGTAATGTGTGTTTTTAAAAGAAAACATACTCTCATAGGTGAAGTTCAGCACTTTTACAGAGTCAGTGAGGTTTGTAAGTCGAGCACTCAGAAGAGTTTGGGTTGTGTTGAGGACCAAACTCTCAGTGGAAACAGGAGAGGAGTAAATAAAGACCATCCTGGTCTGAACCAAAGCTGAACCAGATCTAAAAAATAAAGCGTTATACATTTATTTAGTATCAGAATTAAGTATGAATATATAACTTTACTCAGTTATGTCAGAACGTAACATACATTACTGAAGGTGTTGCTGTAGAATCTGGAGACTGCGTTGTGTCATCAGTAGTTGTTGTCATTATTGGTTGTGTAGTTTCAGGTGATGTAGTTGGACTTTCCTCTGTATATGTTGCTTCAACTGTAGTAATTACAACTGTAGTAATTAATGCTGTACTAGTTGTAGGAGTAGTTGTGTCTGCAATCGTTGGTTCTGTGATTCCTGTTGATGATTCATTTTTGATACTGCTTGAAACTGGATTAGTTGTAGGTCCAGTTGGTTCTGCTGTTGGTTTTGTAGTTGCTGTAGCCTGAGTTGTGGATAGAGTAATATTGGTTGTTTCTGTTGTTGGTACAGTTGCAGCTGTGACTGTTTCCTCTGTAGCTGCAGTTATTTCAACTGTAATACTTGCAGCTGGAGTAGTTGTAGGTCCAGTGGTTGTTGTAGCCTGTGTTGTGGATATAGTGCTAGTGGTCAGTTCTGTTGTTGGCTCTGTGGTTGATGATATAGTGCTAGTGGTCAGTTCTGTTGTTGGCTCTGTGGTTATTATAGCCTGTGTTGTGGATATAGGGCTAGTGGTGAGTTCTGTTGTTGGCTGTGTGGTTGTTGATAAAGGGCTCGTGGTAAGTTCTGTTGTTGGCTCTGTGGTTGTTGATATAGTGCTAGTGCTCAGTTCTGTTGTTGGCTCTGTGGTTGTTATAGTCTGTGTTGTGGATATAGGGCTAGTGGTCAGTTCTGTTGTTGGCACTGTGGATGTTGATAAAGGGCTCATGGTCAGTTCTGTTGTTGGCTCTGTGGTTGTTGATATAGTGCTAGTGGTCAGTTCTGTGGTTGGCTGTGTGGTTGTTATAGCCTGTGTTGTGGATATAGGGCTAGTGGTCAGTTCTGTTGTTGGCCCTGTGGTTGTTATAGTCTGTGTTGTGGATATAGGGCTAGTGGTCAGTTCTGTTGTTGGCACTGTGGTTATTGATATAGTGCTAGTGGTGAGTTCTGTTGTTGGCTCTGTGGTTGTTGATATAGTGCTAGTGGTGAGTTCTGTGGTTGGCTGTGTGGTTGTTAATATAGGGCTCGTGGTCAGTTCTGTTGTTGGCTCTGTGGTTGTTGATATAGGTCTAGTGGTCAGTTCTGTTGTTGTCTCTGTGGTTGTTATAGCCTGTGTTGTGGATATAGGGCTAGTGGTCAGTTCTGTTGTTGGCTCTGTGGTTGTTGATATAGTGCTAGTGGTGAGTTCTGTTGTTGGCTGTGTGGTTGTTGATATAGGGCCCGTGGTAAGTTCTGTTGTTGGCTCTGTGATTGTTGATATAGTGCTAGTGGTCAGTTCTGTTGTTGGCTCTGTGGTTGTTGATATAGGTCTAGTGGTCAGTTCTGTTGTTGTCTCTGTGGTTGTTATAGCCTGTGTTGTGGATATAGGGCTAGTGGTCAGTTCTGTTGTTGGCTCTGTGATTGTTGATATAGTGCTAGTGGTGAGTTCTGTTGTTGGCTGTGTGGTTGTTGATATAGGGCCCGTGGTAAGTTCTGTTGTTGGCTCTGTGATTGTTGATATAGTGCTAGTGGTCAGTTCTGTTGTTGGCTGTGTGGTTGTTATAGTCTGTGTTGTGGATATAGGGCTAGTGGTCAGTTCTGTTGTTGGCCCTGTGGTTGTTATAGTCTGTGTTGTGGATATAGGGCTAGTGGTCAGTTCTGTTGTTGGCACTGTGGTTATTGATATCGTGCTAGTGGTGAGTTCTGTTGTTGGCTCTGTGGTTGTTGATATAGTGCTAGTGGTGAGTTCTGTGGTTGGCTGTGTGGTTGTTAATATAGGGCTCGTGGTCAGTTCTGTTGTTGGCTCTGTGGTTGTTGATATAGGTCTAGTGGTCAGTTCTGTTGTTGTCTCTGTGGTTGTTATAGCCTGTGTTGTGGATATAGGGCTAGTGGTCAGTTCTGTTGTTGGCTCTGTGGTTGTTGATATAGTGCTAGTGGTGAGTTCTGTTGTTGGCTGTGTGGTTGTTGATATAGTGATAGTGGTCAGTTCTGTGGTGGGCCGTGTGGTTGTTAATATAGGGCTGGTGGTCAGTCCTGTTGTTGGCTCTGTGGTTGTTGATATAGGTCTAGTGGTCAGTTCTGTTGTTGTCTCTGTGGTTGTTATAGCCTGTGTTGTGGATATAGAGCTAGTGGTCAGTTCTGTTGTTGGCTCTGTGGTTGTTGATATAGTGCTAGTGGTGAGTTCTGTTGTTGGCTGTGTGGTTGTTGATATAGGGCTCGTGGTAAGTTCTGTTGTTGGCTCTGTGATTGTTGATATAGTGCTAGTGGTCAGTTCTGTTGTTGGCTCTGTGGTTGTTATAGTCTGTATTGTGGATATAGGGCTAGTGGTCAGTTCTGTTGTTGGCTCTGTGGTTGTTATAGTCTGTGTTATGGATATAGGGCTAGTGGTCAGTTCTGTTGTTGGCACTGTGGTTGTTGATATAGTGCTAGTGGTGAGCTCTGTTGTTGGCTCTGTGGTTGTTGATATAGTGCTAGTGGTGAGTTCTGTGGTTGGCTGTGTGGTTGTTAATATAGGGCTCGTGGTCAGTTCTGTTGTTGGTTCTGTGGTTGTTGATATAGGGCTAGTGGTCAGTTCTGTTGTTGGCTCTGTGGTTGTTATAGCCTGTGTTGTGGTTATAGGGCTAGTGGTCAGTTCTGTTGTTGGGTGGGTGGTTGTTAATATAGGGCTCGTGGTCAGTTCTGTTGTTGGCTCTGTGGTTGTTGATATAGGTCTAGTGGTCAGTTCTGTTGTTGTCTCTGTGGTTGTTATAGCCTGTGTTGTGGATATAGGGCTAGTGGTCAGTTCTGTTGTTGGCTCTGTGGTTGTTATAGTGTGTGTTGTGGATATAGGGCTAGTGGTCAGTACTGTTGTTGGCTCTGTGGTTGTTGATATAGTGGTGGTGGTGAGTTCTGTGGTTGGCTGTGGGGTTGTTGATATCGTTCTAGTGGTCAGTTCTGTGGTTGGCTGTGTGGTTGTTAATATAGGGCTCGTGGTCAGTTCTGTTGTTGGCTCTGTGGTTGTTGATATAGGTCTAGTGGTCAGTTCTGTTGTTGTCTCTGTGGTTGTTATAGCCTGTGTTGTGGATATAGGGCTAGTGGCCAGTTCTGTTGTTGGCTCTGTGATTGTTGATATAGTGCTAGTGGTGAGTTCTGTGGTTGGCTGTGTGGTTGTTAATATAGGGCTCATGGTAAGTTCTGTTGTTGGCTCTGTGGTTGTTGATATAGTGATAGTGGTCAGTTCTGTTGTTGGCTCTGTGGTTGTTATAGTCTGTGTTGTGGATATAGGGCTAGTGGTCAGTTCTGTTATTGGCACTGTGGATGTTGATAAAGTGCTCATGGTCAGTTCTGTTGTTGGCTCTGTGGTTGTTGATATAGTGCTAGTGGTCCGTTCTGTGGTTGGCTGTGTGGTTGTTAATATAGGGCTCGTGGTCAGTTCTGTTGTTGGATCTGGGGTTGTTGATATAGGTCTAGTGGTCAGTTCTGTTGTTGGCTCTGTGGTTGTTATAGACTGTGTTGTGGATATAGGGCTAGTGGTCAGTTCTGTTGTTGGCTCTGTGGTTGTTATAGTCTGTGTTGTGGATATAGGGCTAGTGGTCAGTTCTGTTGTTGGCTCTGTGGTTGTTGATATAGGTCTAGTGGTCAGTTCTGTTGTTGTCTCTGTGGTTGTTATAGCCTGTGTTGTGGATATAGAGCTAGTGGTCAGTTCTGTTGTTGGCTCTGTGGTTGTTGATATAGTGCTAGTGGTGAGTTCTGTTGTTGGCTGTGTGGTTGTTGATATAGGGCTCGTGGTAAGTTCTGTTGTTGGCTCTGTGATTGTTGATATAGTGCTAGTGGTCAGTTCTGTTGTTGGCTCTGTGGTTGTTATAGTCTGTGTTGTGGATATAGGGCTAGTGGTCAGTTCTGTTGTTGGCTCTGTGGTTGTTATAGTCTGTGTTATGGATATAGGGCTAGTGGTCAGTTCTGTTGTTGGCACTGTGGTTGTTGATATAGTGCTAGTGGTGAGCTCTGTTGTTGGCTCTGTGGTTGTTGATATAGTGCTAGTGGTGAGTTCTGTGGTTGGCTGTGTGGTTGTTAATATAGGGCTCGTGGTCAGTTCTGTTGTTGGTTCTGTGGTTGTTGATATAGGGCTAGTGGTCAGTTCTGTTGTTGGCTCTGTGGTTGTTATAGCCTGTGTTGTGGTTATAGGGCTAGTGGTCAGTTCTGTTGTTGGCTGTGTGGTTGTTAATATAGGGCTCGTGGTCAGTTCTGTTGTTGGCTCTGTGGTTGTTGATATAGGTCTAGTGGTCAGTTCTGTTGTTGTCTCTGTGGTTGTTATAGCCTGTGTTGTGGATATAGGGCTAGTGGTCAGTTCTGTTGTTGGCTCTGTGGTTGTTATAGTGTGTGTTGTGGATATAGGGCTAGTGGTCAGTACTGTTGTTGGCTCTGTGGTTGTTGATATAGTGCTAGTGGTGAGTTCTGTGGTTGGCTGTGTGGTTGTTGATATAGTGCTAGTGGTCAGTTCTGTGGTTGGCTGTGTGGTTGTTAATCTGGGCCTCGTGGTCAGTTCTGTTGTTGGCTCTGTGTTTGTTGATATAGGTCTAGTGGTCAGTTCTGTTGTTGTCTCTGTGGTTGTTATAGCCTGTGTTGTGGATATAGGGCTAGTGGCCAGTTCTGTTGATGGCTCTGTGATTGTTGATATAGTGCTAGTGGTGAGTTCTGTGGTTGGCTGTGTGGTTGTTAATATAGGGCTCGTGGTAAGTTCTGTTGTTGGCTCTGTGGTTGTTGATATAGTGATAGTGGTCAGTTCTGTTGTTGGCTCTGTGGTTGTTATAGTCTGTGTTGTGGATATAGGGCTAGTGGTCAGTTCTGTTATTGGCACTGTGGATGTTGATAAAGGGCTCATGGTCAGTTCTGTTGTTGGCTCTGTGGTTGTTGATATAGTGCTAGTGGTCCGTTCTGTGGTTGGCTGTGTGGTTGTTAATATAGGGCTCGTGGTCAGTTCTGTTGTTGGATCTGGGGTTGTTGATATAGGTCTAGTGGTCAGTTCTGTTGTTAGCTCTGTGGTTGTTATATACTGTGTTGTGGATATAGGGCTAGTGGTCAGTTCTGTTGTTGGCTCTGTGGTTGTTATAGTCTGTGTTGTGGATATAGGGCTAGTGGTCAGTTCTGTTGTTTGGACTGTGGTTGTTGATATAGTGCTAGTGGTGAGTTCTGTTGTTGGCTCTGTGGTTGTTGATATAGTGCTAGTGGTGAGTTCTGTGGTTGGCTGTGTGGTTGTTAATATAGGGCTCGTGGTCAGTTCTGTTGTTGTCTCTGTGGTTGTTGATATAGGTCTAGTGGTCAGTTCTGTTGTTGTCTCTGTGGTTGTTATAGCCTGTGTTGTGGATATAGGGCTAGTGGTCAGTTCTGTTGTTGGCTCTGTGGTTGTTGATATAGTGCTAGTGGTGAGTTCTGTTGTTGGCTGTGTGGTTGTTGATATAGTGATAGTGGTCAGTTCTGTGGTTGGCTGTGGGGTTGTTAATATAGGGCTCGTGGTCAGTTCTGTTGTTGGCTCTGTGGTTGTTGATATAGGTCTAGTGGTCGGTTCTGTTGTTGTCTCTGTGGTTGTTATAGCCTGTGTTGTGGATATAGAGCTAGTGGTCAGTTCTGTTGTTGGCTCTGTGGTTGTTGATATAGTGCTAGTGGTGAGCTCTGTTGTTGGCTCTGTGGTTGTTGATATAGTGCTAGTGGTGAGTTCTGTGGTTGGCTGTGTGGTTGTTAATATAGGGCTCGTGGTCAGTTCTGTTGTTGGTTCTGTGGTTGTTGATATAGGGCTAGTGGTCAGCTCTGTTGTTGGCTCTGTGGTTGTTATAGCCTGTGTTGTGGTTATAGGGCTAGTGGTCAGTTCTGTTGTTGGCTGTGTGGTTGTTAATATAGGGCTCGTGGTCAGTTCTGTTGTTGGCTCTGTGGTTGTTGATATAGGTCTAGTGGTCAGTTCTGTTGTTGTCTCTGTGGTTGTTATAGCCTGTGTTGTGGATATAGGGCTAGTGGTCAGTTCTGTTGTTGGCTCTGTGGTTGTTATAGCGTGTGTTGTGGATATAGGGCTAGTGGTCAGTTCTGTTGTTGGCTCTGTGGTTGTGGATATAGTGCTAGTGGTCAGTTCTTTTGTTGGCTCTGTGGTTGTTATAGCCTGTGTTGTGGATATAGGGATAGTGGTCAGTTCTGTTGTTGGCTCTGTGATTGTTGATATAGTGCTAGTGGTGAGTTCTGTTGTTGGCTGTGTGGTTGTTGATATAGGGTTTGTGGTAAGTTCTGTTGTTGGCTTTGTGGTTGTTGATATAGTGCTAGTGGTCAGTTCTGTTGTTGGCTTTGTGGTTGTTATAGTCTGTGTTGTGGATATAGGGCTAGTGGTCAGGTCTGTTGTTAGCTCTGTGGTTGTTATAGTCTGTGTTGTGGATATAGGGCTAGTGGTCAGTTCTGTTGTTTGCACTGTGGTTGTTGATATAGTGCTAGTGGTGAGTTCTGTTGTTGGCTCTGTGGATGTTGATATAGGGCTCGTGGTAAGTTCTGTTGTTGGCTCTGTGATTGTTGATATAGTGCTCGTGGTCAGTTCTGTTGTTGGCTCTGTGGTTGTTATAGTCTGTGTTGTGGATATACGGCTAGAGGTCAGTTCTGTTGTTGGCTCTGTGGTTGTTATAGTCTGTGTTATGGATATAGGGCTAGTGGTCAGTTCTGTTGTTGGCACTGTGGTTGTTGATATAGTGCTAGTGGTGAGTTCTGTTGTTGGCTCTGTGTTTGTTGATATAGTGCTAGTGGTGAGTTCTGTGGTTGGCTGTGTGGTTGTTAATATAGGGCTCGTGGTCAGTTCTGTTGTTGGTTCTGTGGTTGTTGATAGAGGGCTAGTGGTCAGTTCTGTTGTTGGCTCTGTGGTTGTTATAGCCTGTGTTGTGGATATAGGGCTAGTGGTCAGTTCTGTTGATGGCTGTGTGGTTGTTAATATAGGGCTCATGGTCAGTTCTGTTGTTGGCTCTGTGGTTGTTGATATAGGTCTTGTGGTCAGTTCTGTTGTTGTCTCTGTGGTTGTTATAGCCTGTGTTGTGGATATAGGGCTAGTGGTCAGTTCTGTTGTTAGCTCTGTGGTTGTTATAGCGTGTGTTGTGGATATAGGGCTAGTGGTCAGTTCTGTTGTTGGCTCTGTGGTTGTTAATATAGTGCTAGTGGTGAGTTCTGCGGTTGCGTGTGTGGTTGTTGATATAGTGCTAGTGGTCAGTTCTGTGGTTGGCTGTGTGGTTGTTAATTTAGGGCTCGTGGTCAGTTCTGTTCGTGGCTCTGTGGTTGTTGATATAGGTCTAGTGGTCAGTTCTGTTGTTGTCTCTGTGTTTGTTATAGCCTGTGTTGTGGATATAGGGCTAGTGGTCAGTTCTGTTGTTGGCTCTGTCGTTGTTGATATAGTGCTAGTCGTGAGTTCTGTTGTTGGCTGCGTGCTTGTTGATATAGTGCTAGTGGTCAGTTCTGTGGTTGGCTGTGTGGTTGTTAATATTGGGCTCGTGGTCAGTTCTGTTGTTGGCTCTGTGGTTGTTGATATAGGTCTAGAGGTCAGTTCTGTTGTTGTCTCTGTGGTTGTTATATCCTGTGTTGTGGATATAGGGCTAGTGGTCAGTTCTGTTGTTGGCTCTGTGGTTGTTGATATAGTGCTAGTTGTGAGTTCTGTTGTTGGCTGTGTGCTTGTTGATATAGGGCTTGTGGTAAGTTCTGTTGTTGGCTCTGTGATTGTTGATATAGTGCTAGTGGTCAGTTCTGTTGTTGGCTCTGTGGTTGTTGATATAGTGCTAGTGGTGAGTTCTGTGGTTGGCTGTGTGGTTTTGGATATAGGGCTAGTGGTCAGTTCTGTTGATGGCTGTGTGGTTGTTAATGTAGGGCTCGTGGTCAGTTCTGTTGTTGGCTCTGTGTTTGTTGATATAGGTCTAGTGGTCATTTCTGTTGTTGTCTCTGTGGTTGTTATAGCCTGTGTTGTGGATATATGGCTACTGGTCAGTTCTCTTGTTGGCTCTGTGGTTGTTATAGCGTGTGTTGTGGATATAAGGCTAGTGGTCAGTTCTGTTGTTGGCTCTGTGGTTGTTGATATAGTGCTAGTGGTGAGTTCTGTGGTTGGGTGTGTGGTTGTTGATATAGTGCTAGTGGTCAGTTCTGGGGTTGGCTGTGTGGTTGTTAATATAGGGCTCGTGGTCAGTTCTGTTGTTGGCTCTGTGGTTGTTATAGTCTGTGTTGTGGATATAGGGCTAGTGGTCAGTTCTGTTGTTGGCTCTGTGGTTGTTGATATAGTGCTAGTCGTGAGTTCTGTGGTTGGCTGTGTGGTTGTTAATATAGGGCTCATGGTCAGTTCTGTTGTTGGTTCTGTGGTTGTTGATATAGTGATAGTGGTGAGTTCTGTGGTTGGGTGTGTGGTTGTTGATATAGTGCTAGTGGTCAGTTCTGTGGTTGGCTCTGTGGTTGTTATAGCCTGTGTTGTGGATATAGGGCTAGTGGTCAGTTCTGTTGATGCCTGTGTGGTTGTTAATATAGGGCTCGTGGTCAGTTCTGTTGTTGGCTCTGTGGTTGTTGATATAGGTCTAGTGGTCAGTTCTGTTGTTGTCTCTGTGGTTGTTATAGCCTGTGTTGTGGTTATAGGGCTAGTGGTCAGTTCTGTTGTTGGCTCTGTGGTTGTTATAGCCTGTGTTGTGGATATAGGGCTAGTGGTCAGTTCTGTTGTTGGCTCTGTGGTTGTTGATATAGTGCTAGTGGTGAGTTCTGTGGTTGGGTGTGTGGTTGTTGATATAGTGCTAGTGGTCAGTTCTGTGGTTGGCTGTGTGGTTGTTAATGTAGGGCTCATGGTCAGTTCTATTGTTGGCTCTGTGGTTGTTGATATAGGTCTAGTGGTCAGTTCTGTTGTTGTCTCTGTGCTTGTTATAGCCTGTGTTGTGGATATAGGTCTAGTGGTCAGTTCTGTTGTTGTCTCTGTGATTGTTGATATAGTGCTAGTGGTGAGTTCTGTGGTTGGCTGTGTGGTTGTTAATATAGGGCTCGTGGTAAGTTCTGTTGTTGGCTCTGTGGTTGTTGATATAGTGCTAGTGGTCAGTTCTGTTGTTGGCTCTGTGGTTGTTATAGTCTGTGTTGTGGATATATGGCTAGTAGTCAGTTCTGTTAGTGGCACTGTGGATGTTGATAAAGGGCTCATGGTCAGTTCTGTTGTTGGCTCTGTGGTTGTTGATATAGTACTAGTGGTCAGTTCTGTTGTTGGCTCTGTGGTTGTTATAGTCTGTGTTGTGGATATAGTGCTAGTGGTCAGTTCTCTTGTTGGTTCTGTGGTTGTTGACATAGTGCTAGTGGTCAGTTCTGTTGTTGGCTCTGTGGTTGTTGATATAGTGCTTGTGGTCAGTTCTGTTGTATTTTCTGTGGTTGTTGATATAGTGCTACTGGTCAGTTCTGTTGTTGGCTCTGTTGTTGTTGATATAGTTCCAGTGGTCAGTTCTATTGTTGGCTCTGTGGTTGTTGTAGCCTGTGTTGTGGACACAGTTGTACTGCTCATTTCTGTTGCTTGTGTTGTAATTGGTCCAATTGTAGCTGTGGTAGTTTCCTCTGTAGTTGTTGGTGCCTCAGTTGTAGTATTCAAAGTTGGAATAGTTGTAAATTCAGTTGTTTCAGTGGCCATTGTGGTCTGTAATTTGGATTCAGTTGTCCCTTCTATAGTTTCTGTTGTAAATGGTATTGTACTTTGGGCTCCAATCCCATTAAGCAGCAGCCATAGACATACTGGCACAAGTATAGATAAATTCACTTATTTTTTTTTCCTTTAATTAAATACATTGATTATCTTAGCACCTTATGACAGTCATTACATCATGTGACAGATGTTGCAAATGATCCTCTTATATTAGACATAATTTATAACCTATTACAACCCACAATTATAAAAGTGAGACATTTATCTATTTCACAAACTAAATGTACACATATAAGCATTCATTTAGCTAACATAAAAGCAAAATAGACTACATTTGTGCAAAGGTACTTACAAATATGTACATAATAATAATAATAATAATAATAATAATAATAATAATAATAATAATATATGGATATGGGACAAATATACATTTCATTTTAAAGTGAAAAATTAGGTTTACTTACATATTGTGATGACAGTAGTGTTACTGGTGCCATCATTTTTAAAAAAGACAAACCTGTTAATCATTGAGATAAAATTGGATTTTTGAAAATGTCAATATTGCAACAACTACAATATCACCACAGCAGCAGCAGCAGCAATAATAATAATAATAATAATAATAATAATAATAATAATAATATCGTGTATTTTTACGAACAAAATCAGAATATATGAATTCGCAATTTAACTGTTGCTTTATTGCACTAAATGTGAGGAAAAAAGGCACAAATTAATGATAATAACTAAACTGAGAGTAAAAAAAAATCAAAGAGATATATTACCTTATTTTATTCTTCAAAGTCATAACCATCTGGTCTCAAACGATAATCTGTTCCCTGTAACTCTCTCAGCAATAGCCTTAATGACAACAGGCGCTGTCTCTGTGGAAGATGATTTACCCAAAAGGTAAGCTGCTTTCATAAGGAGTGGTAGGTGTAACTAGGTGTGACTCAGGAAGCATATTCACATGTTCGTAACAAAAACTATTTTTATGCAGCTTGACAGTAATGGGTGTTTCTTCATACAGAGATGATCAGAAATAGAATTATATCTTTAATCAGTTTAACCACATTACTAATAAGTTAAAGAGAACAATTTTGATGCTGTATTTACCTTTTAAATTATATCTATTCCAGACTACAGTGCATTACTTGTGCTTGAATTTAAAACTGACTCAGTTTAATAGTGATATATGATTTTCTGTACACTGGTACAAATGTACATTAAAGGACTGCATTTAAAATTTACGTAAAGCTGCTTTATGACGTCTGTTGTTAAAAACATTATCTAAATAAAATTGAAATTAATACAAACATGATTGTATTCAATCCAATGCATTTTTAAAAGTTTATATATATTTATATACAGTGGGGGAAAAAGTATTTGATCCCCTGCTGATTTTGTACATTTGCCCACTAACAAAGAAATGATCAGTCTATAATTTTAATGGTAGGTGTATTTTAACAGTGAGAGACAGAATAACAACAAAAAAATCCAGAAAAACGCATTTCAAAAAAGTTATAAATTTATTTACATTTTAATGAGTGAAATAAGTATTTGATCCCCTATCAATCAGCAAGATTTCTGGCTTCCAAGTGTCTTTTACACAGGTAATGAGCTGAGATTAGGAGCACTCTCTTAAAGGGAGTGCTCCTAATCTCAGTTTGTTACCTGTGAAAAGACACCTGTCCACAGAAGCAATCAATCAATCAGATTCCAAACTCTCCACCATGGCCAAGAACAAAGAGCTGTCCAAGGATGTCAGGGACAAGATTGTAGACCTACACAAGGCTGGAATGGGCTACAAGACCATCGCCAAGCAGCTTGGTGAGAAGGTGACAACAGTTGGTGCAATTATTCGCAAATGGAAGAAGCTGTCAGTCTCCCTCGGTCTAGGGCTCCATGCAAGATCTCAGCTCGTGGAGGTTCAATGATCATGAGAACAGTGAGGAATCAGCCCAGAACTACACGGGAGGATCTTGTTAATTATCTCAAGGCAGCTGGGACTATAGCCACCAAGAAAACAATTGGTAACACACTACGCCGTTAAGGACTGAAATTCTGCAGTGCCCGCAAGGTCCCCCTGCTCAAGAAAGCACATGTACAGGCCCATCTGAAGTTTGCCTGAATGATTCAGAGGAGAACTGGGTGAAAGTGCTGTGGTCAGATGTGGTCAGATCTCTTTGGCATCAACTCAACTCGCTGTGTTTGGAGGAGGAGGAATGCTTCCTATGACCCCAAGAACACCATCCCCACCATCAAACATGGAGGTGGGAACATTATGCTTTGGGGGTGTTTTTCTGCTAAGGGGACAGGACAACTGCACCGCATCAAAGGGATGATGGACGGGGCCATGTACTGTCAAATCTTGGGTGAGAACCTCCTTCCCTCAGCCAGGGCATTGAAAATGACCTTAATGACTTGGAGAGGATCTGCAAAGAGGAGTGGGACAAAATCCCTCCTGAGATGTGTGCAAACCTGGTGGCCAACTACAAGAAATGTCTGACCACTGGGATTTTTTTGTTGTTATTCTGTCTCTCACTGTTAAAATACACCTACCATTAAAATTATAGACTGATCATTTCTTTGTCAGTGGGCAAACGTACAAAATTAGCAGGGGGGATCCCTGCTACAGGGATGTAAAAAGGATAATAAGATAATGTTTTTCATGTGAATGTAAAAAATGATATTGGAAATCAAATTTAAACAGCAACAGGTAAAACTGGTAACCAATAAAATACACTATATGGCCATAAATATGTGGACACATGACCATCATGAGCTGGCTTTCCTCAAACTGTTGCCACAATGTATGAAGCACACAATTGTCTATAATGTCTTTGTATGTTGTAGAATTAAGAATCCCCTTCACTGGAACTAAGAGGTCCAAACCTGTTCCAGCATGACAATTCCCCTGTACACAAAGCCAGGTCCATGAAGGTTTGTCATAGTTAGAAATCAAAGAACTCAAGTGTCCTGCACAGAGCCCTGACCTTTTCCCCACTGAACACCTTTGGAATGGACTGGAACGCTGACTGTGAGCCAGGCCTCCTCATCCAACATCAGTGCCTGACCTCACTAAAGCCATACTCCATTTCAGCCATGCCTGCATTTCACATCTGCAGGCTCATTTCATCAATTAGTTCAATGAGATTGTATCATTTATTCATTTATTTAAGCACATTAAATATTTTTACTTGAATTGTTGATTTTAAAAAATAGCTGCTTTTTTATTGTTTTCATTCATTCATTCACTTTCCTTCTTCTTTTCCTGGTGGAGTTTGTGGTGGAAAGAGGCTGAGATCAGATTTCTCTATGCTCAGGGACAGATTCTAGCTCCTCCTCCTAGATGTTCCCAAGTCAATTTCTGGGTCTGCTACGGAGTCTCAATTTATTTGTGTAAATTCAGTTGTTATTTTGTCGGTGGACTATATGTAAACATCTGTTATGTGAAATAGCTTCACATAAGCTAGCAGGCTAAATAAAAAACAAAATGCAATTCATATGATAACTCTTTTTTTTTCATTATTAATAAGGGACTAATAAGAAAGACCAGGTGTGTGTAGACCAGGTGTGTAGAACTGGTGACATAAAATGACAATAAGAAAATTGTATGTAAAATGTGGGAAAAAATCCACCAACTTCTTAAAATATCTGTTGCATCATGGTGACGTCGTGGCACTAAAACACATTGTTGTACTGCGTCTCTATTTTAAGCATGTTTTCAATACAAGATGAAAATGATACACCCAGTGCAGGAATGTTCTTAGTGTTTCTTTACCTAATGTTTGTCAACATTTGTAAATTCGTAGCTAAAGGTGTGTCTGAATATTTCCATATATCAGATACATGCACCTTTGAGTCATAAACACATAAAGACAAACATGAAAAATATCTCATAAATGCAGTAATAACATGTTGTTCAGGGTGTGTCCACATGCCAGACCTCTCACTCTGTCTGTCTTACACACACTTACACACCTATACACAAGCACACACTGATAATTCTCCATCAACACACATTCACACAGTGGTTAGGGTTAGAGCACTTAACTACATAATTCTTTTTCTTAAAGAAGACTAATCGGCCTACATGTCTTTAAATGTCTTTAATTTCTTTAAATGTAAGGTGGCAACCGTGTGTGTGTGTGTGTGTGTGTGTGTGTGTGTGTGTGTGTGTGTGTGTGAGGAAATTTATATCATGATATGATACATTGACATGTTGGATGCTAGTAAATTTATATATTTGAATTAAAAATTAAAATAATTGTAATCATTATGCATTTTGTTATATTTCTTTTTTAAAAAAAAGCACTATTCACAGGAAGCTTTTATTGACATCAGCAGTTCCACTGATCAATATCACAGTTATTTTTGAGGAAAGACTGATTTAAATACGCTTCCAGGAATTAGTTGCTGCTATGTGAAATAATGTACATGTTGAAAATATGATGCATAAGTAACTTAAAGCCGTAACTGTTTAACCAGTAATCCTTATAATTTTATGTTTCCTCAATATTTTTACGATTCACTGAATTTCAAGAACCAGGTATCTGATAAAAGTACAAATCTTTAGAGAATATGAATTATACACACACACACACACACACACACACACACACACACACATCCACACACACACACACACACACACAGTGGGTATAGAAAATAATCACATTTTGTTGCTTTTCAGCCTGAAATGAACACGGACACAGTTTTTTGTTTAATCCAGCTGTATTTACTTAGTGCAACTTGTAACATCCAAGTGAAAGATATAACACCAACATGTCAGAAAAAAAAAAAAATATATATATATATATATATATATATATATATATATATATATATATATATATATCACTGAGTTGGAAAAAGGATCACCCCCCTCCTAAAAATTACCTGTAAACTCAATAAGGTGTAGCTAATCACTTTCTCAATGGCAAACAAAGCCATTTGACTTTCAACTGTGATCAGCTGTGGTCATTTTGATTAGCTCAGCATGAAAAGAGCTTCCTGGAGCATTTTGTATTTTGTAGTGCAACTGAAGCAAACAATCAACTATGGGTGGCAAGGCACTGTCAAAAGATCTCCAGGATAAAGTTGTGGACATGCACAAGTCAGGAGATGGATACAAAAAAAAATTCAAAGGCTTTATCAATGCTTAGAAGCACAGTGAAGTCTATTATTAAGAAGTGGAAGGTATTTGGTACAACACAGACCATCCCTGGATCAGGACGTCGCTCCAAACTGGATGAAAGAGCCAGGAGGAAACTGGTCAGAGAGGCTACCAAGAGGCCTACAGCAACTCTGAAGCAGTTGCAGGAGTTTATGACAAAGAGTGGTCATTGTGTGCATGTGACAACAATATCACAAATTTTCCACAAATGTGGCTTGTATGGGAGGGTTACAAGAAAAAAGCCACCCACGACTGAGCTTTGCCAAAATGCACCTTGAAGATTCTGAGGCCACATGGAAAAAGGTGTTATGGTCAGATGAATTATTTGGCCTCAACACCAAATGATATGTCTGGTGGAAATCCAATACAGCTCACCATCCAAATAACACCATTCCTACAGTAAAGCATAAAGGTGGTAATATCCTGTTAATGGGGGGTTTCTCTGCAGCAGGGACTGGAGCACTTGTCAGGATAGAAGGAAAATGTATAGGGCAAAATACTGTCAAATTCTTGAGGAAAATCTGCTGCACTTTTTCATTGGTCATGTCCAATTTGCCAAATTTTTTCTGCATCCTGTAGCGACAGGATTTCTTATCTTAGCAATATTTCTGAGGTGAAAGAAGGCTATCCTAGTAATATTATCTACATGGGTGTCAAATGAAAGACTGGAGTCAATAATCACACCAAGGTATTTTACTGCTGCACATGATGAAACAGAAAGGCCATCCAGAGTTACTATGTAATCAGAAACCTTACTTCTAGCTGCATGTGGTCAATTCTACGTAGCTCTGTCAGGTTCAAACCTCACCTCCTGTTTTTGTTATGTGATATGCCCTTCTATATTTTATGCCTCCTAATAAAACAAATGTAGTGTATGGTGCAACAAATGTAGTTCATGTTGCTGGATAGAGATTGAACTGTGTTACAGAACAACAGACACTTGAATTAGCATTCAGTCATACTTTTTCAATAGAGCAAAAATGACCATCCTATACCTGTGGAGGTATGCATGTTTTATTGATTAATGCCAGTTATGCCACTGTTACTTTTTTTTTGCTTCTGAGATTTCCCTTGTTTACAATAAGGGCTCCAGTCCTCGGGGACACAGTTATCGTTCCAAACGTTCTCAGGTTTTACTGAATGCACCCTTAAACATTTCCAGAGTTTACCATGACTGATTCATTGTTGTTTGATGTTGACAACATAAACTGTTTAATTGTATTTTAGCTGTGTGATTTGTGATAAAAGCATATTAAATACATAGAGAAAATGATTACTTTTATTGGTAATATTTATCAAAAGAAAATGAGTAATGTTTAATTATAGTAAGATTTAATTAATATTTTGATGACAGCAATGTTCCTCTCTCTGAAAAAAATTAAATTGACTACTTAATTACTTTAAATAATTATATTTAATTTAGAAGTTATATTTAAGTACCATTTACTTAATATCTTCAAGAATTTAAGTTTAGTAATAAGTAGATTTTACTTGATACTTGCAAGTAAGTTGTACTTGATATTATAGCAGTAAAATTTACTTTAAAAGTACTTGTAGGATTTTATCTAGTAAATCCTACAAGTTATTTTTTTCAGTGTATACAGATACATACATACTCATGAGAATTTTTGCATTCTTTTGTCTGCACTCTCCCTTACCCCTATACCCAGTAATAGGTGGTAGAGAGGACATTACTGTAGGGGATCATAAATGTCATCAATATTATTAATTTTAATTAAAACAACAAATTACCTCAAAGCAACATAATGCTTTATCAAATAAAATAATACCCATTCATAGACATTTGAGCAGCTTTATTATAAATAGGTTTAATAAATAATTAAATAGATAAACAAAACAAAAAAAACTATAGAATGAAATAGATTAATAGTTTCAAATATTTTCATGAAATTATTTTACACTCAAACATTTTTTAATAGAGTCTGTTATGTGTTGTGTATTGGACATTGTAGGACCGTCTTCTGTTGTAGCGCCTCCTTAAACCAGCGCAGCAGCCACACAGCAGACACTGAATGAGACAGAGAGAAACAAGAGAGACGAGAGGGAATAGAGGAGAGATTCTGATTAACTGTTCACATGTTTCTGTAATTAATTAATTAATTAATTAATTAAATAACTTATTCAGTGCATGTATCTGACAAAAATATATGAGAGACAATCATGAATATAGAGTACATGCCAAATATTACCCTAAATGTAGGGTTTAGAAGAGATTTTGGTGACACTTACACAGAGTAGAATCCAGCATGGTATGAGAATAATGACTATACTGCAGGGGATAATGATTCCCAGGATCCATGCAGAACTTCCTCCAGTGGTGGTGGTGTTGGTGTTTGCCTGCACTGTGAGCCCCGGGACTATATAGAAAGGAGGTTGGGTTTGAGCAGGAGCAGCAGGAGTGGCGAAAGTCGCCAGACCGCTAATTTTGAGTATTTCAGAAAGAAATCCACTCGGTGTCCACTTGGTGACACCTTCCACAAAGATGTATTCTGAATCAGCCACAACTGCTGTACCATTAAACCTGGAGGAAAAGAGAAAGAAATAAAAACTGAGTTTTCCATTCTGATTTTTAAAAAAGTTATTCAGTTCTGAAAATAAATAAATTAACTATGGTGTCCTGTGCCCCATGACTTTCATAGACAAAGTTCTTTGACAGCAACCTATAATAATGGTGGCTGGAAGCTCGAGAGAGAGAGACACATTCACCTCTCTCACTGGCCCTTCCATACGCTCCTTTATCTCTCTCTCTCCCACTGATTAGCCAAATCAGTGCCAGGTGTGCATCCTCACAACCTGGCTTCTCCCTCCTCCTCATCACGAACGCATAGCCTTAACTGTTTATCCACAGCGGCTCAAATGGTGCTAGCTCTAACATTTGTGATCATCTGCTGATTCTAAGACTAGAATAAATCCACCACTTTTCAACCAATGCTGAAAGATCTGCTCATATTACTTAAAGTCATGAAAGCTTCCAGTTTAATGTAATGGCACCAGCACAGCCAGATTTCTAAAAAAGTATAACTCTTCTATTTCCTTCTTTTAATGTTATAATTTTTAATTTATTTTGTACATCAGCACTGAACTTGAGATGCAGAAAATAGCACTTACATGTAGTTTGCTTGTGGGAAGACAAATGGAGAAACGCCTTTGGCATTCAGAATAGTGTTCAGCTAAAAAAAAAAAAGGGATGTAAAATAATTGTCTTAATATTATTTTTATTTTATTTTACTGCATAAACTAATTTTGGCACAGAGAACAGTGGCTTACACTTACCAGGTTATTGATGATGTTTTGGATTAAAACATATGTTTCGCTCCTCAGCTGAATGTCCTTGGAGATGGTCACATTGCTGATTTGGAATCCAAATCTAATAATGTATGAGTTGTTGTCAATTTCTAAAAGGAAGAAAAATGAAATTATAAATGATACCTTCAGAGAAAATACATTATATATTTAAAACATTTTTAATTACAATTTAAAGACTCACTCTCATAGGTGACATTCTGTATGCTCACAGGATCACTCAGTTTTTCTGTTGCATCTCGTGCTCTTCTGATATTCGAGTCCAGCAGAACATTAGCAGCATTGATAACATCAGCCTCACTAGGTACTCTGGTCAAGTTCTTAAAAACTAGACGAATATATATCAGGACATTCCCCAATCTGAAGTAGGAGAAAAAATACAAAATAATTAATAAAAACATCAAGAAAAAGAGGGAGATAAAGAAGATTAGGTAAATAAGGGCTAATGAACATTGAGTAAAAATCAAAAGAACAAAGTCTATCATGAATTATAACCACATGACATTCATCACACACTGTGAGAACAAACAGACTGAAAATGCAGACTTATGAAATTAATATCAGGACACGTACACAGGTGTAAGCTCATTCAGGAAGGCTGCTGGTGTTCTGGTGACTCCATCTTGGAAGTGGTACTCCATGTAACCATTAAACTGGTTTTCTGAGCTCCTGTTACTAGTAGAAGGAATTCAAAATGTAATATAGAAAATACCTTATAGTAAGAATTACAGAAAAATTATATTCAGAATAGAAATGGATACTGCTGTGAACTTACATGAACAAAGGGCTCTGGGGTTGGAATGGTTCTGCACCAGGTTCATTAAGAAGAGTGTTTAGCTGTAGACAAAAAGATAAATAATCAGATTTATGCCTTACAATTAAAAAAGAAAGTTTTAAAGGTTTTCAACTGAAGGATATAGAGTTCACATTATATCTGAATTTAGATTTTTAGAAATAATTTTAGGTGTAAATGTTAAGTGTTTGTTGGAATTTGTAAATACACTACATGTGTAAATATATGTTGTACTACAATGCATTCAGAATAGAGAAAGGTAACAGCCTCTACTTGTACTTCACCAACTAACCACAGGAGGGAACTCTCACCTGAATTCTAAACTGCTTTGCACACCTATTTTTAAAATTTTGCGTCTGTTTTTAACCAAAATGTTGGAAATTAATCCAAATCCATCTCTGGACGTTTGGTAGAATGTTGTTATGATCATGGTCATGTAAACTCACAGCGTTATTGGTGATGCTCTTCACTTGGTCATAGGTGCTGTTCCTGAGGTCAGAGTTCTCTGGCATGCTGATGTTACTGATGCTAAATGTGAAGATGACTGCATAGGAGGTGTCTGAAATTTCTGTGGAACAGATCACATGTCCATAAGAATGTTTTAGCTCTCATATGGATAGTACAATGATGTGAAGAGTTGTAGCGGTAGCGTGTATTTTTTAAAGAAAACATACTCTCATAGGTAAAGTTCAGCACTTTTACAGAGTCAGTGAGGTTTGTGAGTCGAGCACTCAGAAGAGTCTGCGTGGCACTGAGGACCAAACTCTCACTGGGAACCATAGAGGAGGAATTGAAGACCATTCTGGTCTGAACCACAGCTGAACCAGATCTGAAGAGATAAATGATTATGGAGATTATTTTTCAGATATGATTATAATTGAATTCTCCATTACATACACGTTTGAAATGAACATACACTATTGATGGAGTTGATACTGACGGCAAAGCGACATGGCTTGTAGTTGCTGGAGAAGCCGTTGTAGTTGAGACTGTAAGAGAACGAATTTTGTATCACATTCAGCCCATAAAACCTGCTGTGATTCCCAACTGAAAGTACTATAACAGATGTGATACAAGATGTTTTTATTGCATACCATTCTGTATCATCAGCCTATTGAGGAAGGCTGCTGGTGTTTTGGTGTCTCCATCTTGGAAGTGGTACTCCCTATCACCATTAACCTGGTTTCCTGAACTCCTGTTACCAGTAGACGAAATCACAAAAATCACAATACAATTCACTTTACAATAAGAATTACCAAAAGGTATTATGAGAGGAGAAAAGAATACTGCTGTGAGCTTACGTGAAGAAAGTGCCCTGAGGTTCGAATGGTTCTGCACCAGGTTCATTTAGAAGTGTGTTTAACTGGAGAAGAAAAGATAATTAATCAGTTTTTCTGTGAGATATAAGAACATTCCATTGTACTGTTTGTGTAAACATTTTTTTCTGTTACAACTAAAAAACGTTTCATAGGTTTTCAATTGAAGAATATAGACATCATGAGATATATATATGGGGCACAGTGGCTTAGTGTTTAGCACGTTTGCCTGACACCTCCAGGGTCAAGGGTTCGATTCCTGCCACGGCCATGTGTCTCCCCGTGCTTCGGGGGCTTCCTCGGGCACTCCTGTTTCCTCCCCCTGTCCAAATACATCTATTGTAGACTGATTGGCATATTGACAGAGTCCATAGTGTGTGATTGTGCCCAGTGATGAACTGCCATCCGGTCCAGGGCGTCCCCCGCCTGTGCCCCATGCTCCCAGGGATAGGCTCCTGGTTCCCCGCGACCCAGGAAGGATAAGCGGTATAGAAAATGGATGGATGGATGGATATATATGTAGGTTGGATATTCCTGACCCTTTTCAAGTCCACCATTGCAGTACTATATTTGAGTACTGTTTTATGACCCTGCTCTGCTGCTTCATCTGCATCTGCTTTACAGTGTTTTGACCTTTGCTGATTACCCCACTGTGAGTCTGCCCTGCCTCATACAACCCAGGAGTTGTTGTGTTGTCTTTTAGACTACTTGATTTTTGCAACTGTTTTTATTAAACACTTCTTATGGGATCCAACGCCATCTCTGGATGTTTGGTAGAATGTTGTTATGATCATGGTCATGTAAACTCACAGCGTTATTGATGATGGTCTTCACTTGGACGGAGGTGTTGTTCCTGAGTTCAGGGTTCTCTGGCATGCTGATGTTACTGATGTTGAATGTGAAGATGACTGCATAGGAGGTGTCTGAAATTTCTGTGGAACAGATCAGATGTCCATAAGAATGTTTTAGCTCTCATATGGATAGTACAGTGATGTGAAGAGTTGTAGATGTAATGAGTATCTTTAAAAGAAAACATACTTTCATAGGTGAAGTTCAGCACTTTTACAGAGTCAGTGAGGTTTGTGAGTCGAGCACTCAGAAGAGTCTGTGTGGCACTGAGGACCAAACTCTCACTGGGAACAGTAGAGGAGGAATTGAAGACCATTCTGGTCTTAACCACAGCTGAACCAGATCTAAAGAAATAAATGATTATGGTGATTATTTTTCAGTTAAGATTATAATTGAATTCTCCATTACATAAACGGTTGAAATGAACATACACTATTGATGGAGTTGCTACTGACATCAAAGCAACATGGCTTGTAGTTGCTGGAGAAGCCGTTGTAGTTGAGACTGTAAGAGAAAGAATTTTGTAACACATTCAGCCCATAAAATCTGCTATGATTCCCAACTGAAAGTACTATAACAGGTGTGATACAAGATGTTTTTATTGCATACCATTCTGTATCATCAGCCTATTGAGGAAGGCTGCTGGTGTTTTGGTGTCTCCATCTTGGAAGTGGTACTCCATATCACCATTAACCTGGTTTCCTGAACTCCTGTTACCAGTAGATGAAATCAAAAACCTCACAATACAATTCAATTTACAATAAGAATTACCAAAAGGTATTGTGAGAGGAGAAGAGAATACTGTTGTGAGCTTACGTGAAGAAACTGCCCTGGGGTTCGAATGGTTCTGCACCAGGTTCATTTACAAGTGTGTTTAGCTGGAGAAGAAAAGATAATTAATCAGTTTTATGTGAGATATAAGAACATTCCATTGTACTGTTTGTGTAAACATTTCTTTCTGTTACAACTAAAAACCGTTTCATAGGTTTTCAGTTGAAGAATATAGACATCATGAGATATGTATGGGGCAGGTTGGCTTAGTGTTTAGCACATTTGCCTAACACTTCCAGGGTCAAGGGCTCGATTCCTGCCACGGCCATGTGTCTCCCCATACTTTGGGGGCTTCCTCCGGGTACTCTGGTTTCCTCCCCCATTCCAAATACATATATTGTAGACTGACTGGCATGTCGAATAGTGTCCGTAGTGTGCGATTGTGCCCTGCGATGGACTGGCACCCCTTCCAGGGCATCCCCCGCCTGTGCCCCATGCTCCCAGGGATAGGCTCCTGGTTCTCCGCGACCCAGGAAGGATAAGCGGTATAGAAAATGGATGGATGGATGGATATATATGTAAGTTGGATATTCCTGACCAACTTCAAGTCCTCCATTGCAGTACTATATTTGATTACTGTTGTATGATCCTGCTCTGCTGCTTCATCTGCATCTGCTTTATAGTGTTTTGACCTTTGCTGATTACCCCACTGTGAGTCTGCCCTGCCTCATACAACCCAGGGGTTGCTGTGTTGACTTTTAGACTACTTGATTTTTGCAACTGTTTTTATTAAACGCTTCAGTGTGATCCAACGCCATCTCTGGACGTTTGTTAGAATGTTGGTATGATCATGGTCATGTAAACTCACAGCGTTATTGATGATGGTCTTCACTTGGTCATAGGTGTTGTTCCTGAGGACAGAGTTATCTGGCATGCTGATGTTACCGATGTTGAATGTGAAGATGACTGCATAGGAGGTGTCTGAAATTTCTGTGGAACAGATCAGATGTCCATAAGAATGTTTTAGCTCTCATATGGATTGTACAGTGATGTGAAGAGTTGTAGCTGTAATGAGTATCTTTAAAAGAAAACATACTTTCATAGGTGAAGTTCAGCACTTTTACAGAGTCAGTGAGGTTTGTGAGTCGAGCACTCAGAAGAGTCTGTGTGGCACTGAGGACCAAACTCTCATTGGGAACAGTAGAGGAGGAATTGAAGACCATTCTGGTCTTAACCACAGCTGAACCAGATCTGAAGAGATAAATGATTATGGTGATTATTTTTCAGTTAAGATTATAATTGAATTCTCCATTACATAAACGTTTGAAATGAACATACACTATTGATGGAGTTGCTACTGACATCAAAGCAACATGGCTTGTAGTTGCTGGAGAAGCCGTTGTAGTTGAGACTGTAAGAGAAAGAATTTTGTAACACATTCAGCTCATAAAACCTGCTATGATTCACAACTGAAAGTACTATAACAGGTGTGATACAAGATGTTTTTATTGCATACCATTCTGTATCATCAGCCTATTGAGGAAGGCTGCTGGTGTTTTGGTGTCTCCATCTTGGAAGTGGTACTCCATGTCACCATTAACCTGGTTTCCTGAACTCCTGTTACCAGTAGATGAAATCAAAAACCTCACAATACAATTCACTTTACAATAAGAATTACCAAAAGGTATTGTGAGAGGAGAAAAGAATACTGCTGTGAGCTTACGTGAAGAAACTGCCCTGGGGTTCGAATGGTTCTGCACCAGGTTCATTTAGAAGTGTGTTTAGCTGGAGAAGAAAAGATAATTAATCAGTTTTATGTGAGATATAAGAACATTCCATTGTACTGTTTGTGTAAACATTTCTTTCTGTTACAACTAAAAACCGTTTCATAGGTTTTCAGTTGAAGAATATAGACATCATGAGATATGTATGGGGCATGGTGGCTTAGTGTTTAGCACATTTGCCTCACACTTCCAGGGTCAAGCGCTCGATATCTGCCACGGCCTCGTGTCTCCCCATACTTCGGGGGCTTCCTCCGGGTACTCTGGTTTCCTCCCCCATTCCAAATACATATATTGTAGACTGACTGGCATGTCGAATAGTGTCCGTAGTGTGCGATTGTGCCCTGCGATGGACTGGCACCCTTTCCAGGGCGTCCCCCGCCTGTGCCCCATGCTCCCAGGGATAGGCTCCTGGTTCCCCTCGACCCAGGAAGGATAAGCGGTATAGAAAATGGATGGATGGATGGATATATATGTAAGTTGGATATTCCTGACCAACTTCAAGTCCTCCATTGCAGTACTATATTTGATTACTGTTGTATGATCCTGCTCTGCTGCTTCATCTGCATCTGCTTTATAGTGTTTTGACCTTTGCTGATTACCCCACTGTGAGTCTGCCCTGCCTCATACAACCCAGCGGTTGCTGTGTTGACTTTTAGACTACTTGATTTTTGCAACTGTTTTTATTAAACGCTTCAGTGTGATCCAACGCCATCTCTGGACGTTTGTTAGAATGTTGGTATGATCATGGTCATGTAAACTCACAGCGTTATTGATGATGGTCTTCACTTGGTCATAGGTGTTGTTCCTGAGGACAGAGTTATCTGGCATGCTGATGTTACCGATGTTGAATGTGAAGATGACTGCATAGGAGGTGTCTGAAATTTCTGTGGAACAGATCAGATGTCCATAAGAATGTTTTAGCTCTCATATGGATTGTACAGTGATGTGAAGAGTTGTAGCTGTAATGAGTATCTTTAAAAGAAAACATACTTTCATAGGTGAAGTTCAGCACTTTTACAGAGTCAGTGAGGTTTGTGAGTCGAGCACTCAGAAGAGTCTGTGTGGCACTGAGGACCAAACTCTCATTGGGAACAGTAGAGGAGGAATTGAAGACCATTCTGGTCTTAACCACAGCTGAACCAGATCTGAAGAGATAAATGATTATGGTGATTATTTTTCAGTTAAGATTATAATAGAATTCTCCATTACATAAACGTTTGAAATGAACATACACTATTGATGGAGTTGCTACTGACATCAAAGCAACATGGCTTGTAGTTGCTGGAGAAGCCGTTGTAGTTGAGACTGTAAGAGAAAGAATTTTGTAACACATTCAGCTCATAAAACCTGCTATGATTCACAACTGAAAGTACTATAACAGGTGTGATACAAGATGTTTTTATTGCATACCATTCTGTATCATCAGCCTATTGAGGAAGGCTGCTGGTGTTTTGGTGTCTCCATCTTGGAAGTGGTACTCCATGTCACCATTAACCTGGTTTCCTGAACTCCTGTTACCAGTAGATGAAATCAAAAACCTCACAATACAATTCACTTTACAATAAGAATTACCAAAAGGTATTGTGAGAGGAGAAATGAATACTGCTGTGAGCTTACGTGAAGAAACTGCCCTGGGGTTCGAATGGTTCTGCACCAGGTTCATTTAGAAGTGTGTTTAGCTGGAGAAGAAAAGATAATTAATCAGTTTTATGTGAGATATAAGAACATTCCATTGTACTGTTTGTGTAAACATTTTTTTCTGTTACAACTAAAAAACGTTTCATAGGTTTTCAATTGAAGAATATAGACATCATGAGATATATATATGGGGCACAGTGGCTTAGTGTTTAGCACGTTTGCCTGACACCTCCAGGGTCAAGGGTTCGATTCCTGCCACGGCCATGTGTCTCCCCGTGCTTCGGGGGCTTCCTCCGGGTACTCCTGTTTCCTCCCCCTGTCCAAATACATCTATTGTAGACTGATTGGCATATTGAACAGAGTCCATAGTGTGTGATTGTGCCCGGTGATGAACTGGCATCCGGTCCAGGGCGTCCCCCGCCTGTGCCCCATGCTCCCTGGGATAGGATCCTGGTTCCCCGCGACCCAGGAAGGATAAGCGGTATAGAAAATGGATGGATGGATGGATATATATGTAGGTTGGATATTCCTGACCCTTTTCAAGTCCCCCATTGCAGTCCTATATTTGAGTACTGTTTTATGACCCTGCTCTGCTGCTTCATCTGCAACTGCTTTATAGTGTTTTGACCTTTGCTGATTACCCCACTGTGAGTCTGCCCTGCCTCATACAACCCAGGAGTTGTTGTGTTGTCTTTTAGACTACTTGATTTTTGCAACTGTTTTTATTAAACACTTCAATGGGATCCAACGCCATCTCTGGACATTTGTTAGAATGTTGGTATGATCATGGTCATGTAAACTCACAGCGTTATTGATGATGGTCTTCACTTGGACGTAGGTGTTGTTCCTGAGTTCAGGGTTCTCTGGCATGCTGATGTTACTGATGCTGAATGTGAAGATGACTGCATAGGAGGTGTCTGAAATTTCTGTGGAACAGATCAGATGTCCATAAGAATGTTTTAGCTCTCATATGGATTGTACAGTGATGTGAAGAGTTGTAGCTGTAATGAGTATCTTTAAAAGAAAACATACTCTCATAGGTGAAGTTCAGCACTTTTACAGAGTCAGTGAGGTTTGTGAGTCGAGCACTCTGAAGAGTCTGTGTGGCACTGAGGACCAAACTCTCATTGGGAACAGTAGAGGAGGAATTGAAGACCATTCTGGTCTGAACCACAGCTGAACCAGATCTGAAGAGATAAATGATTATGGTGATTATTTTTCAGTTAAGATTATAATTGAATTCTCCATTACATAAACGTTTGAAATGAACATACACTATTGATGGAGTTGCTACTGACATCAAAGCAACATGGCTTGTAGTTGCTGGAGAAGCCGTTGTAGTTGAGACTGTAAGAGAAAGAATTTTGTAACACATTCAGCCCATAAAACCTGCTATGATTCCCAACTGAAAGTACTATAACAGGTGTGATACAAGATGTTTTTATTGCATACCATTCTGTATCATCAGCCTGTTGAGGAAGGCTGCTGGTGTTTTGGTGTCTCCATCTTGGAAGTGGTACTCCATGTCACCATTAACCTTGTTTCCTGAACTCCTGTTACCAGTAGATGAAATCAAAAACCTCACAATACAATTCACTTTACAATAAGAATTACCGAAAGGTATTGTGAGAGAATAAAATAATACTGCTATGAGCTTACGTGAAGAAACTGCCCTGGGGTTCGAATGGTTCTGCACCAGGTTCATTTACAAGTGTGTTTAGCTGGAGAAGAAAAGATAATTAATCAGTTTTATGTGAGATATAAGAACATTCCATTGTACTGTTTGTGTAAACATTTCTTTCTGTTACAACTAAAAACCGTTTCATAGGTTTTCAGTTGAAGAATATAGACATCATGAGATATGTATGGGGCATTGTGGCTTAGTGTTTAGCACATTTGCCTCACACTTCCAGGGTCAAGCGCTCGATATCTGCCACGGCCTCGTGTCTCCCCATACTTCGGGGGCTTCCTCCGGGTACTCTGGTTTCCTCCCCCATTCCAAATACATATATTGTAGACTGACTGGCATGTCGAATAGTGTCCGTAGTGTGCGATTGTGCCCTGCGATGGACTGGCACCCTTTCCAGGGCGTCCCCCGCCTGTGCCCCATGCTCCCAGGGATAGGCTCCTGGTTCCCCTCGACCCAGGAAGGATAAGCGGTATAGAAAATGGATGGATGGATGGATATATATGTAAGTTGGATATTCCTGACCAACTTCAAGTCCTCCATTGCAGTACTATATTTGATTACTGTTGTATGATCCTGCTCTGCTGCTTCATCTGCATCTGCTTTATAGTGTTTTGACCTTTGCTGATTACCCCACTGTGAGTCTGCCCTGCCTCATACAACCCAGGGGTTGCTGTGTTGACTTTTAGACTACTTGATTTTTGCAACTGTTTTTATTAAACGCTTCAATGTGATCCATCGCCATCTCTGGACGTTTGTTAGAATGTTGGTATGATCATGGTCATGTAAACTCACAGCGTTATTGATGATGGTCTTCACTTGGTCATAGGTGTTGTTACTGAGGACAGAGTTATCTGGCATGCTGATGTTACCGATGCTAAATGTGAAGATGACTGCATAGGAGGTGTTTGAAATTTCTGTGGAACAGATCAGATGTCCATAAGAATGTTTTAGCTCTCATATGGATAGTACAATGATGTGAAGAGTTGTAGCTGTAACATGTATTTTTAAAAGAAAACATACTCTCATAGGTGAAGTTCAGCACTTTTACAGAGTCAGTGAGGTTTGTGAGTCGAGCACTCAGAAGAGTCTGCGTGGCACTGAGGACCAAACTCTCACTGGGAACAGTAGAGGAGGAATTGAAGACCATTCTGGTCTGAACCACAGCTGAACCAGATCTGAAGCGATAAATGATTATGGTGATTATTTTTCAGTTAAGATTATAATAGAATTCTCCATTACATAAACGTTTGAAATGAACATACACTATTGATGGAGTTGCTACTGACATCAAAGCAACATGGCTTGTACTTGCTGGAGAAGCCGTTGTAGATGAGACTGTAAGAGAAAGAATTTTGTAACACATTTAGCCCATAAAACCTGCTGTGATTCCCAACTGAAAGTACTATAACAGGTGTGATACAAGATGTTTTTATTGCATACCATTCTGTATCATCAGCCTATTGAGGAAGGCTGCTGGTGTTTTGGTGTCTCCATCTTGGAAGTGGTACTCCATGTCACCATTAACCTGGTTTCCTGAACTCCTGTTACCAGTAGACGAAATCACAAACCTCACAATACAATTCACTTTACAATAAGAATTACCAAAAGGTATTGTGAGAGGAGAAAAGAATACGGCTGTGAGCTTACGTGAAGAAAGTGCCCTGAGGTTCGAATGGTTCTGCACCAGGTTCATTTAGAAGTGTGTTTAACTGGAGAAGAAAAGATAATTAATCAGTTTTTCTGTGAGATATAAGAACATTCCATTGTACTGTTTGTGTAAACATTTTTTTCTGTTACAACTAAAAAACGTTTCATAGGTTTTCAATTGAAGAATATAGACATCATGAGATATATATATGGGGCACAGTGGCTTAGTGTTTAGCACGTTTGCCTGACACCTCCAGGGTCAAGGGTTCGATTCCTGCCACGGCCATGTGTCTCCCCGTGCTTCGGGGGCTTCCTCCGGGTACTCCTGTTTCCTCCCCCTGTCCAAATACATCTATTGTAGACTGATTGGCATATTGAACAGAGTCCATAGTGTGTGATTGTGCCCGGTGATGAACTGGCATCCGGTCCAGGGCGTCCCCAGCCTGTGCCCCATGCTCCCAGGGATAGGCTCCTGGTTCCCCGCGACCCAGGAAGGATAAGCGGTATAGAAAATGGATGGATGGATGGATATATATGTAAGTTGGATATTCCTGACCAACTTCAAGTCCTCCATTGCAGTACTATATTTGATTACTGTTGTATGATTCTGCTCTGCTGCTTCATCTGCATCTGCTTTATAGTGTTTTGACCTTTGCTGATTACCCCACTGTGAGTCTGCCCTGCCTCATACAACCCAGGGGTTGCTGTGTTGACTTTTAGACTACTTGATTTTTGCAACTGTTTTTATTAAACGCTTCATTGTGATCCAACGCCATCTCTGGACGTTTGTTAGAATGTTGGTATGATCATGGTCATGTAAACTCACAGCGTTATTGATGATGGTCTTCACTTGGTCATAGGTGTTGTTCCTGAGGACAGAGTTATCTGGCATGCTGATGTTACCGATGCTAAATGTGAAGATGACTGCATAGGAGGGGTTTGAAATTTCTGTGGAACAGATCAAATGTCCATAAGAATGTTTTAGCTCTCATATGGATAGTACAATGATGTGAAGAGTTGTAGCTGTAACATGTATTTTTAAAAGAAAACATACTCTCATAGGTGAAGTTCAGCACTTTTACAGAGTCTGTGAGGTTTGTGAGTCGAGCACTCAGAAGAGTCTGCGTGGCACTGAGGACCAAACTCTCACTGGGAACAGTAGAGGAGGAATTGAAGACCATTCTGGTCTGAACCACAGCTGAACCAGATCTGAAGCGATAAATGATTATGGTGATTATTTTTCAGTTAAGATTATAATAGAATTCTCCATTACATAAACGTTTGAAATGAACATACACTATTGATGGAGTTGCTACTGACATCAAAGCAACATGGCTTGTACTTGCTGGAGAAGCCGTTGTAGATGAGACTGTAAGAGAAAGAATTTTGTAACACATTTAGCCCATAAAACCTGCTGTGATTCCCAACTGAAAGTACTATAACAGGTGTGATACAAGATGTTTTTATTGCATACCATTCTGTATCATCAGCCTATTGAGGAAGGCTGCTGGTGTTTTGGGGTCTCCATCTTGGAAGTGGTACTCCATGTCACCATTAACCTGGTTTCCTGAACTCCTGTTACCAGTAGACGAAATCACAAACCTCACAATACAATTCACTTTACAATAAGAATTACCAAAAGGTATTGTGAGAGGAGAAAAGAATACGGCTGTGAGCTTACGTGAAGAAAGTGCCCTGAGGTTCGAATGGTTCTGCACCAGGTTCATTTAGAAGTGTGTTTAACTGGAGAAGAAAAGATAATTAATCAGTTTTTCTGTGAGATATAAGAACATTCCATTGTACTGTTTGTGTAAACATTTTTTTCTGTTACAACTAAAAAACGTTTCATAGGTTTTCAATTGAAGAATATAGACATCATGAGATATATATATGGGGCACAGTGGCTTAGTGTTTAGCACGTTTGCCTGACACCTCCAGGGTCAAGGGTTCGATTCCTGCCACGGCCATGTGTCTCCCCGTGCTTCGGGGGCTTCCTCCGGGTACTCCTGTTTCCTCCCCCTGTCCAAATACATCTATTGTAGACTGATTGGCATATTGAACAGAGTCCATAGTGTGTGATTGTGCCCGGTGATGAACTGGCATCCGGTCCAGGGCGTCCCCCGCCTGTGCCCCATGCTCCCTGGGATAGGATCCTGGTTCCCCGCGACCCAGGAAGGATAAGCGGTATAGAAAATGGATGGATGGATGGATATATATGTAGGTTGGATATTCCTGACCCTTTTCAAGTCCCCCATTGCAGTCCTATATTTGAGTACTGTTTTATGACCCTGCTCTGCTGCTTCATCTGCAACTGCTTTATAGTGTTTTGACCTTTGCTGATTACCCCACTGTGAGTCTGCCCTGCCTCATACAACCCAGGAGTTGTTGTGTTGTCTTTTAGACTACTTGATTTTTGCAACTGTTTTTATTAAACACTTCAATGGGATCCAACGCCATCTCTGGACATTTGTTAGAATGTTGGTATGATCATGGTCATGTAAACTCACAGCGTTATTGATGATGGTCTTCACTTGGACGTAGGTGTTGTTCCTGAGTTCAGGGTTCTCTGGCATGCTGATGTTACTGATGCTGAATGTGAAGATGACTGCATAGGAGGTGTCTGAAATTTCTGTGGAACAGATCAGATGTCCATAAGAATGTTTTAGCTCTCATATGGATTGTACAGTGATGTGAAGAGTTGTAGCTGTAATGAGTATCTTTAAAAGAAAACATACTCTCATAGGTGAAGTTCAGCACTTTTACAGAGTCAGTGAGGTTTGTGAGTCGAGCACTCTGAAGAGTCTGTGTGGCACTGAGGACCAAACTCTCATTGGGAACAGTAGAGGAGGAATTGAAGACCATTCTGGTCTGAACCACAGCTGAACCAGATCTGAAGAGATAAATGATTATGGTGATTATTTTTCAGTTAAGATTATAATTGAATTCTCCATTACATAAACGTTTGAAATGAACATACACTATTGATGGAGTTGCTACTGACATCAAAGCAACATGGCTTGTAGTTGCTGGAGAAGCCGTTGTAGTTGAGACTGTAAGAGAAAGAATTTTGTAACACATTCAGCCCATAAAACCTGCTATGATTCCCAACTGAAAGTACTATAACAGGTGTGATACAAGATGTTTTTATTGCATACCATTCTGTATCATCAGCCTGTTGAGGAAGGCTGCTGGTGTTTTGGTGTCTCCATCTTGGAAGTGGTACTCCATGTCACCATTAACCTTGTTTCCTGAACTCCTGTTACCAGTAGATGAAATCAAAAACCTCACAATACAATTCACTTTACAATAAGAATTACCGAAAGGTATTGTGAGAGAATAAAATAATACTGCTATGAGCTTACGTGAAGAAACTGCCCTGGGGTTCGAATGGTTCTGCACCAGGTTCATTTACAAGTGTGTTTAGCTGGAGAAGTAAAGATAATTAATCAGTTTTATGTGAGATATAAGAACATTCCATTGTACTGTTTGTGTAAACATTTCTTTCTGTTACAACTAAAAACCGTTTCATAGGTTTTCAGTTGAAGAATATAGACATCATGAGATATGTATGGGGCATTGTGGCTTAGTGTTTAGCACATTTGCCTCACACTTCCAGGGTCAAGCGCTCGATATCTGCCACGGCCTCGTGTCTCCCCATACTTCGGGGGCTTCCTCCGGGTACTCTGGTTTCCTCCCCCATTCCAAATACATATATTGTAGACTGACTGGCATGTCGAATAGTGTCCGTAGTGTGCGATTGTGCCCTGCGATGGACTGGCACCCTTTCCAGGGCGTCCCCCGCCTGTGCCCCATGCTCCCAGGGATAGGCTCCTGGTTCCCCTCGACCCAGGAAGGATAAGCGGTATAGAAAATGGATGGATGGATGGATATATATGTAAGTTGGATATTCCTGACCAACTTCAAGTCCTCCATTGCAGTACTATATTTGATTACTGTTGTATGATCCTGCTCTGCTGCTTCATCTGCATCTGCTTTATAGTGTTTTGACCTTTGCTGATTACCCCACTGTGAGTCTGCCCTGCCTCATACAACCCAGGGGTTGCTGTGTTGACTTTTAGACTACTTGATTTTTGCAACTGTTTTTATTAAACGCTTCAATGTGATCCAACGCCATCTCTGGACGTTTGTTAGAATGTTGGTATGATCATGGTCATGTAAACTCACAGCGTTATTGATGATGGTCTTCACTTGGTCATAGGTGTTGTTACTGAGGACAGAGTTATCTGGCATGCTGATGTTACCGATGCTAAATGTGAAGATGACTGCATAGGAGGTGTTTGAAATTTCTGTGGAACAGATCAGATGTCCATAAGAATGTTTTAGCTCTCATATGGATAGTACAATGATGTGAAGAGTTGTAGCTGTAACATGTATTTTTAAAAGAAAACATACTCTCATAGGTGAAGTTCAGCACTTTTACAGAGTCTGTGAGGTTTGTGAGTCGAGCACTCAGAAGAGTCTGCGTGGCACTGAGGACCAAACTCTCACTGGGAACAGTAGAGGAGGAATTGAAGACCATTCTGGTCTGAACCACAGCTGAACCAGATCTGAAGCGATAAATGATTATGGTGATTATTTTTCAGTTAAGATTATAATAGAATTCTCCATTACATAAACGTTTGAAATGAACATACACTATTGATGGAGTTGCTACTGACATCAAAGCAACATGGCTTGTACTTGCTGGAGAAGCCGTTGTAGATGAGACTGTAAGAGAAAGAATTTTGTAACACATTTAGCCCATAAAACCTGCTGTGATTCCCAACTGAAAGTACTATAACAGGTGTGATACAAGATGTTTTTATTGCATACCATTCTGTATCATCAGCCTATTGAGGAAGGCTGCTGGTGTTTTGGTGTCTCCATCTTGGAAGTGGTACTCCATGTCACCATTAACCTGGTTTCCTGAACTCCTGTTACCAGTAGACGAAATCACAAACCTCACAATACAATTCACTTTACAATAAGAATTACCAAAAGGTATTGTGAGAGGAGAAAAGAATACGGCTGTGAGCTTACGTGAAGAAAGTGCCCTGAGGTTCGAATGGTTCTGCACCAGGTTCATTTAGAAGTGTGTTTAACTGGAGAAGAAAAGATAATTAATCAGTTTTTCTGTGAGATATAAGAACATTCCATTGTACTGTTTGTGTAAACATTTTTTTCTGTTACAACTAAAAAACGTTTCATAGGTTTTCAATTGAAGAATATAGACATCATGAGATATATATATGGGGCACAGTGGCTTAGTGTTTAGCACGTTTGCCTGACACCTCCAGGGTCAAGGGTTCGATTCCTGCCACGGCCATGTGTCTCCCCGTGCTTCGGGGGCTTCCTCCGGGTACTCCTGTTTCCTCCCCCTGTCCAAATACATCTATTGTAGACTGATTGGCATATTGAACAGAGTCCATAGTGTGTGATTGTGCCCGGTGATGAACTGGCATCCGGTCCAGGGCGTCCCCAGCCTGTGCCCCATGCTCCCAGGGATAGGCTCCTGGTTCCCCGCGACCCAGGAAGGATAAGCGGTATAGAAAATGGATGGATGGATGGATATATATGTAAGTTGGATATTCCTGACCAACTTCAAGTCCTCCATTGCAGTACTATATTTGATTACTGTTGTATGATTCTGCTCTGCTGCTTCATCTGCATCTGCCTTATAGTGTTTTGACCTTTGCTGATTACCCCACTGTGAGTCTGCCCTGCCTCATACAACCCAGGGGTTGCTGTGTTGACTTTTAGACTACTTGATTTTTGCAACTGTTTTTATTAAACGCTTCATTGTGATCCAACGCCATCTCTGGACGTTTGTTAGAATGTTGGTATGATCATGGTCATGTAAACTCACAGCGTTATTGATGATGGTCTTCACTTGGTCATAGGTGTTGTTCCTGAGGACAGAGTTATCTGGCATGCTGATGTTACCGATGCTAAATGTGAAGATGACTGCATAGGAGGGGTTTGAAATTTCTGTGGAACAGATCAAATGTCCATAAGAATGTTTTAGCTCTCATATGGATAGTACAATGATGTGAAGAGTTGTAGCTGTAACATGTATTTTTAAAAGAAAACATACTCTCATAGGTGAAGTTCAGCACTTTTACAGAGTCTGTGAGGTTTGTGAGTCGAGCACTCAGAAGAGTCTGCGTGGCACTGAGGACCAAACTCTCACTGGGAACAGTAGAGGAGGAATTGAAGACCATTCTGGTCTGAACCACAGCTGAACCAGATCTGAAGCGATAAATGATTATGGTGATTATTTTTCAGTTAAGATTATAATAGAATTCTCCATTACATAAACGTTTGAAATGAACATACACTATTGATGGAGTTGCTACTGACATCAAAGCAACATGGCTTGTAGTTGCTGGAGAAGCTGTTGTAGATGCGACTGTAAGAGAAAGAATTTTGTAACACATTTAGCCCATAAAACCTGCTGAGATTCCCAACTGAAAGTACTATAAAAGGTGTGATACAAGATATTTTTATTGCATACCATTCTGTATCATCAGCCTATTGAGGAAGGCTGCTGGTGTTTTGGTGTCTCCATCTTGGAAGTGGTACTCCATGTCACCATTAACCTTGTTTCCTGAACCCCTGTTACCAGTAGACGAAATCACAAACCTCACAATACAATTCACTTTACAATAAGAATTACCAAAAGGTATTGTGAGAGGAGAAAAGAATACTGTTGTGAGCTTACGTGAAGAAACTGCCCTGGGGTTCGAATGGTTCTGCACCAGGTTCATTTAGAAGTGTGTTTAGCTGGAGAAGAAAAGATAATTAATCAGTTTTATGTGAGATATAAGAACATTCCATTGTACTGTTTGTGTAAACATTTCTTTCTGTTACAACTAAAAACCGTTTCATAGGTTTTCAGTTGAAGAATATAGACATCATGAGATATGTATGGGGCATGGTGGCTTAGTGTTTAGCACATTTGCCTCACACCTCCAGGGTCAAGGGCTCGATTCCTGCCACGGCCATGTGTCTCCCCATACTTCGGGGGCTTCCTCCGGGTACTCTGTTTTCCTCCCTCCATTCCAAATACATCTATTGTAGACTGATTGGCTTGTTGAACAGAGTCCATAGTGTGTGATTGTGCCCAGTGATGAACTGGCATCCCGTCCAGGGCGTCCGTCACCTGTGCCCCATGCTCCCAGGGATAGGCTCCTGGTTCCCCGTGACCCAGGAAGAATAAGCGGTATAGAAAATGGATGGATGGATGGATGGATGGATATATGTAAGTTGGATATTCCTGACCAATTTCAAGTCCTCCATTGCAGTCCTATATTTGAGTACTGTTTTATGACCCTGCTCTGCTGCTTCATCTGCATCTGCTTTATAGTGTTTTGACCTTTGCTGATTACCCCACTGTGAGTCTGCCCTGCCTCATACAGGAGTTGCTGTGTTGACTTTTATACTATTTGATTTTTGCAACTGTTTTTATTAAACGCTTCAATGGGATCCAACGCCATCTCTGGACGTTTGTTAGAATGTTATTATGGTCATGTTCATGTAAACTCACAGCGTTATTGATGATGCTCTTCACTTGGACGTAGGTGTTGCTCCTGATTTCAGGGTTCTCTGGCACGCTGATGTTATTGATGCTGAATGAGAAGATGACTGCATAGGAGGTGTCTGAAATTTCTGTGGAACAGATCAGATGTCCATAAGAATGTTTTAGCTCTCATAATGATAGTACAATGATGTGAAGAGTTGTAGCTGTAATGAGTATCTTTAAAAGAAAACATACTCTCATAGGTGAAGTTCAGCACTTTTACAGAGTCAGTGAGGTTTGTGAGTCGAGCACTCAGAAGAGTCTTCGTGGCACTGAGGACCAAACTCTCACTGGGAACCATAGAGGGGGAATTGAAGACCATCCTGGTCTGAACCACAGCTGAACCAGATCTAAACAATAAAGCATTATACATTTATTTATTATCAGAATTCAGTAAGAATATATATCTCTTTACTCAGTTATATGTCAGAACGTAGCATACATTACTGAAGGTGTTGCTGTAGAATTTGGAGACTGTGTTGTGAACTCAGTAGTTGTTGTCATTATTTGTTGTGTGGTTCCGGTTGATGTAGTTGGACTTTCCTCTGTATAGCTTGATGCCCCAACTGTAGTAATTAAAGCTGTACTATTCCTAGGAGTAGTTGTGTCTGCACTTGTTGGTTCTGTGATTGCTGTTGATGATTCATTTTTGATACTGCTTGAAACTGGATTAGTTGTAGGTCCACTTGTTTCTGCTGTTGGTTTTGTAATTGCTGTAGCCTGAGTTGTGGATAGAGTAATATTGGTTGTTTCTGTTGTTGGTACAGTTGCAGCTGTGACTGTTTCCTCTGTAGCTGCAGTTATTTCAATTGTAATACTTGCAGCTGGGGTAGTTGTAGGTCCTGTTGTTGTTGTAGCCTGTGTTGTGGATACAGTGGTAGTGTTCAGTTCTGCTGGTGTTGTAGTCAGTGGTATAGTTATAGCTGTGGTTGTTTCCTCTGTAGACAATGGTTCCTCAATTGGAGTGGTTGGAGCTAGAGTTGTTGTTGCTGTGGCTGTTGCAGCCTGTGGTAATATTACAGTGCTATGTGGCACTTCTGTTGCAGTTGATGGTACAGTTGTATATGTGGTTGATGTTTGCTCTGAAATGGTTGATGTTTCAACTAAACTAGTCATAGATACAGTTAATTCTGCTGTTGTTTCTGTGTGTGTTGTAGTCTGTGTATTGGATACAATGTATGAAGGCACTTCTTTTGCTGGAGGAGCTGATGTTACAGTTGTAGTTGTGATTATTTCCTGTGTTGTGGACATAGTGGGAGTGGTCAGTTTTGTTGCTTGTGTTGTAGTTAATGGTACAGTTGTAGCTGTGGTTGCTTGCTCTTTAGTTATTTGTTCTTCAGGTGTAATGTTTGGAGCTGGAGTAGATACAGTTGAATCTGTGTTTGTTGTAGCCTGTGTAGTTGGTACTGTTGTTGTGGATAGTTTTGTTGTTGGTGTTGTAGTCAATGGGGTAGTTGTCAGTTCATTTGTTGGTGTTGTTGGTTCCTCAGTTGTAGTGGATAGAGCTGGAAAAGTTGTGGATGTAGCTGTTTCTATTGTTGTTGATCCTGTGCTTGTTGTAGCCTCTGTAGTTGATACAGTGGTACTCGTCAGGTCTGTTGTTGATGTTGTAGTTGGTACAGCTTTCAGTGTGGTTGTTAGCTCTGTAGTTATTGGTTCCTCAGTTGCAGTGGTTGGAGTGAGAGTTGGCGTAGATGAAGCTGATTCTGCCGTTGTTGGCTCTGTGGTTGTTGAAGCATGTGTTGTGGATATGGTCCTAGTAGCCAGTTCTCTTGTTGGCTCTGTGGTTGTTGATTTAGGGCTAGTAGTGAGTTCTGTTGTTGGCTCTGTGGTTGTTGATATAGAGATTATGGTCAGTTCTGTTGTTGGCTCTGTGCTTGTTGATATAGTGCCAGTGGTCATTTCTGTCATTGGCTCTGTGATTGTTGATATAGGACTTATGGTGAGTTCTGTTGTTGGCTCTGTGGTTCTTATAGCCTGTGTTGTGGATATATGGCCATTGGTCAGTTCTGTTGTTGGCACTGTAGTTGTTGATATAGTACTAGTGGTCAGTTCTGTTGTTAGCTCTGTGGTTGTTGATGAAGTGCTAGTGGTCAGTTTTGTTGTTGGCGCTGTGGATGTTGATATAGTGGTAGTGGTCAGTTCTGTTGTTGAGTCTGTGGTTGTGAATATCATTCTAATGGTCCTTTCTGTTGTTGGCTCTGTGGTTGTGGATATAGGGCTAGTGGTCAGTTCTGTTGTTGGCTCTGTGGTTGTTAAAGCCTGTGTTTGGGATATAGTGCTAGTGGTCAGTTCTGTTGTTGGCTCGGTGGTTGTTATAGCCTGTGTTGTGGATATAGAGCTAGTGGTCAGTTCTGTTGTAGGCTCTTTGGTTGTTGATATAGGGCTAGTGGTTAGTTTTGTTGTTGGCTCTGTGGTTGTGGATATAGGGCTAGTGGTCAGTTCTGTTATTGGCTCACTGGTTGTTATAGCCTGTGTTGTGGATTTAGTGCTAGTGGTCAGTTCTGTTGTTGGCTCTATGGTTGTTGATATAGTGCCAGTGGTCATTTCTGTCGTTGGCTCTGTGATTGTTGATATAGGACTTATGGTGAGTTCTGTTGTTGGCTCTGTGGTTCTTATAGCCTGTGTTGTGGATATATGGCCATTGGTCAGTTCTGTTGTTGGCACTGTAGTTGTTGATATAGTACTAGTGGTCAGTTCTGTTGTTAGCTCTGTGGTTGTTGATGAAGTGCTAGTGGTCAGTTTTGTTGTTGGCTCTGTGGATGTTGATATAGTGGTAGTGGTCAGTTCTGTTGTTGAGTCTGTGGTTGTGAATATCATTCTAATGGTCCTTTCTGTTGTTGGCTCTGTGGTTGTGGATATAGGGCTAGTGATCAGTTCTGTTGTTGGCTCTGTGGTTGTTAAAGCCTGTGTTTGGGATATAGTGCTAGTGGTCAGTTCTGTTGTTGGCTCTGTGGTTGTTATAGCCTGTGTTGTGGATATTGGGCTCATGGTCAGTTCTGTTGTTGGCTCGGTGGTTGTTATAGACTGTGTTGTGGATATAGAGCTAGTGGTCAGTTCTGTTGTAGGCTCTTTGGTTGTTGATATAGGGCTAGTGGTTAGTTTTGTTGTTGGCTCTGTGGTTGTGGATATAGGGCTAGTGGTCAGTTCTGTTATTGGCTCACTGGTTGTTATAGCCTGTGTTGTGGATTTAGTGCTAGTGGTCAGTTCTGTTGTTGGCTCTATGGTTGTTGATATAGTGCTTGAGGTCAGTTCTGTTGTTGGCTCTGTGGTTGTTGATATAGTGTTAGTGATCCGTTCTGTTGTTGGCTCTGTGGTTATTGATATAGGGCTAGTGGTCAGTTTTGTTATTGGCTCTGTGGATGTTGATATTGTGCTAGTGTTCGGTTCTGTTGTTGGCTCTGTGGTTGTTGATATAGGGCTAGAGGTCAGTTCTGTTGTTGGCTCTGTGGTTGTTGATATAGGGCTAGTGGTCAGTTCTGTTGTTGGTGCTGTGGTTGTTATAGCCTGTGTTGTGGATATAGTGCTAGTGGTCAGTTCTGTTGTTGGCTCTGTTGTTGTGGATATAGTGCTAGTGGTCAGTTCTGTTGTAGGCTCTGTGGTTGTTACAGCCTGCGTTGTGGATATAGGGCTAGTGGTCAGTTCTGTTGTTGGCTTTGTGGTTGTTACAGCCTGTGTTGTGGATATAGGGCTAGAGGTCAGTTCTTTTGTTGGCTCTGTGGTTGTGGATATAGTGCTGGTGGTCAGTTCTGTTGTTAGCTCCGGGGTTGTGTATATAGAGCTAGTGGTCAGTTCTTTTGTTGGCTCTGTGGTTGTGGATATAGTGCTAGTGGTCAGTTCTGTTGTTGGCTCTGTGGTTGTGGATATAGTGCTAGTGGTCAGTTCTGTTGTTGGCTCTGCGGTTGTTGATTTAGTGTTATCAGTCAGTTCTGTTGTTTGCCCTGTGGTTGTTGATATAGTGCTAATGGTCAGTTTTGTTGTTGGCTCTGTGGTTGTTATAGCCTGTATTTTGGATATAGTGCTAGTGGTGAGTTCTGTTGTTGGCTCTCTGGTTGTGGATATAGGGCTAGTGGTCAGTTCTGTTGTTAGCTCTGGGGATGTGTATATAGAGCTAGTGGTCAGTTCTGTTTTTGGCTCTGTGGTTGCTGTATCCTGTGTTGGGTACACAGTTGTACTGGTCATTTCTGTTGCTTGTGTTGTAATTTGTCCAGTTGTAGCTGTGGTAGTTTCCTCTGTAGTTTTTGGTTCCTCAGTTGTCGTATTCAAAGTTGGAATAGTTGTAATTTCAGTTGTTTCAGTGGCCATTGTGTTCTGTAATTTGGATTCCGTTGTACCTTCTGTGGTTTCTGTTGTAAATGGTGTTGTACTTTGGGCTCCAATCCCATTAAGCAGCAGCCATAGACATACTGGCAGAAGTATAGATAATTTCACTTAATTTTTTTCATTTAATTAAAAATATTTATTATCTTAGAACCCTATAACAGTCATTACATCATGTAACAGATGTTGCAAATGATCCTCTTATATTAGACATAATTTATAACCTATTACAACCCACAATTATAAAATTGAGCCTTTTAACTATTTCACAAGCTAAATGTACACATATAAGCATTCATTTAGCTAACATAAAAGCAAAATAGACCACATTTGTGCAAAGGTACTTACAAATATGTACATAATAATAATAATAATAATAATAATAATAATAATAATAATAATAATAATAATAATAATATGGGATAAAAATACATTTCATTTTAAAGTGAAAAATTAGGTTTACTTACATAATGTGATGACACTAGTGTTACTGCTGCCATCATTTTTTAAAAAGGCAAACCTGTTAATAATCAATGAGATAAAATTGGATTTTTAATTATTTTCAATGTTCAGTATTGCAATTTGAAAATGTCAATATTGCAACAACTCTATAATATCACAACAGCAGCAGCAATAATAATAATAATAATAATAATAATAATAATAATAATAATAATAATAATAATAAATATAGCTGCAAGCAGCAATTAAGTGGCCAAGCACTTAAAGAGGCAAAGTAAGGAGATAAGCAAGCATGATTTTATCAAGGTCATGATTGTGTGACAATCTGTTCAGAAGTTATAAGCAAAATTGGCAATTTTTTCATATCTTTTGACCACTAGGTTGCACTGCACCAAAACTGTGCAGCTACCCTCAGGTCATGCTTCTGATGACAGCGATCAAGTTTTGTCTAAAGCTAAAGCTTTACAGAGATATAACCTCATGTCCATTTTCGCATGCTCGCCATCAGATTTGTTTGTGTGTTATTCAAGAAGGGTTTGACTAATCAACTTGCATTCCATAACTTTTTGTCGGCATACTCTGCAGATGATGCGTTTTGATTTTGGTGAAAATCAGACAAACGATCTAGGAGGAGCTTGAAAAAGTATGTTTTTTTGCTCGATCATGACCCATGTGGTATAATTGTTCTCCTCGTGACTCATGGAATATATCAAGACCAGTCTCATGACTGTAGGCCAAACTAATCAAAAGATGTTAACATTAAAAAAAAATTCATCATAATTTTTAACCACAAGGTGTTGCTGTCTTGAAACTTTTTGAGTACCTTTCAAGCGTAGTGCCAAAAACACTGACTGAGTTTCATAATGATATGTCAATGCGTCTGTAAAATATAGCATTTTATGACATTATTCAAAATGGCCAAAGCCCACAATGGCCAACATGGAAAAATTTGATCTCGTTTGACTCGGTATGCCACACAGAATTGAAAGAGACCAATCTTGTGAATTTTGGTCAAACTGTTCGGAAGTTATCGGCAAAATTAGCCATTTTTTTAATATCTCGTGACCACTATGTGGCACTGCGGCGAATCTGTGCAGCAAAGCTCAGGTCATTATTATGATGACAGCTACCAAGTTTCATTTTAATAGGCTAAAGCATTGCGGAGATATAGCCTCAAGTCCATTTTGGCATGCTCGCTGTTGGATTCAATCGCGCATGATTCGAGAAAGGGTTGACTAATCAACTTGATTTCCAGCTTTTTGCCGCCATGGTCTGAAGATGATCTGATTTGATTTTCATGAAATTCAGAGCAACGGCCTAGGAGGAGTTCGAAAAATTATGTTTTTCGTAAAATTCAAAATGCTGGAAAATCTAGTCGGGCAGAAATTGAAACCATGGTATCCATTCAAATCATCTTGAGCCAAGGAATCAGAGGGAAAAAAAATTGTTTCTAGCCCTTACGGTTCAAAAGTTATTAGCATGAACATGACTGAAAATTTGGACAGTTGGTGGCACTAGAGGACTTGAGTTACAGAGTCCAAATTGGCTGTATTAAGAGGACTGACTGTCCTCTATCTGTGTGCCAAATTTCATAACTTTCCCGCAAGCGGTTCTATGGGCTGCCATAGACTCAAGAGTGGAAGAAGAAGAATAATAAGCAAACTAACCGATACAATAGGTGCCACCGCACCTTCGATGCTTGGCCCCTAATAATAATAAAATTGTGCATTTTAACGAACAAAATCAGAATATATGAATTTGCAATTCAACTGTTGCTTTATTGCACTAAATGTGAGGAAAAAAGGCACAAATTAATGATAATAACTAAACTGAGAGTAAAAAAAAATCAAAGAGATATATTACCTTATTTTATTCTTCAAAGTCATAACCATCTGATCTCAAACGATAATCTGTTCCCTGTAACTCTCTCAGCAATAGCCTTAATGACAACAGGCTCTGTCTCTGTGGAAGATGATTTACCCAAAAGGTAAGCTGCTTTTATAAGGAGTCGTAGGTGTAACTAGGTGTGACTCAGGAAGCATATTCACATGTTCGTAACAAAAACTATTTTTATGCAGCTTGACAGTAATGGGTGTTTCTTCATACAGAGATGATCAGAAATAGAATTATATCTTTAATCAGTTTAACCACATTACTAATAAGTTAAAGAGAACAATTTTGATGCTGTATTTACCTTTTAAATTATATGTAGTCCAGACTACAGTGCATTACTTGTGCTTGATTTTAAAACTGACTCAGTTTAATAGTGATATGATTTTCTGAACACTGGTACAAATGTACATTAAAGGTCTGCATTTAAAATTTATGTGAAGCTGCTTTATGACATCTGTTGTTAAAAACATTATCTAAACAAAATTGGATTGAACAAAATTTTTAAATGTTATTTAATGCAAAAAAGCAATATATATATATATATATATATATATATATGTGTGTGTGTGTGTGTGTGTGTGTGTGTGTGTGTGTGTATATATATATATATATATATTGTGGCAACAGTTTGAGGAAAGCCAGCGGGTGATGGTGATGGTCATGTGTCCACACTATATGGCCATAAATATGTGGACACATGACCATCATCCGTGTGAGCTGGCATTCCTCAAACTGTTGCCACAATATATGAAGCACACAATTGTCTAGAATGTCTTTGTATGTTGTAGAATTAAGAATCCCCTTCACTGGACCTAAGAGGCCCAAACCTGTTCCATCATGACAATTCCCCTGTACACAAAGCCAGGTCCATGAAGGTTTGTCATAGTTAGAACTGAAAGAACTCAAGTGTCCTGCACAGAGCCCTGACCTTTTCCCCACTGAACACCTTTGGAATGGACTGGAACGCTGACTGTGAGCCAGGCCTCCTCATCCAACATCAGTGCCTGACCTCACTAAAGCCATACTCCATTTCAGCCATGCCTGCATTTCACATCTGCAGGCTCATTTCATCAATTAGTTCAATGAGATTGTATCATTTATTCATTTATTTAAGCACATTAAATATTTTTACTTGAATTGTTGATTTTTAAAAAATAGCTGCTTTTTTATTGTTTTCATTCATTCATTCACTTTCCTTCTTCTTTTCCTGGTGGAGTTTGTGGTGGAAAGAGGCTGAGATCAGATTTCCCTATGCTCAGCGACAGATTCTTGCTCCTCCTCCTAGATGTTCCCTAGTCAATTTCTGGGTCTGCTGCAGAGTCTCCATCCAATGAGACATGTCTTATTCAGCTCTAGTGAAAACCACTTCAACTGGCTCCCTTCAATTCAGCAGCATCTCTATTCTGAGGTTCTCCCAGATTGTTTAACTCTTCACCTTATCACAAAGATTAAGCCCACCAACTCTGCAGAGAAATGTCATTTGTGTTGCCAGTACTTGGGACCTTATTCATTTGTTCAATACTCACAGCTAATGACCACAGGTAAGGTAAATATTCTTTGGGGCCACTCAAATGTCTTTGTCTATTGTCTTTCGAAACTCCTCCCAAGATAGACTTTTTGCTTCTTGAAATGTTTTTGCGGCAGCCATTCTGGTTCTCCTATACCTCTTAACTGAATAATGAGAGCCCTTCATTACATGGAAGGCCTCCTACTGTTGGTGTCCATAAAATATATCTTTCATCAAAGATTCTCCCAAGGAACTTGGAAGGCTCCATTTAAGATTGGCCATCTTTCATCTTATAGGTGATGAACTAACAAGATGGCCCAGTCACCCAATACTCACCTGTAGACACCACCAGCAGGCCTGGCTCTCGGGGTGGGTCTTAGTAACTCTAATCCAGGCAGATTATACTTAGTGTTTTTTGTACATTTCATGGGGATCACACTTTGTCTGACCTCTTCTTCATACCTGTTCAACAAGGTAGCCCTATTGAGAGCACTAAGCTCCTGGTCACCTAGGCCTGAAGTTCAGCCAAGTACATAACCCCTTTACCTCAAAAAGTTCTCAATCCATGAGGGAGATCTGATTGTGTAAAAAATACATTTGGACTGTTGGTCCATCAAATATTGCATGTTAACAGACTGTATTTTTTATCCAGTGTAACTACTGCATTGAATTCAATAATTCATGACTAGACAAACATAAAGATAACTACACACTGGTATATTATATATTTTGTTTAGAGATATTTTTTTCCCTTCAGAAGTTATGTACATGTTTTCCAGAAGACAGAATATTAACAATTTACACTGATCATCCTGTTCATAAGTTCATCCAGGTAACGACACACAATATTAATAATCAAGCGTATGTAAACTTTTCAACTGGTTCATTTGTGTAAATTCAGTTATTATTTTGTCTGGTGGACTATATGTAAACATCTGTTATGTGAAATAGCTTCACATAAGCTAGCAGGCTAAATAAAAAACAAAATGCAATTTATATGATAACTCTTTTTTTTTTTTTCATTATTAATAAGGGACGAATAAGAAAGACCAGGTGTGTGTAGACCAGGTGTGTACAACTGGTGACGTAAAATGACAATAAGAAACTTGTATGTAAAATGTGGGAAAAAAAATCCACCAACTTTTTAAAATATCTGTTGCATCATGTTGACACCGCGGCACTAAAACACGTTGTTGTACTGCGTCTCTATTTTAAACATGTTTTCAATACAAAATGAAAATGATACACCCAGTGCAGGAATGTTCTTAGTGTTTCTTGAACTAATGTTTGTCAACATTTGTAGATTCATAGCTAAAGGTGTGTCTGAATATCTCCATATATCAGATACGTGCACCTTTTTCAGATGTCCAAATTTTGTGTGTCAGTTTGAGTCATAAACACATAAAGACAAACGTGAAAAATATCTCATGAATGCAGTAATAACATGTTGTTCAGGGTGTGTCCACATGCCAGACCTCTCACTCTGTCTGTCTTACACACACTTACACACCTATACACATGCACACACTGATAATTCTCCATCAACACACATTCACACAGTGGTTAGGGTTAGAGCACTTAACTACATAATTCTTTTTCTTAAAGAAGACTAATCTACATGTCTTTAAATGTCTTTAATTTCTTTAAATGTAAGGTGGCAACCGTGTGTGTGTGTGTGTGTGTGTGTGTGTGTGTGTGTAAGGAGATTTATATTATGATATGATACATTGACATGTTGTTGGATGCTACTAAGTTTACATATTTGAATTACTACAGTTCCCTCCACTAATATTGGCACCCTTGGTAAATATGAGCCAAGAAGGGAGGTGAAGGTGAAAAATTGTATTTAATGTTTAACCTTTTGATCTTTTGTTTAAAAAAAATCACAAAAACACTGCTCTCATGGATATCAAAGAATTGGAAAAATCAAATCTTTGTTAACTATAGGTGTGCAACAATTATTGGCACCCCTATGAATTCATATGAGAAAAAAAAAGAAAAGTATATTCCCACTGATATTTAACATTTTTAGTACACCTGGGTGACTAGGAACAGGAAATTGTTCAACTTCCTGTTTCACAGGGGTATAAATATGAGGTAACACATAGGCCAAATTCCCTTAGTCATTCATAACAATGGGTAAGACCAAGGAATATAGCTGTGATGTGCGGCAAAAGGTTGTTGAGCTTCACAAAATGGGAATTGGCTATAAGAAAATAGCACAAGCATTGAAAATGCCCATTTCCACCATCAGGGCAATAATTAAGAAGTTCCAGTCAACTGGAAATGTTATGAATCAACCTGGAATTGGACGTGTGTCTATATTGTCTCAACGCACTGTGTAGAGGATGGTTCGAGTGGCCAAAAAATCTCCAAGGATCACAGCTGGAGAATTGCAGAAGTTAGTTGCTTCTTGCACTCAGAAAGTCTCCAAAACTACAATTCAAAGTCACCTACATCACCACAAGTTGTTCGGAAGGGTTTCAAGAAAAAGCTTCTACTCTCATCCAAAAACAAACTCAAGCGTCTTCAGTTTGCCAGACACTACTGGATCTTCAAATGGGATCGGGTTCTATGGTCAGATGAAACCAAATAGAGCTTTTTGGGAATAAACACCAGAGGTGGTTTTGGTGCACACAGAGAGGTAGCTATATGGAGAAGTACCTCATGCCCACGGTTAAATATGGTGGTGGCTCTTTAATGTTTTGGGGCTGTTTTTCTGCCAGAGGACCTGTACATTTTGTTAGGGTACATGGCATCATGGACTCTATCATATATCAACAAATATTAAATGAAAGCCTGACTGCCTCTGCCAGAAAGCTTAAAATGGGCCGTGGTTGGATCTTCCATCAGGACAATGATCCAAAAAATACATCAAAACCAAAAACCAAATCAAAAAGCAGTAAACCAAAAATGGTTTACTGACCACAAAATCAAGGTCCTGCCATGGCCATCCCAGTCCCCTGACTTGAAACCCATAGAAAACCTGTGAGGTGAACTGAAGAGGAGAGTCCACCAGCGTGGACCTCGAAATGTGAAGGATCTGGAGAGATTCTGTATGGAGGAATGGTCTCAGATCCCTTGCCATGTATTCTCCAACCTCATCAGGCATTATAGGAGAAGACTCAGAGCTGTTATCTTGGCAAAGGGAGGCAGCACAAAGTATTGACTAAAAGGGTGCCAATCATGGGCATAGAATCCGTGGGGTATGTGCACTTTTAATAAAACATAAATATGTTCCCCGCACTTTTTCACTGGTCATGGCCAATTTGTGTATCTTTGATTTCTATACGTGTACATGTCTATAAGTCTTTACGTGACCTGACGTTGCCATTGCAATTCGTCACTCATGTCAGGTGTCACGCCCATGCTCACACCTGCGTCGAGCTCTCAGAGGTCACGATGAGCTCAAAGCGGAAAAAAAACATTCACAGGTCGAGCAGTGTAGGTTCTTTTGGCATGTGGTATTCGTGCTGCACAATGATGAATAGTTTCCTACATATTTCTTTTCAAATGCTGCTTATTTCCATTGATGACAATTTGATGGTAATATTAGCATACCCGCAGCCCCGCACAAACCTGCACTTATTTTCAAACTCTTTTGTAATGTCTTTTATTTTTATTACAGATGTGTTATCTGGGGGGTAAAGGGGGGTGATTCTTTTTTATGCCCACTGTGTGTGCTGAACCAGTGTGAATGGGTTCTAACTGTTACTTCACAACACTTTGTTTGCAAACAAGCCTGGGTTAAAATTGGAGCTTTAGACAAGGGTGTGTCAGGTACAATGGACGTATCTCTCTCACACATACACACCCTTTCTAAGCACCTAACAATAATAAAATGCATTTCCTCAATTATGCATTAAAGATGTTGCTTAAAGATGATCTTAATGAGCTTAATGATCAATTATCCTAAGCTCTTATAATGTAATTATGATGACAAATTGACATAATTCTGTGTGTCAAAGTATAAATGCTACTTTAGAATTCTAAGCATAGAGACTTTTTAAGAGCTTATTTTTTACTTGTATTCATTTATTCATTTGACAGCTGCAGCTGATCCTCAAGATTAATAATAGTCCTGCCTCAAAGGCATAAAATGCTCAGAGTGGGCTATAATGCTTCTAGGGTTACACTGGCACTAAAAACATTTATCCCCCACACTAGGGAGTATACAGCACATTACAGATGGAGACATGCCAGGTTCAAACAAAAGGCACCATGGTCAAAGTTGTTTAACATATCTAGATGTAAATGTCAGGAAATGAAAGCTGAAATTCTGATCTTCTCATATTCATCTTTTGATCTCAAACACAAATATCTTCAATGTAAATTAAAAACAAAAGAGTTGGCCTTGCCTTTCCAACACTTTCAGAGGTGACTTTATGTTTGTATTTTACAATTTATCACGCTCCTTGTTTTTTATATCTGTGTCTGAAAAAAATCAGCAGAAAAAGTCAGGCTTTTTTCTTCATGACATGGGCCTGTGACACTGCACCCTAATGTGTGGGGTTGTTTTTATTGTCTGCCAATTTCCACCTACATTTCATACACTCAAAAAAATGAACTTTAACTATTGTTAGTTTTACTACACTCACCCTTGTTCACTGTACATAAAATATAAAAGTAACTAAATGAACACAAGTTAACTATGTTATTTCTACAAAAAAAAAAAAAAAAAAAAAAAAAAAAAAAATTAGTACTGTAGACTTTACTTAATAAGGGTTTGATTGGCCAACTTAACACTGTAGAGTAAAACGCAAAACCCCATAAAATTGGATCTTTGCGGATGCCGTAGCTGCTCACTTGGAGGCGGAGCAACGGAACAGATTGGAAGACAGACGAAATTGCGAAGCACATTGAGGAGGAGAAGGTGGTGACTTTGTCAGGTATGAATATTTTATAATTCTTTACCATCCTGTTAAATATCGCCAGGAAAAAGTGATGTGGGTGTTCACAGAGTTATGTTAATATATGTTAGCGGTGTATTTCGGAGTCTTTTGAGTTTTAGAGGTTTTTTTGGCAGTTATGCTAACTCGTGTTTCTCAAGGCAACCATTTGGCAGTGTAAGGACTGCAAAATAACAGTCTCGACTAGATCACAGTGCTTGAAACACTTTATATAGGAAGAAATAACACTATACATAGCGCACTTTTATAGCAAGAAAGTTAAGTTCTATGTACAATGAACACTATCGAGCTTTTGAATTGGAACCGCATCCAAGGCGTTTCATTTATAGATCTGGGTGACTTGGCAGATCGTTATCCTCTCTGTGATTATAAAGTTGGTGCTATCCATATACGTGCTGCGTAACCAGTTTTTTTCCCCCTCTCTTTTAGAGTGATGGTTCAGACAGAGAAAATGACTGGGTTTGATGGGCTAACTTAACACTGTTGAGTAAAACGCAAAACCCCATAAAATTGGATCTTTGAGGATACCGTAGCTGCTCACTTGGAGGCGGAGCAACGTAACATTTTTAAATTTCAGTACCGAAGCCTGTACTTTTGAAAACCCTAACAAACACAGTAGAGTAGTCTTGTAAGTCACTGCAAGTCAGTGATGTGAAACATTAAGGAATGGACAGTTGATACAGATTTCTCAGATTATTTGCTTTTTCTGGATGTATTACTAAGTGATGTTAAATTTACAACCTGCATTTTTGATGCAATTAAAGTGACTGAACAGTGTTACTGTTTTTGTGTTTTGTAGGACACAGACTTTGAGAATTCCGAGAGAGACATGGCCAATACTGTAACTGGAATTTACATCGTCAGACCTGAAGATGGAGAAGCCTGTCACCCACCATCGGATGTTGGACTGATTGTTGAGGGAGTGAAAGTTCTTCAGAATCTTGGCGGTCACCGAGGCTTGTGCTCTTCTTTTGGGAGTCATATACAGCTTGAATCTCAGTTATCCTTCAGACCTGAAGTACACTTTTGAGTTTTTCCAGAAAGTGTTGCTGGGACTTGATGCACAGAAACTGTCACACAAAATACAGGTTCTCAAGAACAAACTTGTTGGTTGAATCAGTGCATCTTCATTTCTCTTTCATTTGTCCAGAATGAAGATGCTTTTTTTTTTTTCTTTTTCTTTTTTTTTTTTTTTTTTTTTGGTGAAGAGCTGTGACATTTAAATTGTTTCTGGTTTTAAAATTAGGGGCCAGTTTTAATGTTACCTTTGTTGATGGCACCAAAATTTGAAATGGAGTTCTGCAGCTTTTTGAGGCATGCTGCCTTGCTTGAGCAGACTGTTTTATTGTTTGTAAGAACTGTGAAGTTGTAAGAACTGAAGCTAAAATTGTTTGCGGTTGTTTACAAAAATTAGAGGCCAGTTTCAATCTTTTCTTTACCAATGGCTTAAACAATTTGAAATATCAAAAATTGAGCACTGTAGCATTTTGTGACATGCTGCCTGTCTTCAACAAACTTTCCTTTTATTTTTCTAAGTTAAATTTTTATTACAATATTTGAAGGCAGTTGCACATAGTAAAAGAACAACATTTTGGTCAATAGTAAACATTCTTACAGTTTTTTTTTTTTTTTTTTCCTGTCTTTTTTTGAAACGAACTTTATTTACACGGTTTGTGGTTGTTTACAAAAATAGAGGCCAGTTTTAATGTTTTCTTTACCAATGGCTTAAACGATTTTAAATATGAAAAATTGAGCACTGTAGCATTTTTTGACAGGCAGGTCTTGAAAAAAACTTTCCTTTTCTTTTTCTAAGTTAAATTTTATTACAATATTTAAAGGCAGTTGCACATTATAAGAATGTTTACTATTGACAAAAATGTTTTTACCTTTTTTTTTTTTTTTTTTTTTTTTTTTTTTTTTTTTTTTTTTTTTTTTTTTTTTAAACAAACTGTTATTTATATATCGGTAAAAGGATGCTGAGGTTAGAGCTGCCAGGCAGGAGGCCGAGAGGAAGACCAAAGAGGAGGTTTATGGATGTAGTGAAGGAGGACATGAAGGTAGTCGGTCTGAGAGAAGAGGATGCAGGGGATAGGGCTAGATGGAGGCAGATGATTCGCTGTGGCGACCCCTGAAGGGAACAGCCGAAAGGAAAAGAAGAAGAAACAAACTGTTATTTAAGCTGTATGTGGTTGTTTACAAAAATAGAGGCCAGTTTTAATGCTACTTTTACTGTTGACTCTAAAGTTCTGAAGTATCAGAAGTGGAGTTTAGCAGTATTTTAAGGCATGCTGCTTAATTTCAACAGACATTCCGTTTATGTAATATTTTTCTAAGTAAGATTATTACAAATTCTTGAAGCAAGTTGCACTTTAAAAGACCTTGTGAAGAAGGTTTACTGTTAAATTATTGACGTTGTAATGTATTTGTTTTAAAGGACCTGTGAAATTGAAGTTGTTTTACAGTTTTTAGCAGTTGTATATTGCAAAACCTTACAAACTAAAATGCAGTAGTGACACATCTGAATGGGTTGTATGTACTAAAAAATATTTTGTCAACTTTACCAGAATTTCTTTTTTTTCATTCAGCTATATTGTTACTTGTAGAAACTACTCAACACACTTGCGTGGAACCACTTGACACTCTTTTTTTTTTATGTAAGTCCAACAAATCATTTTTTTGAGTGTAAGAAAAATCAGTGGTATCATCAAAGGATAAACAAATGAATGTTCTGACATTATTGACACTGAATATACTAGAGTTGGGGTACTCGAACTCGGACTCGAGTCCAATTATGAACGAACTCGGACTTGTCACGCACTCGGAAATTTTGGACTTGGAATTGACATGTGCAGTGGTGTAACCTGGCCTGGGTTTTTTCCTTTAGCCCCGAATAATCCTCCACGGTTAGTCACGACGTAACTGAAGTAAAAGTAAAAGAAGACAGTCTGTAATTTTATATCTTCAGTGAACGGAAGCGAGACCAAGCCCATGCCTGAAATGACATCATGTGAGTGCGTCATCAGAGACGGTGCAGTATTTTAAGAGATACCATAGACTGCAGGAAAGTAAAAATAAATTTCAGCACTACAGCAGAAGCTTTATTACATATTTTATTCATTCAATTGTATAGAGTTGAGATCATTATTCAATTAAAAATAGTTAAGCATTAAAAATCAGTTAAGAAAAACAAATCAATCCTATTCAAATATTTTTGTTCAACGAATTCCAGACTTATTGAATGTTCAGGGAAGGTTTATAATTATTTACATATTATATTACATATTAATATTAATTAAACGACAGTCTGTCTATGTAGAAAGACAGAATAAACACCAAAGCAGAGAGATAAACACTTCGTCAGTTTTGTGCTTTGTGTTATTTTAATTCCTGAAAACGTCAGATTCATCTCACTGCCTCGTCATTACTGAGAAATTTAAACCCTCCACCCTGCTGAGAGAAACTTCATAATGAGCAACATTAATTCATCAGTCATAATCCATTCCCTCAGTGACTAATGATTTTAATAGTTAGACCAGTTCTCATTAGGAAGTGCTTAAAAAAAAAAATTATATATATATATATATATATATATATATATATATATATATATATATATATATTATATACATAATATAGTAATCACCGTTACACATCTGATTTTTTAATTAACTATAGTGATTTAACACATTTTTCTAAAAGTATATAATGAGCAGCCAGAGGCGACGGTCGTGAGGAAAAACTCCCTGAGATAAATAGTTTTATATATAAAACTTATTTTCTTATTTATATGTATATACTTTTATAAAGTAAGAAAATAAGTTTTATATATAAAACTATTTTCATCTCAGGGAGTTTTTCCTCACGACCGTCGCCTCTGGCTGCTCATTGGGGATAAAGTTATACGTTTAAAATCTATATCCTGAATTTCTATATTTCTGTAAAGCTGCTTTGTGACAATGTCCACAGGCGAAATTTACGCCCCTGACAATGTCCATTGTTAAAAATAAAATTGAATTGAATTGAATGTAGATAATATTACTAGGATAGCCTTCTTTCATCTCAGAAGCATCATTAAGATAAGAAATATAATGTCACTACATGATGCAGAAAATTTAGTTCATGCTTTCATCACCTCCAGGTTGGATTATTGGCATGTCTCTAACGGATGGTGGTAGTTCAGTGGTTAAGAAGTTGGGCTACTGATCAGAAGGTTGTGAGTTCAAATCCCAGCACCGCCAAGCTGCTACTGTTGGGCACTTGAGCAAGGCCCTTAACCCTCAACTGCTTCCTGGGTGCTGCAGCAAAAATGGCTGCCCACTGCTCTGGGTGTGTTCATGGTTTGTAGTGTGTGTGTGTGTGTGTTCACTACTCATAACTCCTAATGTGTGTGCACTAACTTGGATGGGTTAAATGCAGAGGACAAATTCCAAGTATGGGTTACCATATATTGGCTTTCACTTTCTAAACCGTGTCTCTGCCGCCATCGTGTGGTTTCTTTTGGACACAGCATGTTCAATTCAATTTAGTTTTATTTGTATAGCGCTTTTAACAATGGAAAGCAGCTTTACAGAAATATATAAATTCAGGATATAGATTTTAAATGTATGAATTTATCCCCAATGAGCAGCCAGTGGAAAACAGAGGAAAAACTCCCTGAGATGATATCAGCAAGAACCCTTGAGAGGAACCAGACTCAAAAGGGAACCTGTCCTCATCTGGGTGATACCGAATAGTGCGATTATAAATAAATAAATCCCTTCTATAAATGTGCTAATACTATATGGTCAAATAGTGCAGTTGTATGGACTATACACCTAACTAATTCTGCTGGAGCTCTTAAAGACCTAGCTAATTTCACATGTTTTAAGGTAGAGTCTCCTATAACCAGAGCTCCTTCAGGTTTCTCAGCAGGTGCTTCACTGAGGAGAGCAAACCTGTTAGACACGTGAACTGGAGAGGAGTGCTGCTCTCGTTAACACCTTAGCATTAGCATTGTGATTATGCCGCTGAGTTGTCACCTATTCGCCCCGCTGTGAGGGCTCTAATGCCGGAGTTGGGGGATTGCTATCTCCGCCTGAGGCATCCAGACTTTCCCCTAGAGAAACTACAGCCGTGGCCAAAAGTTTTGAGAATGACACAAATATTAATTTTCACAAAGTCTACTGCTTCAGTGTTTTTAGATCTTTTTGTCAGATGTTACTAACTGTTACTGAAGTATAATCACAAGCATTTCATAAGTGTCAATGGCTTTTATTGACAATTACATGAAGTTTATGCAAAGAGTCAATATTTGCAGTGTTGACCCTTCTTTTTCAAGACCTCTGCAATTTGCCCTGGCATGCTGTCAATCAACTTCTGGGCCACATCCTGACTGATGGCAGCCCATTCTTGCATAATCAATGCTTGGAGTTTGTCAGAGTTTGTGGGTTTTTTGTTTGTCCACCCGCCTCTTGAGGATTGACCACAAATTCTCAATGGGATTAAGGTCTGGGGAGTGTCCTGGCCATGGACCCAAAATGTCGATGTTTTGTTCCCCGAGGCACTTCGTTATCACTTTTGCCTTGTGGCAAGGTGCCCCATCATGCTGAAAAAGGCATTGTTCATCACCAAACTGTTCTTGAATGGTTGGGAGAAGTTGCTCTCTGAGGAAGTTTTTGTACCATTCTTTATTAATGGCTGTGTTCTTAGGCAAAATTGTGAGTGAGCCCATTCCCTTGGCTGAGAAGCAACCCCACACATGAGTGGTTTTAGGATGCTTTACTGTTGGCATGACACAGGACTGATGGTAGCGCTCACCTTTTCTTATCCGGACAAGCTTTTTTCCAGATGCCCCAAACAATCGGAAAAGGGATTCATCAGAGAAAATGACATTACCCCAGTCTTCAGCAGTCCAATCCCTGTACTTTTTGCAGAATAGCAGTCTGTCCCTGATGATTTTCCTGGAGAGAAGTGGCTTCTTTGCTGCCCTTCTTGACACCAGGCCATCCTCCAAAAGTCTTCGTCTTACTGTGCGTGCAGACGCACTCACACCTGCCTGCTGCCATTCCTGAGCAAGCTCTGCACTGGTGGTGCCCCGATCCCACAGCTGAATCAACTTTAGGAGACAGTCCTGGCGCTTGCTGGACTTTCTTGGGCGCCCTGAAGCCTTCTTCACAACAGTTGAACCTTTCTTCTTGAAGGTCTTGATGATCCGATAAATGGTTGATTTAGGTGCAATCTTACTAGCAGCAATATCCTTGCCTGTGAATCCCTTTTTGTGCAAAGCAGTGATGGCTGCACGTGTTTCCTTGCAGGTAACCATAGTTAACAGAGGAAGAACAATAATTTCAAGCACCACCCTCCTTTTAAAGCTTCCAGTCTGTTATTCTAACTCAATCAGCATGACAGTGATCTCCAGCCTTGTCCTCGTTAACATTCTCACCTGTGTTAATGAGAGAATCACTGACATGATGTCAGCTGGTCCTTTTGTGGAAGGGCTGAAATGCAGTGGACATGTTTTTTTGGGATTAAGTTCATTTTCATGGCAAAGAGGGACTTTGAAATTAATTGCAATTCATCTGATCACTCTTCATAACATTCTGGAGTATATGCAAATTGCCATCATAAAAACTGAGGCAGCAGACTTTGTAAAAATTAATATTTGTGTCATTCTCAAAACTTTTGGCCACGGGTGTACACTGCTCTCACTGTCACTAACCTTCTCTATAGTCTGGATGAACACCTCTAAATGCTGCAATCTTCTCCGTCAGCGAGATAACTAGCATACATTTAGCACAAATAAGGCTATTACTAATGACGGAGGAAGAATGATTAAACATCCTGCACTCAACACACTGAACAAGCTGAAGGTTTGCAATATTGGGTGCTTAATGTACCTTAGTCGAAGATAAGATATTATTTCAGACGGATCCGACGTGGATGGACTCCGCTTCCTGTCTTTAGACAAAAAAAGCGAGAAAATAAAAATGAGGCAGAAAAGGAAGGTGAGAAATACAGCAAAAGAAAAGAATAGCACAAAATTATTGATAAAAACAGAAAAACATGGTATAGTTTAAATGCCAGCGCAGGCAAGAAACTCGCAGCAAACTATTTGAAAACAGGAACTATGTCCAAAAGCTCTCTCTTTATGCTGATGATTTTCCTTTGTATGCATCTAATCTCTGTGTCTATCCCAACTGCCCTTGATATTTTTAATTCATTTAGTTGTATATCAGGTTATAAACTTAATTTAGACAAGAGTGAATGTAGCAGCATCTAACAATAGCCTGCATAACATCCTATTCCTATCTTTATGTATATTGACATTAAAGTTACAGCAACATTTGAGAATGTATTAAAGTCAAACTTTGCTCCATTAATGACTCACTTGCAGGAAGGAAGGATCGTTGGTCATTACTTTCTTTACCTCTTTCATCATGAATCAATTCTATTAAACTGAACGTTTTCCCAAAACTATCTTACGTTTTCCAATGTCTTCCCATCTCTGTCTCTCAGTATATAAGGGCTCCAGTCCTCGGGGACACAGTTATCGTTCCAAACGTTCTCAGGTTTTACTGAATGCACCCTTAAACATTTCCAGAGTTTAGCATGACTGATTCATTGTTGTTTGATGTTGACAACGTAAACTGTTTAATGGTATTTTAGCTGTGCGATTTGTGATAAAAGCATATTAAATGGATAGAGAAAATTATTACATTTATTGGTAATATTTATCAAAAGAAAATGAGTAATGTTTAATTATAGTAAAATTTACTTAATATTTTGATGACAGCAATGTTCCTCTCTCTGAAAAAAATTAAATTGACTACTTAATTACTTTAAATAGTTATATTTAATTTAGGTTATATTTAAGTACTATTTACTTAATATCTTCAAAATGTTAAGTTTAGTAATAAGTAGATTTTACTTGATACTTACAAGTAAGTTGTACTTGATATTATAGCAGTAAAATTTACTTTAAAAGTACTTGTAGGATTTTATCTAGTAAATCCTACAAGTTATTTTTTCAGTGTATACAGATACATACATACTCATGAGAATTTCTGCATTCTTTTGTCTGCACTCTCCCTTACCCCTATACCCATTAATAGGTGGTAGAGAGGACATTACTGTAGGGGATCATAAATATTATTAATTTTAATTAAGACAACAAATTACCTTGATGCAACATAATGCTTTATCAAATAAAATAATACCCATCCATAGACATTATTTGATAAGCTTTATTATAAATAGGTTTAATAAATAAATTAAATTAATAAATAAGTTAAATTACAACATAACTGAACATTAGTTTGGACAAAATATATACATTATCCTGTTTAATAATTCACTTTAATAGAGCATATATAGCTTAATTTTTATGTATTTAGTTGAAATAAAATGTACAAAGTGTAAATAAAATAGAATGAAATGAATTAAATAGATAAACAAAAAATACTATAGAATGAAATAGATTCTAATAGTTGCAAATATATTCATGAAATTATTTTACACTAAAACAGTTTTTAAAAGAGTCCATTTCGTGTTGTGTATTGGACATTGTAGGACCGTCTTCTGTTGTAGCGCCTCCTTAAACCAGCGCAGCAGCCACACAGCAGACACTGAATGAGATGGAGAGAAACAAGAGAGACGAGAGGGAATAGAGGAGAGATTCTGATTAACTGTTCACATGTTGCTGTAATTAATTAATTAAATAAATAACTTATTCAGTGCATGTATCTGACAAAAATATATGACAATCATGAATATAGATTACATCTCATGCCAAATATTACCCTAAATGTAGGGTTTAGAAGAGATTTTGGTGACACTTACACAGAGTAGAATCCAGCATGGTATGAGAATAATGACTATACTGCAGGGGATAATGATTCCCAGGATCCATGCAGAACTTCCTCCAGTGGTGGTGGTGTTGGTGTTTGCCTGCACTGTGAGCCCTGGGACTATATAGAAAGGAGGTTGGGTTTGAGCAGGAGCAGCAGGAATGGTGAAAGTCGCCAGACCGCTAATGTTGAGTATTTCAGAAAGAAATCCACTCGGTGTCCACTTGGTGACACCTTCCACAAAGATGTATTCTGAATCAGCCACAACTGCTGTACCATTAAACCTGGAGGAAAAGAGAAAGAAATAAAAACTGAGCTTTCCATTCTGATTTTTAAAAAAGTTATTCAGTTCTGAAAATAAATAAATTAACTATGGTGTCCTGTGCCCCATGACTTTCATAAATAAAGTTCTTTGACAGCAACCTATAATAATGGTGGCTGGAAGCTCAAGAGAGAGACACATTCACCTCTCTCACTGGCCCTTCCATACGCTCCTTTATCTCTCTCTCTCCCACTGATTAGCCAAATCAGTGCCAGGTGTGCATCCTCGAAACTTGGCTTCTCCCTCCTCCTCGTCACGAACCCATAGCCTTAACTGTCGATCCACAGCAGCTCAAATGGTACTAGCTCTAACATTTGTGACCATCTGCTGATTCTAAGACTAGATTAATTCCACCACTTTTCAACCAATGCTGAAAGATCTGCTCATATTACTTAAAGTCATGAAAGCTTCCAGTTTAATGTAATGGCACCAGCACAGCCAGATTTCTAAAAAATTATAACACTTCTATTTCCTTCTTTTAATGTTATAATTTTAAATTTATTTTGTACATCAGCACTGAACTTGAGATGCAGAAAAATGGCACTTACGTGTAGTTTGCTTGTGGGAAGACAAATGGAGAAACGCCTTTGGCATTCAGAATAGTGTTCAACTAAAAAAAAATTAGGGATGTAAAATAATTGTCTTAATATTATTTTTATTTTTATTTTATTTTACTGCATAAACTAATTTTGGCACAGAGAACAGTGGCTTACACTTACCAGGTTATTGATGGTGTCTTGGATTAAAACATATGTTTCGCTCCTCAGCTGAATGTCCTTGGAGATGGTCACATTGCTGATTTGGAATCCAAATCTAATAATGTATGAGTTGTTGTCAATTTCTAAAAGGAAGAAAAATGAAATTATAAATGAGACCTTCAGAGAAAATACATTATATATTTAAAACATTTTTAATTACAATTTAAAGACTCACTCTCATAGGTGACATTCTGTATGCTCACAGGATCACTCAGTTTTTCTGTTGTATCTCGTGCTCTTCTGATCTTCGAGTCCAGCAGAGCATTAGCAGCTTTGATAACATCAGCCTCACTAGGTACTCTGGTCAAGTTCTTAAAAACTAGACGAATATATATCAGGACATTCCCCAATCTGAAGTAGGAGAAAAAATACAAAATAATTAATAAAAAAAAATCAAGAATAAGAGGGAGATAAAGAAGATTAGGTAAATAAGGGCTAATGAACATTGAGTAAAAATCAAAAGAAAAAAGTCTATCATGAATTATAACCACATGACATTCATCACACACTGTGAGAACAAACAGACTGAAAATGCAGGCTTGTGAAATTAATATCAGGACACGTACACAGGTGTAAGCTCATTTAGGAAGGCTGCTGGTGTTTTGGTGACTCCATCTTGGAAGTGGTACTCCATGTAACCATTAAACTGGTTTTCTGAGCTCCTGTTACTAGTAGAAGGAATTCAAAATGTAATATAGAAAATAATTTATAGTAAGAATTACAGAAAAATTATACTCAGAATAGAAATGGATTCTGCTCTGAACTTACATGAACAAAGGGCTCTGGGGTTGGAATGGTTGCGCACCAGGGTCATTAAGAAGGGTGTTTAACTGGAGACAAAAATTTAAATAATCAGATTTACGCCTTACAATTTAAAAAAAAAGTTTTAAAGGTTTTCAACTGAAGGATATAGAGTTCACATTATATCTGAAATTAGATTTTTAGAAACATTTTTAGTTGTAAATGTTAAGTGTTTGTTGGAATTTGTAAATACACTACATGTGTAAAGATATGTTGTACTACAATACATTCAGAACAGACAAAAGGTAACAGCCTCTACTTGTACTTCTCCCACTAACCACAGGAGGGCACTCTCACCTGAATTCTAAACTGCTTTGCACACCTGTTTTTAAATTTTTGCAGCTGTTTTTAACCAAAATTCTGCAAATGAATCCAAATCCATCTATGAACTTTTGTTAGAATGTTGATATGTACATAGTCATGTAAACTTACAGCGTTATTGGTGATGCTCTTCACTTGGTCATAGGTGTTGTTCCTGAGGTCAGGTTTCTTTGACATGCCGATGTTACTGATACTAAATGTGAAGATGACTGCATAGGAGGTGTCTGAAATTTCTGTGGAACAAATCAGATGTAATTTTGAATAGCTGATAAAGACTTCATGGTGATGAGACAACTTGGATGAAATGTCATTGTGATATTAGTAAAGAAAACATACTCTCGTAGGTGAAGTTCAGCACTTTTACAGAGTCAGTCAGGTTTGTGAGTCGAGCAGTCAGAAGAGTCTGGGTGGCACTGAGGACCAAACTCTCACTGGGAACCACAGAGGAGGAATTGAAGACCATTCTGGTCTGAACTACAGCTGAACCAGATCTGAAGAAATAAATGATTACGGTGATTATTTTTCAGTTATGATTATAATTGAATTCTCCATTACATAAATGTTTGAAGTGAACAAACACTATTGATGGAGTTGCCACTTACGTCAAAGTGACATAGCTTGTAGTTGCTGGAGAAGCCGTTGTAGTTGAGACTGTAAGAGAACGAATTTTGTAACATATTCAGCCCATAAAATCTGCTGTGATTCCCAACTGAAAGTACTATAACAGGTGTGATACAAGATATTTTTACTGTATACCATTCTGTATCATCAGCCTATTGAGGAAGGCTGCTGGTGTTTTGGTGTCTCCATCTTGGAAGTGGTACTCCATGTCACCATTAACCTGGTTTCCTGAACACCTGTTACCAGAAGAAGAAATCACAAACATCACAATACATTTCACTTTACAATAAGAATTACCAAAAGGTATTGTGAGAGGAGAAAAGAATACTGTTGTGAGCTTACGTGAAGAAAGAGCTCTGGGGTTCGAATGGTTCTGCACCAGGTTCATTTAGAAGTGTGTTTAGCTGGAGAAGGAAAGATAATTAATCAGTTTTTCTGTGAGATATAAGAGCATTCCATTGTACTGTTTGTGTAAATATTTTTTTCGGTTACAACTAAAAACCGTGTCATAGGTTTTCAATTGAAGAATATAGACATCATGAGATTTATGTATGGGGCATGGTGGCTTAGTGTTTAGCACATTTGCCTCACACCTCCAGGGTCAAGGGCTCGATTCCTGCCACTGCCATGTGTCTCCCCGTGCTTCGGGGGCTTCCTCTGGGTACTCCGGTTTCCTCCCACAGTCCAAATATATGTATTGTAGCCTGATTGGCATGTTGAACAGTGTCCGTAGTCTGTGATTGTGCCCTGCGATGGACTGGCACCCCGTCCAGGGTGTCCCCCTCTGTGCCCCATGCTCCCAGGGATAGACTCCTGGTTCTCTTCGACCCAGGAAGGATAAGCGGTATAGAAAATGGATGGTTGGATGGATGGATGGATATATATGTAGGTTGGATATTCCTGACCCTTTTCAAATCCTCCATTGCAGTTCTATATTTGATAACTGTTGTATGATCCTGCTCTGCTGCTTCATCTGCATCTGCTTTCTAGTGTTTTGACCTTTGCTGATTACCCCAGTGTGAGTCTTCCCTGCCTCATACAACCCAGGGGTTGCTGTGTTGACCTTTAGACTGCTTGATTTTTGCAAGTGGTTTTATTAAAGGCTTCAATGGTATCCAGCGCCATCTCTGGATTTTTGTTAGAATGTTGTTATGATCATGGTCATGTGAACTCACAGCGTTACTGATGATGGTCTTCAATTGGTCGTAGGTGTTGTTCCTGAGGTCAGAGTACTCTGGGATGCTGATGTTACTGATGCTAAATGTGAAGATGACTGCATAGGAGGTGTCTGAAATTTCTGTGGAACAGATCAGATGTCCATAAGAATGTTTTAGCTCTCATATGGATAGTACAATGATGTAAATAATTGTAGCTGTAACGTGTATTTTTTAAAGAAAACATACTCTCATAGGTGAAGTTCAGCACTTTTACAGAGTCAGTCAGGTTTGTGAGTCGAGCAGTCAGAAGAGTCTGGGTGGCACTGAGGACCAAACTCTCACTGGGAACCATAGAGGAGGAATTGAAGACCATTCTGGTCTGAACCACAGCTGAAACAGATCTGAAGAGATAAATGATTACGGTAATTATTTTTCAGTTATGATTATAATTGAATTCTCCATTACATAAATGTTTGAAATGAACAAACACTATTGATGGAGTTGCTACTTACATCAAAGTGACATGGCTTGTAGTTGCTGGAGAAGCCGTTGTAGTTGAGACTGTAAGAGAATGAACTTTGTAACATATTCAGCCCATAAAACCTGCTGTGATTCCCAACTGAAAGTACCATAACAGGTGTGATACAAGATATTTTTACTGCATACCATTCTGTATCATCAGCCTATTGAGGAAGGCTGCTGGTGTTTTGGTGTCTCGATCTTGGAAGTGGTACTCCATGTCACCATTAACCTGGTTTCCTGAACTCCTGTTACCAGTAGAAGAAATCACAAACATCACAATACATTTCACTTTACAATAAGAATTACCAAAAGGTATTGTGAGAGGAGAAAAGAATACTCGTGAGCTTACGTGAAGAAAGAGCTCTGGGGTTCGAATGGTTCTGCACCAGGTTCATTTAGAAGTGTGTTTAGCTGGCGAAGGAAAGATAATTAATCAGTTTTTCTGTGACATATAAGAGCATTCCATTGTACTGTTTGTGTAAATATTTTTTTCGGTTACAACTAAAAACCGTGTCATAGGTTTTCAATTGAAGAATATAGACATCATGAGATTTATGTATGGGGCATGGTGGCTTAGTGTTTAGCACGTTTGCCTCACACCTCCAGGGTCAAGGGCTCGATTCCTGCCACTGCCATGTGTCTCCCCGTGCTTCGGGGGCTTCCTCCGGGTACTCCGGTTTACTCCCCCAATCCAAATACATGTATTGTAGCCTGATTGGCATGTTGAACAGTGTCCCTACTGTGTGATTGTGCCCTGCGATGGACTGTCACACCGTCCAGGGTGTCCCCCCCTGTGCCCCATGCTCCCAGGGATAGACTCCTGGTTCCCCTCGACCCAGGAAGGATAGGCGGTATAGAAAATGGATGGTTGGATGGATGGATGGATATATATGTAGGTTGGATATTCCTGACCCTTTTCAAGTCCTCCATTGCAGTTCTATATTTGATTACTGTTGTATGATCCTGCTCTGCTGCTTCATCTGCATCTGCTTTCTAGTGTTTTGACCTTTGCTGATTACCCCATTGTGAGTCTGCCCTGCCTCATACAACTCGGTGTTGATTTTTATACTACTCGATTTTTGCAACTGTTTTTAATAAACGCTTCAGTGGGATCCAGCGCCATCCCTGGACGTTTGTTAGAATGTGTTTATGATCATGGTCATGTAAACTCACAGCGTTATTGATGATGGTCTTCACTTGGTCGTGGGTGTTGTTCCTGAGGTCAGAGTTCTCTGGCATGCTGATGTTACTGATGCTAAATGTGAAGATGACTGCATAGGAGGTGTCTGAAATTTCTGTGGAACAGATCAGATGTCCATAAGAATGTTTTAGCTCTCATATGGATAGTACAATGATGTAAATAATTGTAGCTGTAACATGTATTTTTAAAAGAAAACATACTCTCATAGGTGAAGTTCAGCACTTTTACAGAGTCAGTCAGGTTTGTGAGTCGAGCAGTCAGAAGAGTCTGGGTGGCACTGAGGACCAAACTCTCACTGGGAACCATAGAAGAGGAATTGAAGACCATTCTGGTCTGAACCACAGCTGAACCAGATCTGAAGAAATAAATGATTACGGTGATTAGTTTTCAGTTATGATTATAATTGAATTCTCCATTACATAAATGTTTGAAATGAACAAACACTATTGATGGAGTTGCTACTTACGTCAAAGTGACAGGGCTTGTAGTTGCTGGGGAAGCCGTTGTAGTTGAGACTGTAAGACAACGAATTTTGTAACACATTCAGTCCATAAAACCTGCTGTGATTCCCAACTGAAAATACTATAACAGGTGTGATACAACATGTTTTTATTGCATACCATTATGTATCATCAGCCTATTGAGGAAGGCTGCTGGTGTTTTGGTATCTCCATCTTGGAAGTGGTACTCCATGTCACCATTAACTTGGTTTCCTGAACTCCTGTTACCAGTAGAAGAAATCACAAACATCACAATACAGTTCACTTTACAATAAGAATTACCAAAAGGTATTTTGAGAGGAGAAAAGAATACTGTTGTGAGCTTACGTGAAGAAAGAGCCCTGGGGTTCGAATGGTTCTGCACCAGGTTCATTTAGAAGTGTGTTTAGCTGCAGATGAAAAGATAATTAATCAGTTTTTCTGTGAGATATAAGAACATTCCATTGTACTGTTTGTGTAAATATTTTTTTCTGTTACAACTAAAAACCGTGTCATAGGTTTTCAATTGAAAAATATAGACATCATGAGATATATGTATGGGGCACGGTGGCTTAGTGTTTAGCACGTTTGCCTCACACCTCCAGGGTCAAGGGCTCGATTCCTGCCATGGCCATGTGTCTCCCCGTGCTTCGTGGGCTTCCTCCGGGTACTCCGGTTTCCTCCCCCAATCCAAATACATGTATTGTAGCCTGATTGGCATGTTGAACAGTGTCCCTACTGTGTGATTGTGCCCTGCGATGGACTGTCACCCCGTCCAGGGTGTCCCCCCCTGTGCCCCATGCTCCCAGGGATAGACTCCTGGTTCCCCTTGACCCAGGAAGGATAGGCGGTATAGAAAATGGATGGTTGGATGGATGGATGGATATATATGTAGGTTGGATATTCCTGACCCTTTTCAAGTCCTCCATTGCAGTTCTATATTTGATAACTGTTGTATGATCCTGCTCTGCTGCTTCATCTGCATCTGCTTTCTAGTGTTTTGACCTTTGCTGATTACCCCATTGTGAGTCTGCCCTGCCTCATACAACTCGGTGTTGATTTTTATACTACTTGATTTTTGCAACTGTTTTTATTAAACGCTTCAGTGGGATCCAACGCCATCTCTGGACCTTTGTTAGAATGTGTTTATGATCATGGTCATGTAAACTCACAGCGTTATTGATGATGGTCTTCACTTGGTCGTAGGTGTTGTTCCTGAGGTCAGAGTTCTCTGGCATGCTGATGTTACTGATGCTAAATGTGAAGATGACTGCATAGGAGGTGTCTGAAATTTCTGTGGAATAGATCAGATGTCCATAAGAATGTTTTAGCTCTCATATGGATAGTACAATGATGTAAATAATTGTAACTGTAACGTGTATTTTTTAAAGAAAACATACTCTCATAGGTGAAGTTCAGCACTTTTACAGAGTCAGTCAGGTTTGTGAGTCGAGCAGTCAGAAGAGTCTGGGTGGCACTGAGGACCAAACTCTCACTGGGAACCATAGAGGAGGAATTGAAGACCATTCTGGTCTGAACCACAGCTGAACCAGATCTGAAGAAATAAATGATTACGGTGATTATTTTTCAGTTATGATTATAATTGAATTCTCCATTACATAAATGTTTGAAATGAACAAACACTATTGATGGAGTTGCTACTTACGTCAAAGTGACAGGGCTTGTAGTTGCTGGGGAAGCCGTTGTAGTTGAGACTGTAAGAGAACGAATTTTGTAACATATTCAGCCCATAAAACCTGCTGTGATTCCCAACTGAAAGTACCATAACAGGTGTGATACAAGATATTTTTACTGCATACCATTCTGTATCATCAGCCTATTGAGGAAGGCTGCTGGTGTTTTGGTGTCTCGATCTTGGAAGTGGTACTCCATGTTACCATTAACCTGGTTTCCTGAACTCCTGTTACCAGTAGAAGAAATCACAAACATCACAATACATTTCACTTTACAATAAGAATTACCAAAAGGTATTGTGAGAGGAGAAAAGAATACTCGTGAGCTTACGTGAAGAAAGAGCTCTGGGGTTCGAATGGTTCTGCACCAGGTTCATTTAGAAGTGTGTTTAGCTGGCGAAGGAAAGATAATTAATCAGTTTTTCTGTGAGATATAAGAGCATTCCATTGTACTGTTTGTGTAAATATTTTTTTCGGTTACAACTAAAAACCGTGTCATAGGTTTTCAATTGAAGAATATAGACATCATGAGATTTATGTATGGGGCATGGTGGCTTAGTGTTTAGCACGTTTGCCTCACACCTCCAGGGTCAAGGGCTTGATTCCTGCCACTGCCATGTGTCTCCCCGTGCTTCGGGGGCTTCCTCCGGGTACTCCGGTTTCCTCCCCCAATCCAAATACATGTATTGTAGCCTGATTGGCATGTTGAACAGTGTCCCTACTGTGTGATTGTGCCCTGCGATGGACTGTCACCCCGTCCAGGGTGTCCCCCCCTGTGCCCCATGCTCCCAGGGATAGACTCCTGGTTCCCCTCGACCCAGGAAGGATAGGCGGTATAGAAAATGGATGGTTGGATGGATGGATGGATATATATGTAGGTTGGATATTCCTGACCCTTTTCAAGTCCTCCATTGCAGTTCTATATTTGATTACTGTTGTATGATCCTGCTCTGCTGCTTCATCTGCATCTGCTTTCTAGTGTTTTGACCTTTGCTGATTACCCCATTGTGAGTCTGCCCTGCCTCATACAACTCGGTGTTGATTTTTATACTACTCGATTTTTGCAACTGTTTTTAATAAACGCTTCAGTGGGATCCAGCGCCATCCCTGGACGTTTGTTAGAATGTGTTTATGATCATGGTCATGTAAACTCACAGCGTTATTGATGATGGTCTTCACTTGGTCGTGGGTGTTGTTCCTGAGGTCAGAGTTCTCTGGCATGCTGATGTTACTGATGCTAAATGTGAAGATGACTGCATAGGAGGTGTCTGAAATTTCTGTGGAACAGATCAGATGTCCATAAGAATGTTTTAGCTCTCATATGGATAGTACAATGATGTAAATAATTGTAGCTGTAACGTGTATTTTTAAAAGAAAACATACTCTCATAGGTGAAGTTCAGCACATTTACAGAGTCAGTCAGGTTTGTGAGTCGAGCAGTCAGAAGAGTCTGGGTGGCACTGAGGACCAAACTCTCACTGGGAACCATAGAAGAGGAATTGAAGACCATTCTGGTCTGAACCACAGCTGAACCAGATCTGAAGAAATAAATGATTACGGTGATTAGTTTTCAGTTATGATTATAATTGAATTCTCCATTACATAAATGTTTGAAATGAACAAACACTATTGATGGAGTTGCTACTTACGTCAAAGTGACAGGGCTTGTAGTTGCTGGGGAAGCCGTTGTAGTTGAGACTGTAAGACAACGAATTTTGTAACACATTCAGTCCATAAAACCTGCTGTGATTCCCAACTGAAAATACTATAACAGGTGTGATACAACATGTTTTTATTGCATACCATTATGTATCATCAGCCTATTGAGGAAGGCTGCTGGTGTTTTGGTATCTCCATCTTGGAAGTGGTACTCCATGTCACCATTAACTTGGTTTCCTGAACTCCTGTTACCAGTAGAAGAAATCACAAACATCACAATACAGTTCACTTTACAATAAGAATTACCAAAAGGTATTTTGAGAGGAGAAAAGAATACTGTTGTGAGCTTACGTGAAGAAAGAGCCCTGGGGTTCGAATGGTTCTGCACCAGGTTCATTTAGAAGTGTGTTTAGCTGCAGATGAAAAGATAATTAATCAGTTTTTCTGTGAGATATAAGAACATTCCATTGTACTGTTTGTGTAAATATTTTTTTCTGTTACAACTAAAAACCGTGTCATAGGTTTTCAATTGAAAAATATAGACATCATGAGATATATGTATGGGGCACGGTGGCTTAGTGTTTAGCACGTTTGCCTCACACCTCCAGGGTCAAGGGCTCGATTCCTGCCATGGCCATGTGTCTCCCCGTGCTTCGTGGGCTTCCTCCGGGTACTCCGGTTTCCTCCCCCAATCCAAATACATGTATTGTAGCCTGATTGGCATGTTGAACAGTGTCCCTACTGTGTGATTGTGCCCTGCGATGGACTGTCACCCCGTCCAGGGTGTCCCCCCCTGTGCCCCATGCTCCCAGGGATAGACTCCTGGTTCCCCTCGACCCAGGAAGGATAGGCGGTATAGAAAATGGATGGTTGGATGGATGGATGGATATATATGTAGGTTGGATATTCCTGACCCTTTTCAAGTCCTCCATTGCAGTTCTATATTTGATTACTGTTGTATGATCCTGCTCTGCTGCTTCATCTGCATCTGCTTTCTAGTGTTTTGACCTTTGCTGATTACCCCATTGTGAGTCTGCCCTGCCTCATACAACTCGGTGTTGATTTTTATACTACTTGATTTTTGCAACTGTTTTTAATAAACGCTTCAGTGGGATCCAGCGCCATCCCTGGACGTTTGTTAGAATGTGTTTATGATCATGGTCATGTAAACTCACAGCGTTATTGATGATGGTCTTCACTTGGTCGTGGGTGTTGTTCCTGAGGTCAGAGTTCTCTGGCATGCTGATGTTACTGATGCTAAATGTGAAGATGACTGCATAGGAGGTGTCTGAAATTTCTGTGGAATAGATCAGATGTCCATAAGAATGTTTTAGCTCTCATATGGATAGTACAATGATGTAAATAATTGTAACTGTAACGTGTATTTTTTAAAGAAAACATACTCTCATAGGTGAAGTTCAGCACTTTTACAGAGTCAGTCAGGTTTGTGAGTCGAGCAGTCAGAAGAGTCTGGGTGGCACTGAGGACCAAACTCTCACTGGGAACCATAGAAGAGGAATTGAAGACCATTCTGGTCTGAACCACAGCTGAACCAGATCTGAAGAAATAAATGATTACGGTGATTATTTTTCAGTTATGATTATAATTGAATTCTCCATTACATAAATGTTTGAAATGAACAAACACTATTGATGGAGTTGCTACTTACGTCAAAGTGACAGGGCTTGTAGTTGCTGGGGAAGCCGTTGTAGTTGAGACTGTAAGACAACGAATTTTGTAACACATTCAGTCCATAAAACCTGCTGTGATTCCCAACTGAAAGTACTATAACAGGTTTGATACAAGATGTTTTTATTGCATACCATTATGTATCATCAGCCTATTGAGGAAGGCTGCTGGTGTTTTGGTATCTCCATCTTGGAAGTGGTACTCCATGTCACCATTAACCTGGTTTCCTGAACTCCTGTTACCAGTAGAAGAAATCACAAACATCACAATACATTTCACTTTACAATAAGAATTACCAAAAGGTATTTTGAGAGGAGAAAAGAATACTGTTGTGAGCTTACGTGAAGAAAGAGCCCTGGGGTTCGAATGGTTCTGCACCAGGTTCATTTAGAAGTGTGTTTAGCTGCAGATGAAAAGATAATTAATCAGTTTTTCTGTGAGATATAAGAACATTCCATTGTACTGTTTGTGTAAATATTTTTTTCTGTTACAACTAAAAACCGTGTCATAGGTTTTCAATTGAAAAATATAGACATCATGAGATATATGTATGGGGCACGGTGGCTTAGTGTTTAGCACGTTTGCCTCACACCTCCAGGGTCAAGGGCTCGATTCCTGCCATGGCCATGTGTCTCCCCGTGCTTCGTGGGCTTCCTCCGGGTACTCCGGTTTCCTCCCCCAATCCAAATACATGTATTGTAGCCTGATTGGCATGTTGAACAGTGTCCCTACTGTGTGATTGTGCCCTGCGATGGACTGTCACCCCGTCCAGGGTGTCCCCCCCTGTGCCCCATGCTCCCAGGGATAGACTCCTGGTTCCCCTCGACCCAGGAAGGATAGGCGGTATAGAAAATGGATGGTTGGATGGATGGATGGATATATATGTAGGTTGGATATTCCTGACCCTTTTCAAGTCCTCCATTGCAGTTCTATATTTGATTACTGTTGTATGATCCTGCTCTGCTGCTTCATCTGCATCTGCTTTCTAGTGTTTTGACCTTTGCTGATTACCCCATTGTGAGTCTGCCCTGCCTCATACAACTCGGTGTTGATTTTTATACTACTTGATTTTTGCAACTGTTTTTAATAAACGCTTCAGTGGGATCCAGCGCCATCCCTGGACGTTTGTTAGAATGTGTTTATGATCATGGTCATGTAAACTCACAGCGCTATTGATGATGGTCTTCACTTGGTCGTGGGTGTTGTTCCTGAGGTCAGAGTTCTCTGGCATGCTGATGTTACTGATGCTAAATGTGAAGATGACTGCATAGGAGGTGTCTGAAATTTCTGTGGAATAGATCAGATGTCCATAAGAATGTTTTAGCTCTCATATGGATAGTACAATGATGTAAATAATTGTAACTGTAACGTGTATTTTTTAAAGAAAACATACTCTCATAGGTGAAGTTCAGCACTTTTACAGAGTCAGTCAGGTTTGTGAGTCGAGCAGTCAGAAGAGTCTGGGTGGCACTGAGGACCAAACTCTCACTGGGAACCATAGAAGAGGAATTGAAGACCATTCTGGTCTGAACCACAGCTGAACCAGATCTGAAGAAATAAATGATTACGGTGATTATTTTTCAGTTATGATTATAATTGAATTCTCCATTACATAAATGTTTGAAATGAACAAACACTATTGATGGAGTTGCTACTTACGTCAAAGTGACAGGGCTTGTAGTTGCTGGGGAAGCCGTTGTAGTTGAGACTGTAAGACAACGAATTTTGTAACACATTCAGTCCATAAAACCTGCTGTGATTCCCAACTGAAAGTACTATAACAGGTTTGATACAAGATGTTTTTATTGCATACCATTATGTATCATCAGCCTATTGAGGAAGGCTGCTGGTGTTTTGGTATCTCCATCTTGGAAGTGGTACTCCATGTCACCATTAACCTGGTTTCCTGAACTCCTGTTACCAGTAGAAGAAATCACAAACATCACAATACATTTCACTTTACAATAAGAATTACCAAAAGGTATTTTGAGAGGAGAAAAGAATACTGTTGTGAGCTTACGTGAAGAAAGAGCTCTGGGGTTCGAATGGTTCTGCACCAGGTTCATTTAGAAGTGTGTTTAGCTGCAGATGAAAAGATAATTAATCAGTTTTTCTGTGAGATATAAGAACATTCCATTGTACTGTTTGTGTAAATATTTTTTTCTGTTACAACTAAAAACCGTGTCATAGGTTTTCAATTGAAAAATATAGACATCATGAGATATATGTATGGGGCACGGTGGCTTAGTGTTTAGCACGTTTGCCTCACACCTCCAGGGTCAAGGGCTCGATTCCTGCCATGGCCATGTGTCTCCCCGTGCTTCGTGGGCTTCCTCCGGGTACTCCGGTTTCCTCCCCCAATCCAAATACATGTATTGTAGCCTGATTGGCATGTTGAACAGTGTCCGTAGTGTGTGATTGTGCCCTGCGATGGACTGTCACCCCGTCCAGGGTGTCCCCCCCTGTGCCCCATGCTCCCAGGAATAGACTCCTGGTTCCCCTCGAGCCAGGAAGGATAAGCGGTATAGAAAATGGATGGTTGGATGGATGGATGGATATATATGTAGGTTGGATATTCCTGACCCTTTTCAAGTCCTCCATTGCAGTTCTATATTTGATAACTGTTGTATGATCCTGCTCTGCTGCTTCATCTGCATCTGCTTTCTAGTGTTTTGACCTTTGCTGATTACCCCATTGTGAGTCTGCCCTGCCTCATACAACTCGGTGTTGATTTTTATACTACTTGATTTTTGCAACTGTTTTTATAAAACGATTCAGTGGGATCCAACGCCATCCCTGGACGTTTGTTAGAATGTGTTTATGATCATGGTCATGTAAACTCACAGCGTTATTGATGATGGTCTTCACTTGGTCGTGGGTGTTGTTCCTGAGGTCAGAGTTCTCTGGCATGCTGATGTTACTGATGCTAAATGTGAAGATGACTGCATAGGAGGTGTCTGAAATTTCTGTGGAACAGATCAGATGTCCATAAGAATGTTTTAGCTCTCATATGGATAGTACAATGATGTAAATAATTGTAGCTGTAACGTGTATTTTTTAAAGAAAACATACTCTCATAGGTGAAGTTCAGCACTTTTACAGAGTCAGTCAGGTTTGTGAGTCGAGCAGTCAGAAGAGTCTGGGTGGCACTGAGGACCAAACTCTCACTGGGAACCATAGAAGAGGAATTGAAGACCATTCTGGTCTGAACCACAGCTGAACCAGATCTGAAGAAATAAATGATTACGGTGATTATTTTTCAGTTATGATTATAATTGAATTCTCCATTACATAAATGTTTGAAATGAACAAACACTATTGATGGAGTTGCTACTTACGTCAAAGTGACAGGGCTTGTAGTTGCTGGGGAAGCCGTTGTAGTTGAGACTGTAAGACAACGAATTTTGTAACACATTCAGTCCATAAAACCTGCTGTGATTCCCAACTGAAAGTACTATAACAGGTGTGATACAAGATGTTTTTATTGCATACCATTATGTATCATCAGCCTATTGAGGAAGGCTGCTGGTGTTTTGGTATCTCCATCTTGGAAGTGGTACTCCATGTCACCATTAACCTGGTTTCCTGAACTCCTGTTACCAGTAGAAGAAATCACAAACATCACAATACATTTCACTTTACAATAAGAATTACCAAAAGGTATTTTGAGAGGAGAAAAGAATACTGTTGTGAGCTTACGTGAAGAAAGAGCTCTGGGGTTCGAATGGTTCTGCACCAGGTTCATTTAGAAGTGTGTTTAGCTGCAGATGAAAAGATAATTAATCAGTTTTTCTGTGAGATATAAGAACATTCCATTGTACTGTTTGGGTAAATATTTTTTCTGTTATAACTAAAAACCGTGTCATAGGTTTTCAATTGAAAAATATAGACATCATGAGATATATGTATGGGGCACGGTGGCTTAGTGTTTAGCACGTTTGCCTCACACCTCCAGGGTCAAGGGCTCGATTCCTGCCACGGCCATGTGTCTCCCCGTGCTTCGTGGGCTTCCTCCGGGTCCTCCGGTTTCCTCCCCCAATCCAAATACATGTATTGTAGCCTGATTGGCATGTTGAACAGTGTCCGTAGTGTGTGATTGTGCCCTGCGATGGACTGTCACCCCGTCCAGGGTGTCCCCCCCTGTGCCCCATGCTCCCAGGAATAGACTCCTGGTTCCCCTCGAGCCAGGAAGGATAAGCGGTATAGAAAATGGATGGTTGGATGGATGGATGGATATATATGTAGGTTGGATATTCCTGACCCTTTTCAAGTCCTCCATTGCAGTTCTATATTTGATAACTGTTGTATGATCCTGCTCTGCTGCTTCATCTGCATCTGCTTTCTAGTGTTTTGACCTTTGCTGATTACCCCATTGTGAGTCTGCCCTGCCTCATACAACTCGGTGTTGATTTTTATACTACTTGATTTTTGCAACTGTTTTTATTAAACGCTTCAGTGGGATCCAACGCCATCTCTGGACCTTTGTTAGAATGTGTTTATGATCATGGTCATGTAAACTCACAGCGTTATTGATGATGGTCTTCACTTGGTCGTAGGTGTTGTTCCTGAGGTCAGAGTTCTCTGGCATGCTGATGTTACTGATGCTAAATGTGAAGATGACTGCATAGGAGGTGTCTGAAATTTCTGTGGAACAGATCACTTGTCCATAAGAATGTTTTAGCTCTCATATGGATAGTACAATGATGTAAATAATTGTAGCTGTAACGTGTATTTTTTAAAGAAAACATACTCTCATAGGTGAAGTTCAGCACTTTTACAGAGTCAGTCAGGTTTGTGAGTCGAGCAGTCAGAAGAGTCTGGGTGGCACTGAGGACCAAACTCTCACTGGGAACCATAGAGGAGGAATTGAAGACCATTCTGGTCTGAACCACAGCTGAACCAGATCTGAAGAAATAAATGATTACGGTGATTATTTTTCAGTTATGATTATAATTGAATTCTCCATTACATAAATGTTTGAAATGAACAAACACTATTGATGGAGTTGCTACTTACGTCAAAGTGACAGGGCTTGTAGTTGCTGGGGAAGCCGTTGTAGTTGAGACTGTAAGACAACGAATTTTGTAACACATTCAGTCCATAAAACCTGCTGTGATTCCCAACTGAAAGTACTATAACAGGTTTGATACAAGATGTTTTTATTGCATACCATTATGTATCATCAGCCTATTGAGGAAGGCTGCTGGTGTTTTGGTATCTCCATCTTGGAAGTGGTACTCCATGTCACCATTAACCTGGTTTCCTGAACTCCTGTTACCAGTAGAAGAAATCACAAACATCACAATACATTTCACTTTACAATAAGAATTACCAAAAGGTATTTTGAGAGGAGAAAAGAATACTGTTGTGAGCTTACGTGAAGAAAGAGCTCTGGGGTTCGAATGGTTCTGCACCAGGTTCATTTAGAAGTGTGTTTAGCTGCAGATGAAAAGATAATTAATCAGTTTTTCTGTGAGATATAAGAACATTCCATTGTACTGTTTGTGTAAATATTTTTTCTGTTACAACTAAAAACCGTGTCATAGGTTTTCAATTGAAAAATATAGACATCATGAGATATATGTATGGGGCACGGTGGCTTAGTGTTTAGCACGTTTGCCTCACACCTCCAGGGTCAAGGGCTCGATTCCTGCCATGGCCATGTGTCTCCCCGTGCTTCGTGGGCTTCCTCCGGGTACTCCGGTTTCCTCCCCCAATCCAAATACATGTATTGTAGCCTGATTGGCATGTTGAACAGTGTCCGTAGTGTGTGATTGTGCCCTGCGATGGACTGTCACCCCGTCCAGGGTGTCCCCCCCTGTGCCCCATGCTCCCAGGAATAGACTCCTGGTTCCCCTCGAGCCAGGAAGGATAAGCGGTATAGAAAATGGATGGTTGGATGGATGGATGGATATATATGTAGGTTGGATATTCCTGACCCTTTTCAAGTCCTCCATTGCAGTTCTATATTTGATAACTGTTGTATGATCCTGCTCTGCTGCTTCATCTGCATCTGCTTTCTAGTGTTTTGACCTTTGCTGATTACCCCATTGTGAGTCTGCCCTGCCTCATACAACTCGGTGTTGATTTTTATACTACTTGATTTTTGCAACTGTTTTTATTAAACGCTTCAGTGGGATCCAACGCCATCTCTGGACCTTTGTTAGAATGTGTTTATGATCATGGTCATGTAAACTCACAGCGTTATTGATGATGGTCTTCACTTGGTCGTAGGTGTTGTTCCTGAGGTCAGAGTTCTCTGGCATGCTGATGTTACTGATGCTAAATGTGAAGATGACTGCATAGGAGGTGTCTGAAATTTCTGTGGAACAGATCACTTGTCCATAAGAATGTTTTAGCTCTCATATGGATAGTACAATGATGTAAATAATTGTAGCTGTAACGTGTATTTTTTAAAGAAAACATACTCTCATAGGTGAAGTTCAGCACTTTTACAGAGTCAGTCAGGTTTGTGAGTCGAGCAGTCAGAAGAGTCTGGGTGGCACTGAGGACCAAACTCTCACTGGGAACCATAGAAGAGGAATTGAAGACCATTCTGGTCTGAACCACAGCTGAACCAGATCTGAAGAAATAAATGATTACGGTGATTATTTTTCAGTTATGATTATAATTGAATTCTCCATTACATAAATGTTTGAAATGAACAAACACTATTGATGGAGTTGCTACTTACGTCAAAGTGACAGGGCTTGTAGTTGCTGGGGAAGCCGTTGTAGTTGAGACTGTAAGACAACGAATTTTGTAACACATTCAGTCCATAAAACCTGCTGTGATTCCCAACTGAAAGTACTATAACAGGTTTGATACAAGATGTTTTTATTGCATACCATTATGTATCATCAGCCTATTGAGGAAGGCTGCTGGTGTTTTGGTATCTCCATCTTGGAAGTGGTACTCCATGTCACCATTAACCTGGTTTCCTGAACTCCTGTTACCAGTAGAAGAAATCACAAACATCACAATACATTTCACTTTACAATAAGAATTACCAAAAGGTATTTTGAGAGGAGAAAAGAATACTGTTGTGAGCTTACGTGAAGAAAGAGCTCTGGGGTTCGAATGGTTCTGCACCAGGTTCATTTAGAAGTGTGTTTAGCTGCAGATGAAAAGATAATTAATCAGTTTTTCTGTGAGATATAAGAACATTCCATTGTACTGTTTGGGTAAATATTTTTTCTGTTATAACTAAAAACCGTGTCATAGGTTTTCAATTGAAAAATATAGACATCATGAGATATATGTATGGGGCACGGTGGCTTAGTGTTTAGCACGTTTGCCTCACACCTCCAGGGTCAAGGGCTCGATTCCTGCCACGGCCATGTGTCTCCCCGTGCTTCGTGGGCTTCCTCCGGGTCCTCCGGTTTCCTCCCCCAATCCAAATACATGTATTGTAGCCTGATTGGCATGTTGAACAGTGTCCGTAGTGTGTGATTGTGCCCTGCGATGGACTGTCACCCCGTCCAGGATGTCCCCCCCTGTGCCCCATGCTCCCAGGAATAGACTCCTGGTTCCCCTCGACCCAGGAAGGATAAGCGGTATAGAAAATGGATGGTTGGATGGATGGATGGATATATATGTAGGTTGGATATTCCTGACCCTTTTCAAGTCCTCCATTGCAGTTCTATATTTGATAACTGTTGTATGATCCTGCTCTGCTGCTTCATCTGCATCTGCTTTCTAGTGTTTTGACCTTTGCTGATTACCCCATTGTGAGTCTGCCCTGCCTCATACAACTCGGTGTTGATTTTTATACTACTTGATTTTTGCAACTGTTTTTATTAAACGCTTCAGTGGGATCCAACGCCATCTCTGGACCTTTGTTAGAATGTGTTTATGATCATGGTCATGTAAACTCACAGCGTTATTGATGATGGTCTTCACTTGGTCGTAGGTGTTGTTCCTGAGGTCAGAGTTCTCTGGCATGCTGATGTTACTGATGCTAAATGTGAAGATGACTGCATAGGAGGTGTCTGAAATTTCTGTGGAACAGATCACTTGTCCATAAGAATGTTTTAGCTCTCATATGGATAGTACAATGATGTAAATAATTGTAGCTGTAACGTGTATTTTTTAAAGAAAACATACTCTCATAGGTGAAGTTCAGCACTTTTACAGAGTCAGTCAGGTTTGTGAGTCGAGCAGTCAGAAGAGTCTGGGTGGCACTGAGGACCAAACTCTCACTGGGAACCATAGAGGAGGAATTGAAGACCATTCTGGTCTGAACCACAGCTGAACCAGATCTGAAGAAATAAATGATTACGGTGATTATTTTTCAGTTATGATTATAATTGAATTCTCCATTACATAAATGTTTGAAATGAACAAACACTATTGATGGAGTTGCTACTTACGTCAAAGTGACAGGGCTTGTAGTTGCTGGGGAAGCCGTTGTAGTTGAGACTGTAAGACAACGAATTTTGTAACACATTCAGTCCATAAAACCTGCTGTGATTCCCAACTGAAAGTACTATAACAGGTTTGATACAAGATGTTTTTATTGCATACCATTATGTATCATCAGCCTATTGAGGAAGGCTGCTGGTGTTTTGGTATCTCCATCTTGGAAGTGGTACTCCATGTCACCATTAACCTGGTTTCCTGAACTCCTGTTACCAGTAGAAGAAATCACAAACATCACAATACATTTCACTTTACAATAAGAATTACCAAAAGGTATTTTGAGAGGAGAAAAGAATACTGTTGTGAGCTTACGTGAAGAAAGAGCTCTGGGGTTCGAATGGTTCTGCACCAGGTTCATTTAGAAGTGTGTTTAGCTGCAGATGAAAAGATAATTAATCAGTTTTTCTGTGAGATATAAGAACATTCCATTGTACTGTTTGTGTAAATATTTTTTCTGTTACAACTAAAAACCGTGTCATAGGTTTTCAATTGAAAAATATAGACATCATGAGATATATGTATGGGGCACGGTGGCTTAGTGTTTAGCACGTTTGCCTCACACCTCCAGGGTCAAGGGCTCGATTCCTGCCATGGCCATGTGTCTCCCCGTGCTTCGTGGGCTTCCTCCGGGTACTCCGGTTTCCTCTCCCAATCCAAATACATGTATTGTAGCTTGATTGGCATGTTGAACAGTGTCCGTAGTCTGTGATTGTGCCCTGCGATGGTCTGTCACCCCGTCCAGGTTGTCCCCCCCTGTGCCCCATGCTCCCAGGGATAGACTCCTGGTTCCCCTCGACCCAGGAAGGAGAAGCGGTATAGAAAATGGATGGTTGGATGGATGGATGGATATATATGTAGGTTGGATATTCCTGACCCTTTTCAAGTCCTCCATTGCAGTTCTATATTTGATAACTGTTGTATGATCCTGCTCTGCTGCTTCATCTGCATCTGCTTTCTAGTGTTTTGACCTTTGCTGATTACCCCATTGTGAGTCTGCCCTGCCTCATACAACTCGGTGTTGATTTTTATACTACTTGATTTTTGCAACTGTTTTTATAAACGCTTCAGTGGGATCCAACGCCATCCCTGGACGTTTGTTAGAATGTGTTTATGATCATGGTCATGTAAACTCACAGCGTTATTGATGATGGTCTTCACTTGGTCGTGGGTGTTGTTCCTGAGGTCAGAGTTCTCTGGCATGCTGATGTTACTGATGCTAAATGTGAAGATGACTGCATAGGAGGTGTCTGAAATTTCTGTGGAACAGATCAGATGTCCATAAGAATGTTTTAGCTCTCATATGGATAGTACAATGATGTAAATAATTGTAGCTGTAACGTGTATTTTTTAAAGAAAACATACTCTCATAGGTGAAGTTCAGCACTTTTACAGAGTCAGTCAGGTTTGTGAGTCGAGCAGTCAGAAGAGTCTGGGTGGCACTGAGGACCAAACTCTCACTGGGAACCATAGAAGAGGAATTGAAGACCATTCTGGTCTGAACCACAGCTGAACCAGATCTGAAGAAATAAATGATTACGGTGATTATTTTTCAGTTATGATTATAATTGAATTCTCCATTACATAAATGTTTGAAATGAACAAACACTATTGATGGAGTTGCTACTTACGTCAAAGTGACAGGGCTTGTAGTTGCTGGGGAAGCCGTTGTAGTTGAGACTGTAAGACAACGAATTTTGTAACACATTCAGTCCATAAAACCTGCTGTGATTCCCAACTGAAAGTACTATAACAGGTGTGATACAAGATGTTTTTATTGCATACCATTATGTATCATCAGCCTATTGAGGAAGGCTGCTGGTGTTTTGGTATCTCCATCTTGGAAGTGGTACTCCATGTCACCATTAACCTGGTTTCCTGAACTCCTGTTACCAGTAGAAGAAATCACAAACATCACAATACATTTCACTTTACAATAAGAATTACCAAAAGGTATTTTGAGAGGAGAAAAGAATACTGTTGTGAGCTTACGTGAAGAAAGAGCTCTGGGGTTCGAATGGTTCTGCACCAGGTTCATTTAGAAGTGTGTTTAGCTGCAGATGAAAAGATAATTAATCAGTTTTTCTGTGAGATATAAGAACATTCCATTGTACTGTTTGGGTAAATATTTTTTCTGTTATAACTAAAAACCGTGTCATAGGTTTTCAATTGAAAAATATAGACATCATGAGATATATGTATGGGGCACGGTGGCTTAGTGTTTAGCACGTTTGCCTCACACCTCCAGGGTCAAGGGCTCGATTCCTGCCACGGCCATGTGTCTCCCCGTGCTTCGTGGGCTTCCTCCGGGTCCTCCGGTTTCCTCCCCCAATCCAAATACATGTATTGTAGCCTGATTGGCATGTTGAACAGTGTCCGTAGTGTGTGATTGTGCCCTGCGATGGACTGTCACCCCGTCCAGGGTGTCCCCCCCTGTGCCCCATGCTCCCAGGAATAGACTCCTGGTTCCCCTCGACCCAGGAAGGATAAGCGGTATAGAAAATGGATGGTTGGATGGATGGATGGATATATATGTAGGTTGGATATTCCTGACCCTTTTCAAGTCCTCCATTGCAGTTCTATATTTGATAACTGTTGTATGATCCTGCTCTGCTGCTTCATCTGCATCTGCTTTCTAGTGTTTTGACCTTTGCTGATTACCCCATTGTGAGTCTGCCCTGCCTCATACAACTCGGTGTTGATTTTTATACTACTTGATTTTTGCAACTGTTTTTATTAAACGCTTCAGTGGGATCCAACGCCATCTCTGGACCTTTGTTAGAATGTGTTTATGATCATGGTCATGTAAACTCACAGCGTTATTGATGATGGTCTTCACTTGGTCGTAGGTGTTGTTCCTGAGGTCAGAGTTCTCTGGCATGCTGATGTTACTGATGCTAAATGTGAAGATGACTGCATAGGAGGTGTCTGAAATTTCTGTGGAACAGATCACTTGTCCATAAGAATGTTTTAGCTCTCATATGGATAGTACAATGATGTAAATAATTGTAGCTGTAACGTGTATTTTTTAAAGAAAACATACTCTCATAGGTGAAGTTCAGCACTTTTACAGAGTCAGTCAGGTTTGTGAGTCGAGCAGTCAGAAGAGTCTGGGTGGCACTGAGGACCAAACTCTCACTGGGAACCATAGAGGAGGAATTGAAGACCATTCTGGTCTGAACCACAGCTGAACCAGATCTGAAGAAATAAATGATTACGGTGATTATTTTTCAGTTATGATTATAATTGAATTCTCCATTACATAAATGTTTGAAATGAACAAACACTATTGATGGAGTTGCTACTTACGTCAAAGTGACAGGGCTTGTAGTTGCTGGGGAAGCCGTTGTAGTTGAGACTGTAAGACAACGAATTTTGTAACACATTCAGTCCATAAAACCTGCTGTGATTCCCAACTGAAAGTACTATAACAGGTTTGATACAAGATGTTTTTATTGCATACCATTATGTATCATCAGCCTATTGAGGAAGGCTGCTGGTGTTTTGGTATCTCCATCTTGGAAGTGGTACTCCATGTCACCATTAACCTGGTTTCCTGAACTCCTGTTACCAGTAGAAGAAATCACAAACATCACAATACATTTCACTTTACAATAAGAATTACCAAAAGGTATTTTGAGAGGAGAAAAGAATACTGTTGTGAGCTTACGTGAAGAAAGAGCTCTGGGGTTCGAATGGTTCTGCACCAGGTTCATTTAGAAGTGTGTTTAGCTGCAGATGAAAAGATAATTAATCAGTTTTTCTGTGAGATATAAGAACATTCCATTGTACTGTTTGTGTAAATATTTTTTCTGTTACAACTAAAAACCGTGTCATAGGTTTTCAATTGAAAAATATAGACATCATGAGATATATGTATGGGGCACGGTGGCTTAGTGTTTAGCACGTTTGCCTCACACCTCCAGGGTCAAGGGCTCGATTCCTGCCATGGCCATGTGTCTCCCCGTGCTTCGTGGGCTTCCTCCGGGTACTCCGGTTTCCTCCCCCAATCCAAATACATGTATTGTAGCCTGATTGGCATGTTGAACAGTGTCCGTAGTGTGTGATTGTGCCCTGCGATGGACTGTCACCCCGTCCAGGGTGTCCCCCCCTGTGCCCCATGCTCCCAGGGATAGACTCCTGGTTCCCCTCGAGCCAGGAAGGATAAGCGGTATAGAAAATGGATGGTTGGATGGATGGATGGATATATATGTAGGTTGGATATTCCTGACCCTTTTCAAGTCCTCCATTGCAGTTCTATATTTGATAACTGTTGTATGATCCTGCTCTGCTGCTTCATCTGCATCTGCTTTCTAGTGTTTTGACCTTTGCTGATTACCCCATTGTGAGTCTGCCCTGCCTCATACAACTCGGTGTTGATTTTTATACTACTTGATTTTTGCAACTGTTTTTATTAAACGCTTCAGTGGGATCCAACGCCATCTCTGGACCTTTGTTAGAATGTGTTTATGATCATGGTCATGTAAACTCACAGCGTTATTGATGATGGTCTTCACTTGGTCGTAGGTGTTGTTCCTGAGGTCAGAGTTCTCTGGCATGCTGATGTTACTGATGCTAAATGTGAAGATGACTGCATAGGAGGTGTCTGAAATTTCTGTGGAACAGATCACTTGTCCATAAGAATGTTTTAGCTCTCATATGGATAGTACAATGATGTAAATAATTGTAGCTGTAACGTGTATTTTTTAAAGAAAACATACTCTCATAGGTGAAGTTCAGCACTTTTACAGAGTCAGTCAGGTTTGTGAGTCGAGCAGTCAGAAGAGTCTGGGTGGCACTGAGGACCAAACTCTCACTGGGAACCATAGAGGAGGAATTGAAGACCATTCTGGTCTGAACCACAGCTGAACCAGATCTGAAGAAATAAATGATTACGGTGATTATTTTTCAGTTATGATTATAATTGAATTCTCCATTACATAAATGTTTGAAATGAACAAACACTATTGATGGAGTTGCTACTTACGTCAAAGTGACAGGGCTTGTAGTTGCTGGGGAAGCCGTTGTAGTTGAGACTGTAAGACAACGAATTTTGTAACACATTCAGTCCATAAAACCTGCTGTGATTCCCAACTGAAAGTACTATAACAGGTTTGATACAAGATGTTTTTATTGCATACCATTATGTATCATCAGCCTATTGAGGAAGGCTGCTGGTGTTTTGGTATCTCCATCTTGGAAGTGGTACTCCATGTCACCATTAACCTGGTTTCCTGAACTCCTGTTACCAGTAGAAGAAATCACAAACATCACAATACATTTCACTTTACAATAAGAATTACCAAAAGGTATTTTGAGAGGAGAAAAGAATACTGTTGTGAGCTTACGTGAAGAAAGAGCTCTGGGGTTCGAATGGTTCTGCACCAGGTTCATTTAGAAGTGTGTTTAGCTGCAGATGAAAAGATAATTAATCAGTTTTTCTGTGAGATATAAGAACATTCCATTGTACTGTTTGTGTAAATATTTTTTCTGTTACAACTAAAAACCGTGTCATAGGTTTTCAATTGAAAAATATAGACATCATGAGATATATGTATGGGGCACGGTGGCTTAGTGTTTAGCACGTTTGCCTCACACCTCCAGGGTCAAGGGCTCGATTCCTGCCATGGCCATGTGTCTCCCCGTGCTTCGTGGGCTTCCTCCGGGTACTCCGGTTTCCTCTCCCAATCCAAATACATGTATTGTAGCTTGATTGGCATGTTGAACAGTGTCCGTAGTCTGTGATTGTGCCCTGCGATGGTCTGTCACCCCGTCCAGGTTGTCCCCCCCTGTGCCCCATGCTCCCAGGGATAGACTCCTGGTTCCCCTCGACCCAGGAAGGAGAAGCGGTATAGAAAATGGATGGTTGGATGGATGGATGGATATATATGTAGGTTGGATATTCCTGACCCTTTTCAAGTCCTCCATTGCAGTTCTATATTTGATAACTGTTGTATGATCCTGCTCTGCTGCTTCATCTGCATCTGCTTTCTAGTGTTTTGACCTTTGCTGATTACCCCATTGTGAGTCTGCCCTGCCTCATACAACTCGGTGTTGATTTTTATACTACTTGATTTTTGCAACTGTTTTTATTAAACGCTTCAGTGGGATCCAACGCCATCTCTGGACCTTTGTTAGAATGTGTTTATGATCATGGTCATGTAAACTCACAGCGTTATTGATGATGGTCTTCACTTGGTCGTAGGTGTTGTTCCTGAGGTCAGAGTTCTCTGGCATGCTGATGTTACTGATGCTAAATGTGAAGATGACTGCATAGGAGGTGTCTGAAATTTCTGTGGAACAGATCACTTGTCCATAAGAATGTTTTAGCTCTCATATGGATAGTACAATGATGTAAATAATTGTAGCTGTAACGTGTATTTTTTAAAGAAAACATACTCTCATAGGTGAAGTTCAGCACTTTTACAGAGTCAGTCAGGTTTGTGAGTCGAGCAGTCAGAAGAGTCTGGGTGGCACTGAGGACCAAACTCTCACTGGGAACCATAGAGGAGGAATTGAAGACCATTCTGGTCTGAACCACAGCTGAACCAGATCTGAAGAAATAAATGATTACGGTGATTATTTTTCAGTTATGATTATAATTGAATTCTCCATTACATAAATGTTTGAAATGAACAAACACTATTGATGGAGTTGCTACTTACGTCAAAGTGACAGGGCTTGTAGTTGCTGGGGAAGCCGTTGTAGTTGAGACTGTAAGACAACGAATTTTGTAACACATTCAGTCCATAAAACCTGCTGTGATTCCCAACTGAAAGTACTATAACAGGTTTGATACAAGATGTTTTTATTGCATACCATTATGTATCATCAGCCTATTGAGGAAGGCTGCTGGTGTTTTGGTATCTCCATCTTGGAAGTGGTACTCCATGTCACCATTAACCTGGTTTCCTGAACTCCTGTTACCAGTAGAAGAAATCACAAACATCACAATACATTTCACTTTACAATAAGAATTACCAAAAGGTATTTTGAGAGGAGAAAAGAATACTGTTGTGAGCTTACGTGAAGAAAGAGCTCTGGGGTTCGAATGGTTCTGCACCAGGTTCATTTAGAAGTGTGTTTAGCTGCAGATGAAAAGATAATTAATCAGTTTTTCTGTGAGATATAAGAACATTCCATTGTACTGTTTGTGTAAATATTTTTTCTGTTACAACTAAAAACCGTGTCATAGGTTTTCAATTGAAAAATATAGACATCATGAGATATATGTATGGGGCACGGTGGCTTAGTGTTTAGCACGTTTGCCTCACACCTCCAGGGTCAAGGGCTCGATTCCTGCCATGGCCATGTGTCTCCCCGTGCTTCGTGGGCTTCCTCCGGGTACTCCGGTTTCCTCTCCCAATCCAAATACATGTATTGTAGCTTGATTGGCATGTTGAACAGTGTCCGTAGTCTGTGATTGTGCCCTGCGATGGTCTGTCACCCCGTCCAGGTTGTCCCCCCCTGTGCCCCATGCTCCCAGGGATAGACTCCTGGTTCCCCTCGACCCAGGAAGGAGAAGCGGTATAGAAAATGGATGGTTGGATGGATGGATGGATGTATGGATATATATGTAGGTTGGATATTCCTGACCCTTTTCAAGTCCTCCACTGCAGTTCTATATTTGATAACTGTTGTATGATCCTGCTCTGCTGCTTCATCTGCATCTGCTTTCTAGTGTTTTGACCTTTGCTGATTACCCCATTGTGAGTCTGCCCTGCCTCATACAACCCTGTGTTGATTTTTATACTACTTGATTTTTGCAACTGTTTTTATAAAACGATTCAGTGGGATCCAACGCCATCCCTGGACGTTTGTTAGAATGTGTTTATGATCATGGTCATGTAAACTCACAGCGTTATTGATGATGGTCTTCACTTGGTCGTGGGTGTTGTTCCTGAGGTCAGAGTTCTCTGGCATGCTGATGTTACTGATGCTAAATGTGAAGATGACTGCATAGGAGGTGTCTGAAATTTCTGTGGAACAGATCAGATGTCCATAAGAATGTTTTAGCTCTCATATGGATAGTACAATGATGTAAATAATTGTAGCTGTAACGTGTATTTTTTAAAGAAAACATACTCTCATAGGTGAAGTTCAGCACTTTTACAGAGTCAGTCAGGTTTGTGAGTTGAGCAGTCAGAAGAGTCTGCGTGGCACTGAGGACCAAACTCTCACTGGGAACCATAGAAGAGGAATTGAAGACCATTCTGGTCTGAACCACAGCTGAACCAGATCTGAAGAAATAAATGATTACGGTGATTATTTTTCAGTTATGATTATAATTGAATTCTCCATTACATAAATGTTTGAAATGAACAAACACTATTGATGGAGTTGCTACTTACGTCAAAGTGACAGGGCTTGTAGTTGCTGGGTTAGCCGTTGTAGTTGAGACTGTAAGACAACGAATTTTGTAACACATTCAGTCCATAAAACCTGCTGTGATTCCCAACTGAAAGTACTATAACAGGTGTGATACAAGATGTTTTTATTGCATACCATTATGTATCATCAGCCTATTGAGGAAGGCTGCTGGTGTTTTGGTATATCCATCTTGGAAGTGGTACTCCATGTCACCATTAACCTGGTTTCCTGAACTCCTGTTACCAGTAGAAGAAATCACAAACATCACAATACATTTCACTTTACAATAAGAATTACCAAAAGGTATTTTGAGAGGAGAAAAGAATACTGTTGTGAGCTTACGTGAAGAAAGAGCTCTGGGGTTCGAATGGTTCTGAACCAGGTTCATTTAGAAGTGTGTTTAGCTGCAGATGAAAAGATAATTAATCAGTTTTTCTGTGAGATATAAGAACATTCCATTGTACTGTTTGTGTAAATATTTTTTTCTGTTATAACTAAAAACCGTGTCATAGGTTTTCAATTGAAAAATAAAGACATCATGAGATATATGTATGGGGCACGGTGGCTTAGTGTTTAGCACGTTTGCCTCACCCCTCCAGGGTCAAGGGCTCGATTCCTGCCATGGCCATGTGTCTCCCCGTGCTTCGTGGGCTTCCTCCGGGTCCTCCGGTTTCCTCCCCCAATCCAAATACATGTATTGTAGCCTGATTGGCATGTTGAACAGTGTCCGTAGTGTGTGATTGTGCCCTGCGATGGACTGTCACCCCGTCCAGGGTGTCCCCCCCTGTGCCCCATGCTCCCAGGAATAGAATCCTGGTTCCCCTCGAGCCAGGAAGGATAAGCGGTATAGAAAATGGATGGTTGGATGGATGGATGGATATACATGTAGGTTGGATATTCCTGACCCTTTTCAAGTCCTCCATTGCAGTTCTATATTTGATAACTGTTGTATGATCCTGCTCTGCTGCTTCATCTGCATCTGCTTTCTAGTGTTTTGACCTTTGCTGATTACCCCATTGTGAGTCTGCCCTGCCTCATACAACTCGGTGTTGATTTTTATACTACTTGATTTTTGCAACTGTTTTTATTAAACGCTTCAGTGGGATCCAATGCCATCTCTGGACCTTTGTTAGAATGTGTTTATGATCATGGTCATGTAAACTCACAGCGTTATTGATGATGGTCTTCACTTGGTCGTAGGTGTTGTTCCTGAGGTCAGAGTTCTCTGGCATGCTGATGTTACTGATGCTAAATGTGAAGATGACTGCATAGGAGGTGTCTGAAATTTCTGTGGAACAGATCAGATGTCCATAAGAATGTTTTAGCTCTCATATGGATAGTACAATGATGTAAATAATTGTAGCTGTAACGTGTATTTTTTAAAGAAAACATACTCTCATAGGTGAAGTTCAGCACTTTTACAGAGTCAGTCAGGATTGTGAGTCGAGCAGTCAGAAGAGTCTGGGTGGCACTGAGGACCAAACTCTCACTGGGAACCATAGAGGAGGAATTGAAGACCATTCTGGTCTGAACCACAGCTGAACCAGATCTGAAGAAATAAATGATTACGGTGATTATTTTTCAGTTATGATTATAATTGAATTCTCCATTACATAAATGTTTGAAATGAACAAACACTATTGATGGAGTTGCTACTTACGTCAAAGTGACAGGGCTTGTAGTTGCTGGGGAAGCCGTTGTAGTTGAAACTGTAAGAGAACGAATTTTCTAACACATTCAGTCCATAAAACTTGCTGTGATTCCAAACTGAAAGTACTATAACAGGTGTGATACAAGATGTTTTTATTGCATACCATTATGTATCATCAGCCTATTGAGGAAGGCTGCTGGTGTTTTGGTATCTCCATCTTGGAAGTGGTACTCCATGTCACCATTAACCTGGTTTCCTGAACTCCTGTTACCAGTAGAAGAAATCACAAACATCACAATACATTTCACTTTATAATAAGAATTACCAAAAGGTATTGTGAGAGGAGAAAAGAATACTGTTTTGAGCTTACGTGAAGAAAAAGCTCTGGGGTTCGAATGGTTCTGCACCACGTTCATTTAGAAGTGTGTTTAGCTGGAGAAGGAAAGATAATTAATCAGTTTTTCTGTGTGATATAAGAACATTCCATTGTACTGTTTGTGTAAATATTTTTTTCTGTTACAACTAAAAACCGTGTCATAGGTTTTCAATTGAAAAATGTAGACATCATGAGATATGTGTATGGGGCACGGTGGCTTAGTGTTTAGCACGTTTGCCTCACACCTCCAGGGTCAAGGGCTCGATTCCTGCCATGGCCATGTGTCTCCCCGTGCTTCGTGGGCTTCCTCCGGGTACTCCGGTTTCCTCCCCCAATCCAAATACATGTATTGTAGCTTGATTGGCATGTTGAACAGTGTCCGTAGTGTGTGATTGTGCCCTGCGATGGACTGTCACCCCGTCCAGGTTGTCCCCCCCTGTGCCCCATGCTCCCAGGGATAGACTCCTGGTTCCCCTCGACCCAGGAAGGATAAGCGGTATAGAAAATGGATGGTTGGATGGATGGATGGATATATTTGTAAGCTGGATATTCCTGACACTTTTCAAGTCCTCCATTGCAGTCTTCTATATGATTACTGTTGTATGATCCTGCTCTGCTTCTTCATCTGCATCTGCTTTCTAGTATTTTGACCTTTGCTGATTACCCCATTGTGAGTCTGCCCTGCCTCATACAACCCTGTGTTGATTTTTATACTACTTGATTTTTGCAACTGTTTTTACTAAACGCTTCAGTGGGATCCAACGCCATCTCTGGACCTTTGTTAGAATGTGTTTATGATCATGGTCATGTAAACTCACAGCGTTATTGATGATGGTCTTCACTTGGTCGTAGGTGTTGTTCCTGAGGTCAGAGTTCTCTGGCATGCTGATGTTACTGATGCTAAATGTGAAGATGACTGCATAGGAGGTGTCTGAAATTTCTGTGGAACAGATCACTTGTCCATAAGAATGTTTTAGCTCTCATATGGATAGTACAATGATGTAAATAATTGTAGCTGTAACGTGTATTTTTTAAAGAAAACATACTCTCATAGGTGAAGTTCAGCACTTTTACAGAGTCAGTCAGGTTTGTGAGTCGAGCAGTCAGAAGAGTCTGGGTGGCACTGAGGACCAAACTCTCACTGGGAACCATAGAGGAGGAATTGAAGACCATTCTGGTCTGAACCACAGCTGAACCAGATCTGAAGAAATAAATGATTACGGTGATTATTTTTCAGTTATGATTATAATTGAATTCTCCATTACATAAATGTTTGAAATGAACAAACACTATTGATGGAGTTGCTACTTACGTCAAAGTGACAGGGCTTGTAGTTGCTGGGGAAGCCGTTGTAGTTGAGACTGTAAGACAACGAATTTTGTAACACATTCAGTCCATAAAACCTGCTGTGATTCCCAACTGAAAGTACTATAACAGGTTTGATACAAGATGTTTTTATTGCATACCATTATGTATCATCAGCCTATTGAGGAAGGCTGCTGGTGTTTTGGTATCTCCATCTTGGAAGTGGTACTCCATGTCACCATTAACCTGGTTTCCTGAACTCCTGTTACCAGTAGAAGAAATCACAAACATCACAATACATTTCACTTTACAATAAGAATTACCAAAAGGTATTTTGAGAGGAGAAAAGAATACTGTTGTGAGCTTACGTGAAGAAACAGCTCTGGGGTTCGAATGGTTCTGCACCACGTTCATTTAGAAGTGTGTTTAGCTGCAGATGAAAAGATAATTAATCAGTTTTTCTGTGAGATATAAGAACATTCCATTGTACTGTTTGTGTAAATATTTTTTCTGTTACAACTAAAAACCGTGTCATAGGTTTTCAATTGAAAAATATAGACATCATGAGATATATGTATGGGGCACGGTGGCTTAGTGTTTAGCACGTTTGCCTCACACCTCCAGGGTCAAGGGCTCGATTCCTGCCATGGCCATGTGTCTCCCCGTGCTTCGTGGGCTTCCTCCGGGTACTCCGGTTTCCTCCCCCAATCCAAATACATGTATTGTAGCTTGATTGGCATGTTGAACAGTGTCCGTAGTGTGTGATTGTGCCCTGCGATGGACTGTCACCCCGTCCAGGTTGTCCCCCCCTGTGCCCCATGCTCCCAGGGATAGACTCCTGGTTCCCCTCGACCCAGGAAGGATAAGCGGTATAGAAAATGGATGGTTGGATGGATGGATGGATATATTTGTAAGCTGGATATTCCTGACACTTTTCAAGTCCTCCATTGCAGTCTTATATATGATTACTGTTGTATGATCCTGCTCTGCTGCTTCATCTGCATCTGCTTTCTAGTGATTTGACCTTTGCTGATTACCCCATTGTGAGTCTGCCCTGCCTCATACAACCCTGTGTTGATTTTTATACTACTTGATTTTTGCAACTGTTTTTACTAAACGCTTCAGTGGGATCCAACGCCATCTCTGGACCTTTGTTAGAATGTGTTTATGATCATGGTCATGTAAACTCACAGCGTTATTGATGATGGTCTTCACTTGGTCGTAGGTGTTGTTCCTGAGGTCAGAGTTCTCTGGCATGCTGATGTTACTGATGCTAAATGTGAAGATGACTGCATAGGAGGTGTCTGAAATTTCTGTGGAACAGATCAGATGTCCATAAGAATGTTTTAGCTCTCATATGGATAGTACAATGATGTAAATAATTGTAGCTGTAACGTGTATTTTTTAAAGAAAACATACTCTCATAGGTGAAGTTCAGCACTTTTACAGAGTCAGTGAGGTTTGTGAGTCGAGCAGTCAGAAGAGTCAGGGTGGCACTGAGGACCAAACTCTCACTGGGAACCATAGAGGAGGAATTGAAGACCATTCTGGTCTTAACCACAGCGTAACCAGATCTAAACAATAAAGCATTATACATTTATTTAGTATCAGAATTCAGTATGAATATATAATTCTTTACTCATTTATATGAACTGAGTACGTAACATACTTTACTGAAGGTGTTGCTGTAGAATTTGGAGACTGTGTTGTGAACTCAGTAGTTGTTGTCATTATTGGTTGTGTAGTTTCGGGTGATGTAGTTGGACGTTCCTCTGTTGATGCTTCAACTGTAGTAATTAAAGCTGTACTAGTTGTAGTACTAGTTGTGCCTGCACTTGTTGGTTCTGTGATTGCTGTTGATGATTCATTTTTGATACTGCTTGAAACTGGATTAGTTGTAGGTCCATTTGTTTCTGCTGTTGGTTTTGTAGTTGCTGTAGCCTGAGTTGTGGATAGAGTAATATTGGTTGTTTCTGTTGTTGGTACCGTTGCAGCTGTGACTGTTTCCTCTGTAGCTGCAGTTATTTCACTTGTAATACTTGCAGCTGGAGTAGTTGTAGGTCCTGTGGTTGTTGTAGCCTGTGTTGTGGATACAGTGGTATTGCTCAGTTCTGCTGTTATTGTAGTCAGTGGTATACTTGTAGCTGTGGTTGTTTTCTCTGTAGTTAATGGTTCCTCAATTGTAGTGGTTGGAGCTAGAGTAGTTGGTGCTGAGGCTGTTGTGGCCTGTGGTAATATTACAGTGCTATGTGGCACTTCTGTTGCAGTTGATGGTACAGTTGTATATGTGGTTGATGTTTGCTCTGAAATGGTTGATGTTTCAATTAATCTAGTCATAGATACGGTTAATTCTGCTGTTGTTTCTGTGTGTGTTGTAGTCTGTGTATTGGATACAATGTATGAAGTCACTTCTTTTGCTGGTGGAGGTGATGTTACAGTTGTAATTGTGATTATTTCTTGTGTTGTGGACATAGTGGGAGTGTCCAGTTTTGTTGCTTGTGTTGTAGTTAATGGCACAGTTGTAGCTGTGGTTACTTGCTCATTAATTATTTGTTCTTCAGGTGTAATGTTTGGAGCTGGAGTAGATGCAGTTGTATCTGTGATTGTTGTAGCCTGTGTAGTTGATACTGTGGTAGTGGTCAGTTCTGTTGTTGGTGTTGTAGTCAATGGGGTAGTTGTTAGTTCTGTTGTTGGTGTTGTTGGTTCCTCATTTGTAGTGGTTAGAGCAGGAAAAGTTGTTGATACAGCTGTTTCTATTGTTGTTGATCCTGTGCTTGTTTTAGCCTCTGTAGTTGATACAGTGGTACTCATCAGTTCTGTTGTTGATGATGTAGTTGGTATAGCTGTCAGTGTGGTTGTTAGCTCAGTAGTTGTTGGTTCCTCAGTTGTAGTGGTTTGGGCTAGATTTGTTGCAGTTGTATCATCTGTTGTTGCAGCCTGTTTTGTAGACACAGTAGTAATGGTCAGTTCTGTTGTAGGTGATGTAGTTAATTGTATACTTGTAGCAGTAGTTGATTCCACTGTAGTAGTATGTACTTCAGGTGATCTTGTGGGAGCTGGACTAGTTGTGTATGCGGTTGTTTCTGCTGTTGTTGTTTCTCTGTTCGTTGAAGCCTGTGTTGTGGATACAGTGGTATGGGTTAGTTCTGGTGTTGGTGTTGTAGTAGGTACAGCTGTAGCTGTGTTTGTTTCATGTGTAGTTAGTGGTTCCTCAGTTGCAGTGGTTGGAGTGAGAGTAGGCGTAGATGCAATTGATTCTGCTGTTGTTGACTCTGTGGTTGTTGAAGCCTGTGTTGTGGAAATAGGGCTAGTGGTCAGTTCTGTTGTTGGCTGTGTGGTTGTTGACAAAATGCTAGTAGTCAGTTCTGTTGTTGGCCCTGTGGTTGTTGTAGCCTGTGTTGTGGAAATAGGCCTAGTGGTCAGTTCTGTTGTTGGCTCTGTGGTTGTGGATGTAGGGCTAGTGGTCAGTTCTATTGTTTGCCCTGGGGTTGTAGATGAAGGGCTAGAGGTCAGTTCTGTTGTTGGCTCTGTGGTTGTGGATGTAGGGCTAGTGGTCAGATCTGTTGTTGGCCCTGTGGTTGTTGTAGCCTGTGTTGTGGAAATAGGGCTAGTGGTCAGTTCTGTTGTTGGCTCTGTGGTTGTGGACATAGTACTGGTGGTCAGTTCTGTTGTTGGCTCTGTGGTTGTGGATGTAGGGCTAGTGATCAGTTCTGTAGATTGAACTCTGGTTGTTGTAGTCTGTGTTGTGGAAATAGGGCTATGGGTCAGATCTGTTGTTGGCTCTGTGGTTGTGGAAGTAGGGCTAGTGGTCAGTTCTGTTGTTGGCCCTGTAGTTGTGGATGTAGGGCTAGTGGTAAGTTCTGTTGTTGGCCCTGTGGTTATGGACATAGTACTAGTGGTCAGTTCTGTTGTTGGCCCTGTGGTTGTTGATATAGGGCTAGTGGTCAGTTCTGTTGTTGACTCTGTTGTTGTGGATGTAGGGCTAGTGGTCAGGTCTGTTGTTGGCTCTGTGGTTGTGGACATAGTACTAGTGGTCAGTTCTGTTGTTGGACCTGTGGTTGTGGATGTAGGGCTAGTGATCAGTTCTGTAGTTTGCACTGTGGTTGTTGTAGTCTGTGTTGTGGAAATAGGGCTAGTCGTCATTTCTGTTGTTGGCTCTGTGGATGTTGATATAGGGCTAGTGGTCAGTTCTGTTGTTGGCTCTGTTGGTGTTGATGTAGGGCTAGTGGTCAGTTCTGTTGTTGGCGCTGTGGTTGTGGATGTAGGGCTAGTGGTAAGTTCTGTTGTTGGCCCTGTGGTTGTGGATGTAGGGCTAGTGGTCAGTTCTGTTGTTGGCACTGTGGTTGTTGTAGCCTGTGTTGTGGATATAGGGCTAGTGGTCAGTTCTGTTGTTGGCTCTGTGGTTGTGGACATAGTACTGATGGTCAGTTCTGTTGTTGGCTCTGTGGTTGTGGACATAGTGATAGTGCTCAGATCTGTAGTTTGCACTGTGGTTGTTGTCGCCTGTGTTGTGGAAATAGGGCTAGTAGTCAGTTCTGTTGTTGGCTCTGTGGTTGTGGATGTAGGGCTAGTGTTCAGTTCTGTTGTTGGCTCTGTGGTTGTGGACATAGTACTAGTGGTCAGTTCTGTTGTTGGCCCTGTGGTTGTGGATGTATTGCTAGTGGTCTGTTCTGTTGTTGGCTCTTTGGTTGTGGACATAGTACTAGTGGTCAGTTCTGTTGTTGGCCCTGTGGTTGTGGATGTAGGGCTAGTGATCAGTTCTGTAGTTTGCACTGTGGTTGTTGTAGTCTGTGTTGTGGAAATAGGGCTAGTGGTCAGTTCTGTTGTTGGCTCTGAGGATATTGATATAGGGCTAGTGGTCAGTTCTGTTGTTGGCTCTGTATTTGTGGATGTAGGGCTAGTGGTCAGTTCTGTTGTTGGCCCAGTGGTTCTGGATGTAGGACTAGTGGTAAGTTCTGTTGTTGGCCCTGTGGTTGTGAATGTAGGGCTAGTGGTCAGTTCTGTTGTTGGCACTGTGGTTGTTGTAGCCTGTGTTGTGGATATAGGGCTAGTGGTCAGTTCTGTTGTTGGCTCTGTGGTTGTGGACATAGTAATGATGGTCAGTTCTGTTGTTGGCTCTGTGGTTGTGGACATAGTGATAGTGGTCAGTTCTGTAGTTTGCACTGTGGTTGTTATCGCCTGTGTTGTGGAAATAGGGCTAGTAGTCAGTTCTGTTGTTGGCTCTGTGGTTGTGGATGTAGGGCTAGTGTTCAGTTCTGTTGTTGGCTCTGTGATTGTGGACATAGTACTAGTGGTCAGTTCTGTTGTTGGCCCTGTGGTTGTGGATGTAGGGCTAGTGGTCAGTTCTGTTGTTTGCCCTGTGGTTGTTGTAGTCTGTGTTGTGGAAATAGGGCTAGTCGTCATTTCTGTTGTTGGCTCTGTGGATGTTGATATAGGGCTAGTGGTCAGTTCTGTTGTTGGCTCTGTTGGTGTTGATGTAGGGCTAGTGGTCAGTTCTGTTGTTGGCCCTGTGGTTGTGGATGTAGGGCTAGTGGTCAGTTCTGTTGTTTGCCCTGTGGTTGTGGATGTAGGGATAGTGGTCAGTTCTGTTGTTGGCCCTGTAGTTGTTGAAGCCTGTGTTGTGGAAATAGGGCTAGTGGTCATTTCTGTTGTTGGCCCTGTGGTTGTGTATGTAGGGCTTGTGGTCAGTTCTGTTGTTGGCCCTGTGGTTGTGGATGTAGGGCTAGTGGTCACTTCTGTTGTTGGCCCTGTGGTTGTTGTAGCCTGTGTTGTGGAAATAGGGCTAGTGGTCATTTGTGTTGTTGGCCCTGTGGTTGTGTATGTAGGGCTAGTGGTCAGTTCTGTTGTTAGCCCTGTGGTTGTTGATATAGGGCTAGTGGTCAGTTCTGTTGTTGGCTCTGTGGTTGTGGATGTAGGGCTAGTGGTCAGTTCTGTTGTTGGCCCTGTGGTTGTGGATGTAGGGCTAGTGGTAAGTTCTGTTGTTGGCCCTGTGGTTGTGGATGTAGGGCTAGTGGTCAGTTCTGTTGTTGGCCCTGTGGTTGTTGTAGCCTGTGTTGTGGAAATAGGGCTAGTGGTCAGTTCTGTTGTTGGCTCTGTGGTTGTGGACATAGTACTGGTGGTCAGTTCTGTTGTTGGCTCTGTGGTTGTGGACATAGTGATAGTGGTCAGTTCTGTAGTTTGCACTGTGGTTGTTGTAGCCTGTGTTGTGGAAATAGGGCTAGTGGTCAGTTCTGTTGTTGGCTCTGTGGATGTTGATATAGGGCTAGTGGTCATTTCTGTTGTTGGCTCTGTGGTTGTGGATGTAGTGCTAGTGGTCAGTTCTTGTGTTGGCCCTGTGGTTATGGATGTAGGGCTAGTGGTCAGTTCTGTTGTTGGCCCTGTGGTTGTGGATGTAGGGCTACTGGAAAGTTCTGTTGTTGGCCCTGAGTTTGTGGACATAGTACTAGTGGTCAGTTCTGTTGTTGGCCCTGTGGTTGTAGATGTAGGGCTAGTGATCAGTTCTGTAGTTTGCAATGTGGTTGTTGTAGTCAGTGTTGTTGAAATAGGGCTAGTGGTCAGTTCTGTTGTTGGCTCTGTGGATGTTGATATAGGGCTAGTGGTCAGTTCTGTTGTTGGCTCTGTGGTTGTGGATGTAGGGCTAGTGGTCAGTTCTGTTGTTGGCCATGTGATTGTGGATGTAGGGCTACTGGTCATTTCTGTTGTTGGCACTGTGGTTGTCGACATAGTACTAGTGGTCAGTTCTGTTGTTGTCCCTGTGGTTGTTGATATAGGTCTAGTGGTCAGTTCTGTTGTTGGCTCTGTGGTTGTGGATGTAAGGCTAGTGGTCAGTTCTGTTGTTCGCTCTGTGGTTGTGGATGTAGGGCTAGTGGTCAGTTCTGTTGTTGGCCCTGTAGTTGTTGTAGCCTGTGTTGTGGAAATAGGGCTAGTGGTCATTTCTGTTGTTGGCCCTGTGGTTGTGTATGTAGGGCTTGTGGTCAGTTCTGTTGTTGGCCCTGTGGTTGTGGATGTAGGGCTAGTGGTCACTTCTGTTGTTGGCCCTGTGGTTGTGGATGTAAGGGTAGTGGTCAGTTCTGTTGTTGGCCCTCTGGTTGTGTATGTAGGGCTAGTGGTCAGTTCTGTTGTTAGCCCTGTGGTTGTTGATATAGGGCTAGTGGTCAGTTCTGTTGTTGGCTCTGTGGTTGTGGATGTAGGGCTAGTGGTCAGTTCTGTTGTTGGCCCTGTGGTTGTGGATGTAGGGCTAGTGGTAAGTTCTGTTGTTGGCCCTGTGGTTGTTGTAGCCTGTGTTGTGGAAATAGGGCTAGTGGTCAGTTCTGTTGTTGGCTCTGTGGATGTTGATATAGGGCTAGTGGTCAGTTCTGTTGTTGTCTCTGTGGTTGTGGATGTAGGGCTAGTGGTCAGTTCTGTTGTTGGCCCTGTGGTTGTGGATGTAGGGCTAGTGGTAAGTTCTGTTGTTGGCCCTGTGGTTGTGGATGTAGGGCTAGTGGTCAGTTCTGTTGTTGGCCCTGTGGTTGTTGTAGCCTGTGTTGTGGAAATAGGGCTAGTGGTCAGTTCTGTTGTTGGCTCTGTGGTTGTGGACATAGTACTGGTGGTCAGTTCTGTTGTTGGCTCTGTGGTTGTGGACATAGTGATAGTGGTCAGTTCTGTAGTTTGCACTGTGGTTGTTGTAGCCTGTGTTGTGGAAATAGGGCTAGTGGTCAGTTCTGTTGTTGGCTCTGTGGTTGTGGACATAGTACTGGTGGTCAGTTCTGTTGTTGGCTCTGTGGTTGTGGACATAGTGATAGTGGTCAGTTCTGTAGTTTGCACTGTGGTTGTTGTAGCCTGTGTTGTGGAAATAGGGCTAATGATCAGTTCTGTTGTTGGCCCTGTGGTTGTGGATGTAGGGCTTGTGGTCAGTTCTGTTGTTGTCCCTGTGGTTGTGGATGTAGGGCTAGTGGTCAGTTCTGTTGTTGGCTCTGTGGTTGTGTATGTAGGGCTATTGGTCAGTTCTGTTGTTGCCCCTGTAGTTGTTGAAGCCTGTATTGTGGAAATAGGGCTAGTGGTCAGTTCTGTTGTTGGCTCTGTGGTTGTGTATGTAGGGCTTGTGATCAGTTCTGTTGTTGGCCCTGTGGTTGTGGATGTAGGGCTAGTGGTCACTTCTGTTGTTGGCCCTGTGGTTGTGGATGTAGGGCTAGTGGTCAGTTCTGTTGTTGGCCCTATGGTTGTGGATGTAGGGCTAGTGGTCAGTTCTGTTGTTAGCCCTGTGGTTGTTGTAGCCTGTGTTGTGGAAATAGGGCTAGTGGTCAGTTCTGTTGTTGGCTCTGTGGATGTTGATATAGGGCTAGTGGTCAGTTCTGTTGTTGGCTCTGTGGTTGTGGATGTAGGGCTAGTGGTCAGTTCTGTTGTTGGCCCTGTGGTTGTGGATGTAGGGCTAGTGGTAAGTTCTGTTGTTGGCCCTGTGGTTGTGGATGTAGGGCTAGTGGTCAGTTCTGTTGTTGGCCCTGTGGTTGTTGTAGCCTGTGTTGTGGAAATAGGGCTAGTGGTCAGTTCTGTTGTTGGCTCTGTGGTTGTGGACATAGTACTGGTGGTCAGTTCTGTTGTTGGCTCTGTGGTTGTGGACATAGTGATAGTGGTCAGTTCTGTAGTTTGCACTGTGGTTGTTGTAGCCTGTGTTGTGGAAATAGGGCTAGTGGTCAGTTCTGTTGTTGGCTCTGTGGATGTTGATATAGGGCTAGTGGTCATTTCTGTTGTTGGCTCTGTGGTTGTGGATGTAGTGCTAGTGGTCAGTTCTTGTGTTGGCCCTGTGGTTATGGATGTAGGGCTAGTGGTCAGTTCTGTTGTTGGCCCTGTGGTTGTGGATGTAGGGCTACTGGAAAGTTCTGTTGTTGGCCCTGAGTTTGTGGACATAGTACTAGTGGTCAGTTCTGTTGTTGGCCCTGTGGTTGTAGATGTAGGGTTAGTGATCAGTTCTGTAGTTTGCAATGTGGTTGTTGTAGTCAGTGTTGTTGAAATAGGGCTAGTGGTCAGTTCTGTTGTTGGCTCTGTGGATGTTGATATAGGGCTAGTGGTCAGTTCTGTTGTTGGCTCTGTGGTTGTGGATGTAGGGCTAGTGGTCAGTTCTGTTGTTGGCCATGTGATTGTGGATGTAGGGCTACTGGTCATTTCTGTTGTTGGCACTGTGGTTGTCGACATAGTACTAGTGGTCAGTTCTGTTGTTGTCCCTGTGGTTGTTGATATAGGTCTAGTGGTCAGTTCTGTTGTTGGCTCTGTGGTTGTGGATGTAAGGCTAGTGGTCAGTTCTGTTGTTGGCTCTGTGGTTGTGGATGTAGGGCTAGTGGTCAGTTCTGTTGTTGGCCCTGTAGTTGTTGTAGCCTGTGTTGTGGAAATAGGGCTAGTTGTCAGTTCTGTTGTTGGCTCTGTTGTTGTGGACATAGTACTGGTGGTCAGTTCTGTTGTTGGCTCTGTGGTTGTGGATGTAAGTGTAGTGATCAGTTCTGTAGTTTGCACTGTGGTTGTTGTAGCCTGTGTTGTGGAAATAGGGCTAGTGGTCAGTTCTGTTGTTGGCTCTGTGGTTGTGGACATAGTACTGGTGGTCAGTTCTGTTGTTGGCTCTGTGGTTGTGGACATAGTGATAGTGGTCAGTTCTGTAGTTTGCACTGTGGTTGTTGTAGCCTGTGTTGTGGAAATAGGGCTAGTGGTCAGTTCTGTTGTTGGCTCTGTGGATGTTGATATAGGGCTAGTGGTCATTTCTGTTGTTGGCTCTGTGGTTGTGGATGTAGTGCTAGTGGTCAGTTCTTGTGTTGGCCCTGTGGTTATGGATGTAGGGCTAGTGGTCAGTTCTGTTGTTGGCCCTGTGGTTGTGGATGTAGGGCTACTGGAAAGTTCTGTTGTTGGCCCTGAGTTTGTGGACATAGTACTAGTGGTCAGTTCTGTTGTTGGCCCTGTGGTTGTAGATGTAGGGCTAGTGATCAGTTCTGTAGTTTGCAATGTGGTTGTTGTAGTCAGTGTTGTTGAAATAGGGCTAGTGGTCAGTTCTGTTGTTGGCTCTGTGGATGTTGATATAGGGCTAGTGGTCAGTTCTGTTGTTGGCTCTGTGGTTGTGGATGTAGGGCTAGTGGTCAGTTCTGTTGTTGGCCATGTGATTGTGGATGTAGGGCTACTGGTCATTTCTGTTGTTGGCACTGTGGTTGTCGACATAGTACTAGTGGTCAGTTCTGTTGTTGTCCCTGTGGTTGTTGATATAGGTCTAGTGGTCAGTTCTGTTGTTGGCTCTGTGGTTGTGGATGTAAGGCTAGTGGTCAGTTCTGTTGTTGGCTCTGTGGTTGTGGATGTAGGGCTAGTGGTCAGTTCTGTTGTTGGCCCTGTAGTTGTTGTAGCCTGTGTTGTGGAAATAGGGCTAGTTGTCAGTTCTGTTGTTGGCTCTGTTGTTGTGGACATAGTACTGGTGGTCAGTTCTGTTGTTGGCTCTGTGGTTGTGGATGTAAGTGTAGTGATCAGTTCTGTAGTTTGCACTGTGGTTGTTGTAGTCTGTGTTGTGGAAATAGGGCTAGTGGTCAGTTCTGTTGTTGGCTCTGTGGATGTTGATATAGGGCTAGTGGTCAGTTCTGTTGTTGGCTCTGTGGTTGTGGATGTAGGGCTAGTGATCAGTTCTGTTGTTGGCCCTGTGGTTGTGGATGTAGGGCTTGTGGTCAGTTCTGTTGTTGGCCCTGTGGTTGTGGATGTAGGGCTACTCGTCAGTTCTGTTGTTGGCCCTGTGGTTGTGGACACAGTACTAGTGGTCAGTTCTGTTGTTGGCCCTGTGGTTGTGGATGTAGGGCTAGTGATCAGTTCTGTAGTTTGCACTGTGGTTGTTGTAGTCTGTGTTGTGGAAATAGGGCTAGTGGTCAGTTCTGTTGTTGGCTCTGTGGATGTTGATATAGGGCTAGTGGTCAGTTCTGTTGTTGGCTCTGTGGTTGTGGATGTAGGGCTAATGATCAGTTCTGTTGTTGGCCCTGTGGTTGTGGATGTAGGGCTTGTGGTCAGTTCTGTTGTTGTCCCTGTGGTTGTGGATGTAGGGCTAGTGGTCAGTTCTGTTGTTGGCTCTGTGGTTGTGTATGTAGGGCTATTGGTCAGTTCTGTTGTTGCCCCTGTAGTTGTTGAAGCCTGTATTGTGGAAATAGGGCTAGTGGTCAGTTCTGTTGTTGGCTCTGTGGTTGTGTATGTAGGGCTTGTGATCAGTTCTGTTGTTGGCCCTGTGGTTGTGGATGTAGGGCTAGTGGTCACTTCTGTTGTTGGCCCTGTGGTTGTGGATGTAGGGCTAGTGGTCAGTTCTGTTGTTGGCCCTATGGTTGTGGATGTAGGGCTAGTGGTCAGTTCTGTTGTTAGCCCTGTGGTTGTTGTAGCCTGTGTTGTGGAAATAGGGCTAGTGGTCAGTTCTGTTGTTGGCTCTGTGGATGTTGATATAGGGCTAGTGGTCAGTTCTGTTGTTGGCTCTGTGGTTGTGGATGTAGGGCTAGTGGTCAGTTCTGTTGTTGGCCCTGTGGTTGTGGATGTAGGGCTAGTGGTAAGTTCTGTTGTTGGCCCTGTGGTTGTGGATGTAGGGCTAGTGGTCAGTTCTGTTGTTGGCCCTGTGGTTGTTGTAGCCTGTGTTGTGGAAATAGGGCTAGTGGTCAGTTCTGTTGTTGGCTCTGTGGTTGTGGACATAGTACTGGTGGTCAGTTCTGTTGTTGGCTCTGTGGTTGTGGACATAGTGATAGTGGTCAGTTCTGTAGTTTGCACTGTGGTTGTTGTAGCCTGTGTTGTGGAAATAGGGCTAGTGGTCAGTTCTGTTGTTGGCTCTGTGGATGTTGATATAGGGCTAGTGGTCATTTCTGTTGTTGGCTCTGTGGTTGTGGATGTAGTGCTAGTGGTCAGTTCTGGTGTTGGCCCTGTGGTTATGGATGTAGGGCTAGTGGTCAGTTCTGTTGTTGGCCCTGTGGTTGTGGATGTTGGGCTACTGGAAAGTTCTGTTGTTGGCCCTGAGTTTGTGGACATAGTACTAGTGATCAGTTCTGTTGTTGGCCCTGTGGTTGTGGATGTAGGGCTAGTGATCAGTTCTGTAGTTTGCAATGTGGTTGTTGTAGTCAGTGTTGTTGAAATAGGGCTAGTGGTCAATTCTGTTGTTGGCTCTGTGGTTGTGGATGTAGGGCTAGTGGTCAGTTCTGTTGTTGGCCATGTGGTTGTGGATGTAGGGCTACTGGTCATTTCTGTTGTTGGAACTGTGGTTGTCGACATAGTACTAGTGGTCAGTTCTGTTGTTGTCCCTGTGGTTGTTGATATAGGGCTAGTGGATAGTTCTGTTGTTGTCTCTGTGGTTGTGGATGTAGGGCTAGTGGTCAGTTCTGTTGTTGGCTCTGTGGTTGTGGACATAGTACTAGTGGTCAGTTCTGTTATTGGCTCTGTTGTTGTGGACATAGTACTGGTGGTCAGTTCTGTTGTTGGCTCTGTGGTTGTGGATGTAAGGCTAGTGATCAGTTCTGTAGTTTGCACTGTGGTTGTTGTAGTCTGTGTTGTGGAAATAGGGCTAGTGGTAAGTTCTGTTGTTGGCTCTGTGGATGTTGATATAGGGCTAGTGGTCAGTTCTGTTGTTGGCTCTGTGGTTGTGGATATAGGGCTAGTGATCAGTTCTGTTGTTGGCCCTGTGGTTGTGGATGTAGGGCTTGTGGTCAGTTCTGTTGTTGGCCCTGTCGTTGTGGATGTAGGGCTACTGGTCAGTTCTGTTGCTGGCCCTGTGGTTGTGGACACAGTACTAGTGGTCAGTTCTGTTGTTGGCCCTGTGGTTGTGGATGTAGGGCTAGTGATCAGTTCTGTAGTTTGCACTGTGGTTGTTGTAGTCTTTGTTGTGGAAATAGGGCTAGTGGTCAGTTCTGTTGTTGGCTCTGTGGATGTTGATATAGGGCTACTGGTCAGTTCTGTTGTTGGCTCTGTGGTTGTGGATGTAGGGCTAATGATCAGTTCTGTTGTTGGCCCTGTGGTTGTGGATGTAGGGCTTGTGGTCAGTTCTGTTGTTGTCCCTGTGGTTGTGGATGTAGGGCTAGTGGTCAGTTCTGTTGTTGGCTCTGTGGATGTTGATATAGGGCTACTGGTCAGTTCTGTTGTTGGCTCTGTGGTTGTGGATGTATGGATAGTGGTCAGTTCTGTTGTTGGCCCTGTAGTTGTTGAAGCCTGTGTTGTGGAAATAGGGCTAGTGGTCAGTTCTGTTGTTGGCCCTGTAGTTGTGTATGTAGGGCTTGTGGTCAGTTCTGTTGTTGGCCCTGTGGTTGTGGATGTAGGGCTAGTGGTCACTTCTGTTGTTGGCCCTGTGGTTGTGGATGTAGGGCTAGTGGTCAGTTCTGTTGTTGGCCCTCTGGTTGTGGATGTAGGGCTAGTGGTCAGTTCTGTTGTTAGCCCTGTGGTTGTTGTAGCCTGTGTTGTGGAAATAGGGCTAGTGGTCAGTTCTGTTGTTGGCTCTGTGGATGTTGATATAGGGCTAGTGGTCAGTTCTGTTGTTGGCTCTGTGGTTGTGGATGTAGGGCTAGTGGTCAGTTCTGTTGTTGGCCCTGTGGTTGTGGATGTAGGGCTAGTGGTAAGTTCTCTTGTTGGCCCTGTGGTTGTGTATGTAGGGCTAGTGGTCAGTTCTGTTGTTGGCCCTGTGGTTGTTGTAGCCTGTGTTGTGGAAATAGGGCTAGTGGTCAGTTCTGTTGTTGGCTCTGTGGTTGTGGACATAGTACTGGTGGTCAGTTCTGTTGTTGGCTCTGTGGTTGTGGACATAGTGATAGTGGTCAGTTCTGTAGTTTGCACTGTGGTTGTTGTAGCCTGTGTTGTGGAAATAGGGCTAGTGGTCAGTTCTGTTGTTGGCTCTGTGGATGTTGATATAGGGCTAGTGGTCATTTCTGTTGTTGGCTCTGTGGTTGTGGATGTAGTGCTAGTGGTCAGTTCTGGTGTTGGCCCTGTGGTTATGGATGTAGGGCTAGTGGTCAGTTCTGTTGTTGGCCCTGTGGTTGTGGATGTTGGGCTACTGGAAAGTTCTGTTGTTGGCCCTGAGTTTGTGGACATAGTACTAGTGGTCAGTTCTGTTGTTGGCCCTGTGGTTGTGGATGTAGGGCTAGTGATCAGTTCTGTAGTTTGCAATGTGGTTGTTGTAGTCAGTGTTGTTGAAATAGGGCTAGTGGTCAGTTCTGTTGTTGGCTCTGTGGATGTTGATATAGGGCTAGTGGTCAGTTCTGTTGTTGGCTCTGTGGTTGTTACAGCCTGCGTTGTGGATATAGGCCTTGTGGTCAGTTCTGTTTTTGGCTCTGTGGTTGTTACATCCTGCATTGTGGATATAGGGCTAGTAGTCAGATCTGTCGTTAGCTCCGGGGTTGTGTATATAAAGCTAGTTGTCAGTTCCTGTGTTGGCTCTGTGGTTGTTGTAGACTGTGTTGGGTACACAGTTGTGCTCGTCATTTCTGTTGCTTGTGTTGTAGTTGGTCCAATTGTAGTTGTGGTAGTTTCCTCTGTGCTCATTGGTTCCTCAGTTGTAGTATTCGTAGTTGGAATAGTTGTAAATTCAGTTGTTTCAGTGGCTATTGTGTTCTGTAATTTGGATTCAGTTGTCCCTTCTGTGGTTTCTGTTGTAAATGGTGTTGTACTTTGGGCTCCAATCCCATTAAGCAGCAGCCACAGACATACTGACACAAGTATAGATAATTTCACTTATTTTTTTTTTTCATTTATTTCAAAATATTTATTATCTTAGAACCCTATAACATTCATTACATCATGCAACAGGTGTTGCAAATGATCCTCTTATATTAGACATAATTTCTAACCTATTACATCCCACAGTTATAAAATTGAGCCTTTTAACTATTTCACAAACTAAATGTACACATATAAGCATTCATTTATCTAACATGAAAGCAAAATAGACCACATTTCTGCAAAGGTACTTACAAATATGTACATAATAATAATAATAATAATAATAATAATAATAATAATAATAATAATAATAATAATAATATTGGATAAATATACATTTCATTTTAAAGTGTAAAATTAGGTTTACTTACATATTGTAATGAAACTAGTCTTACTGGTGCCATCATTTTTAAAAAAGGCAATCCTGTTAATAATCAATGAGATAAAATTGGATTTTTAATTATTTTCATTGTTTCATTAATTTGAAAATGTCTATATTGCAACAACTCTACAATATTAACAGCAGCAGCAGCAGCGATAATAATAATAATAATAATAATAATAATAATAATAATAATAATAATAATAATAATAATAATAAATATAACTGCAAGCAGCAATTAAGTGGCCAAGCACATAAAGAGGCAAAGTAAGGAGATAAGGAAGCATGATTTTAGCAAGGCCATGATTATGTGACAAACTGTTCAGAAGTTATAAGCAAAATTAGCAATTTTTTCATATCTTTTGACCACTAGGTTGCACTGCACCGAAACTGTGCAGCTACCCTCAGGTCATGCTTCTGATGACTGCAACCAAGTTTTGTTTAAAGCTGAAACTTTGCATAGATATAACCTCATGTCCATTTTGACATACTCGCCATCAGATTTGTTTGTGTGTTATTCAAGAAGGGTTTGACTAATCAACTTGCATTCCATAACTTTTTGTCGGCATACTCTGCAGATGATGTGTTTTGATTTTTCTGAAAATCAGACAAACAATCTAGGAGGAGTTTGAAAAAGTAGGTTTTTTTGCTCGATCATGACCTATGTGGAATCATTGTTCTCCTCGTGACTCATGGAATCTATAAAGACAGTCTCATGACTGTAGGCCGAACTAATCAAAAGATGTTAACATTTAAAAAAGTTTCATCATAATTTTTGACCACAAGGTCTCGCTGTCTTGAAACTTTTTGAGTACCTTTCAAGCATCGTGCCAAAAACACTGACTGAGTTTCATAACTATATTTCAATGTGTCTGTAAAATATAGCATTTTATGCCATTATTCAAAATGGCCAAAGCCCACAATGGCCAACACAGAAAATTTGGATCTCATTCGACTTCGTATGCCGCACAGAATTGAAAGAGACCAATCTTGTGATTTTTGGTCAAACTGTTCAGAAGTTATCGGCAAAATTAGCCATTTTTTAAATATTTCATCACCACTAGGGGGCACTGCAGTGAAACTGTGCAGCTAAGCTCAGATCATTATTCTGATGACAGCTACCACGTTTCATCTCAATAGGCTAAAGCATTGCGGAGATATAGCCTCAAGTCCATTTTGGCATGCTCGCTGTCGGATTCGATCGCACATGATTCGAGAAGGGGTTAACTAATCAACTTGATTTCCAGCTTTTTGTCGCCATGGTCTGAAGATGATCTGATTCGATTTTCACGAAAATCAGAGCAACGGCCTAGGAGGAATTTGAAAAAGTATGTTTTTCAGAAAATTCAAAATGGTGAACACAAATTGTAGTTTACCATGGCATAATCAGTATCTCTGCATTACCCAGGCAATCTGTCAAGACCAATCTCATGACAATGCACAAAAATAGTCAAAAGCTATTAGCATTTTTTAAAATTGTGTTATTATTGTTGACCACAAGGTAGAGCTGTCCTGAAACTTTTTGAGTACTTTTGCGATATCGTCCTGATGACACCTACCAATTTTTATAACAATGCGCCGAGTGGTTCATAAAATACAGCGTGTAAGAATAAATTCAACATGAATGACCACCAAAATGGCTGAAATTCAAAATTGTAATATCAAACAACTTAGTTATGCCCCACTGAATCTGAAGAGTTTCAAGAGTTTCATGATTTTAGGCCAAACCATTCATAGGTTAAAAGCAAAAATGTGCGTTTTCCATATCTCATGACCACTATGTGGCACTGTTCTGAAACTGTACACGTACCCTCAAGTCATGATGGCTTTGAGATATACTAAGTTTGGTATGAATACGTTGAAGCGTTTCGGAGATATAGCCTCACGTCCATTTTGGCGTGCTTCTGATCGGATTTGTTTGCATGTTATTCGAGAAAGGGTTGACTAATCAACTTGAATCCCATAAATTTTTCTCAATATGGTCTGAAGATTATGTGAATCGATTTTCGTGAAAATCAGACAAACGGCCTAGGAGGAGTTAGAAAAAGTATGTTTTTCGTAAAATTCAAAATGCTGGAAAATCTAGTCAGGCAGAAATTGAACCCATGGTATCCATTCAAATCATCTTGAGCCAAGGAATCAGAGGGAAAAAAATTTGTTTCTATCCATTACGGTTCAAAAGTTCTTAGCATGAACATGAGTGAAAATTTGGACAGTTGGTGGCGCTAGAGGACTTGAGTCACAAAGTCCAAATTGGCTGTATTAACAGGACAGACTGTCCTTTATCGGTGTGCCAAATTTCATAACTTTCCCGCAAGCGGTTCTATGGGCTGCCATAGACTCAAGAGTAGAAGAAGAAGAATAATAAGCAAACTAACTGATACAATATGTGCCACCGCACCTTCGGTGCTTGGCCCCTAATAATAATATAATCGTGCGTTTTTATGAACAAAATCAGAATATATGAATTTGCAATTTAACTGTTGCTTTATTGCACTAAATGTGAGGAAAAAAAGGCACAAATTAATGATTATAACTAAACTGAGAGTAAAAAAAAATCAAAGAGATATGTTACCTTATTTTATTCTTCAAAGTCATAACCATCTGGTCTCAAACGATAATCTGTTCCTTGTAACTCTCTCAGCAATAGCCTTAAAGACAACAGGCTCTGTCTCTGTGGAAGATGATTTACCCAAAAGGTAAGCTGCTTTTATAAGGAGTGGGAGGTGTAACTAGGTGTGACTAAGGAAGCATATTCACATGTTCGTAACAAAAACTATTTTTATGCAACTTGACAATAATGGGTGTTTCTTCATACAGAGATGATCAGAAATAGAATTATATCTTTAATCAGTTTAACCACATTACTAATAAGTTAAAGAGAACAATTTTGATGCTGTATTTACCTTTTAAATTACATGTAGTCCAGACTACAGTGCATTACTTGTGCTTGAATTTAAAACTGACTCAATTTAATAGTGATATGATTTTCTGTACACTGGTACAAATGTACATTAAAGGTCTGCATTTAAAATTTATGTAAAGCTGCCTTATGATGTCTGTTGTTAAAAACATTATCTAAACAAAATTGGATTGAATAAAAAAATGAAAAATGCATTTTTAAATGTTATTTAATGCAAAAAAAACAATACATATATATATATATATATATATATATATATATATATATATATATATATATATATATATATATATATATATATTGTGAAAACAGTTTGAGGAAAGCCAGCGGGTGATGGTGATGGTCATGTGTGCACACTATATAGCCATAAATATGTGGACACATGACCATCATCCGTGTGAGCTGGCATTCCTCAAACTGTTGCCACAATGTATGAAGCACACAATTGTCTAGAATGTCTTCATATGTTGTAGAATTAAGAATCCCCTTCACTGGACCTAAGAGGCCCAAACCTGTTCCAGCATGACAATTCCCTTGTACACAAAGCCAGGTCCATGAAGGTTAGTAATAGTTAGAACTGAAAGAACTCAAGTGTCCTGCACAGAGCCCTGACCTTTTCCCCACTGAACACCTTTGGAATGGACTGGAACGCTGACTGTGAGCCAGGCCTCCTCATCCAACATCAGTGCCTGACCTCACTAAAGCCATACTCCATTTCAGCCATGCCTGCATTTCACATCTGCAGGCTCATTTCATCAGTTAGTTCAATGAGATTGTATTATTTATTCATTTATTTAAGCACATTAAATATATTTTTTTTTTATTGCTGATTTTAAAAAAAAATAGCTGCTTTTTTATTGTTTTCATTCATTCATTCATTCATTCATTCATTCACTTTACTTCTTCTTTTCCTGGTGGAGTTTGTGGTGGAAAGAGGCTGAGATCAGATTCTAGCTCCTCCTCCTAGATGTTCCCAAGTCAATTTCTGGGTCTGCTGCAGAGTCTCCATCCAGTGAGACATGTCTTATTCAGCTCTAGTGGAAACTACTTCAACTGGCTCCCTTCAATTCAGCAGCATCTCTATTCTGAGGTTCTCCCAGATTGTTTAACTCTTCACCTTATCACAAAGATTAAGCCCACCAACTCTGCAGAGAAATGTCATTTGTGTTGCCTGTACTTGGGACCTTATTCATTTGTTCAATACTCACAGCTAATGACCACAGGTAAGGTAAATATTCTTTGGGGCCACTCAAATGTTTTTGTCTATTGTCTTTCGAAACTCCTCCCAAGATAGACTTTTTGCTTCTTGAAATGTTTTTGCTGCAGCCATTCTGGCTCTCCTATACCTCTTAACTGAATAATGAGAGCCCTTCATTACATGGAAGGCCTCCTACTGTTGGTGTCCATAAAATATATCTTTCATCAAAGATTCTCCCAAGGAACTTGGAAGGCTCCATTTAAGATTGGCCATCTTTCATCTTATAGGTGATGAACTAACAAGATGGCCCAGTCACCCAATACTCACCTCTAGACACCACTAGCAGGCCTGGCTCTCGGGGTGGGTCTTAGTAACTCTAATCCAGGCAGATTATGCTTAGTGTTTTTTGCACATTTCATGGGGATCACACTTTGTTTGACCTCTTTTTCATACCTGTTCAACAAGGTAGCCCTATTGAGAGCACTAAGCTCATGGTGACCTAGGCCTGAAGTTCAGCCAAGTACATAACCCCTTTATCTCAAAAAGTTCTCAATCCATGAGGGAGATCTGATTATGTAAAAAATACATTTGGACTGTTGGTCCATCAAATATTGCATGTTAACAGATGGTATTTTTTATCCAATGTAACTACTGCATTGAATTCAATAATACATGACTAGTCAAACATAAAGATAACTACACACTGGTATATTATATATTTTGTTTAGAGATATTTTTTTCCCTTCAGAAGTTATGTACATGTTTTCCAGAAGACAGAATATTAACAATTTACACTGATCATCCTGTTCATAAGTTCATCCAGGTAACGACACACAATATTAATAATCAAGCGTATGTAAACTTTTCAACTGGTTCATTTGTGTAAATTCAGTTATTATTTTGTCTGGTGGACTATATGTAAACATCTGTTATGTGAAATAGCTTCACATAAGCTAGCAGGCTAAATAAAAAACAAAATGCAATTCATATGATAACTTTTTTTCCATTATTAATAAGGGACTAATAAGAAAGACCAGGTGTGTGTAGACCAGGTGTGTAGAATTGGTGAGGTAAAATGACAATAAGAAAATTGTATGTAAAATGTGGGAAAAAAATCCACCAACTTCTTAAAATATCTGTTGCATCATGTTGACGTCGTGGCACTAAAACACATTGTTGTACTGCGTCTCTATTTTAAACATGTTTTCAATACATAATGAAAATGATACACCCAGTGCAGGAATGTTCTTAGTGTTTCTTGAACTAATGTTTGTCAACATTTGTAAATTCGTAGCTAAAGGTGTGTCTGAATATCTCCATATATCAGATACGTGCACCTTTTTCAGATGTCCAAATTTTGTGTGTCAGTTTGAGTCATAAACACATAAAGACAAACATGAAAAATATCTCATAAATGCAGTAATAACATGTTGTTCAGGGTGTGTCCACATGCCAGACCTCTCACTCTGTCTGTCTTACACACACTTACGCACCTGTACACATGCACACACTGATAATTCTCCATCAACACACATTCACACAGTGGTTAGGGTTAGAGCACTTAACTACATAATTATTTTACTTAAAGAAGACTAATCGGCCTACACGTCTTTAAATGTCTTTAATTTCTTTAAATGTAAGGTGGCAACCGTGTGTGTGTGTGTGTGTGTGTGTGTGTGTGTGTGTGTGTGTGTGTGTGTAAGGAGATTTATATTATGATATGATACATTGACATGTTGTTGGATGCTAGTAAGTTTACATATTTGAATTACTACAGTTCCCTCCACTAATATTGGCACCCTTGGTAAATATGAGCCAAGAAAGCAGGTGAAGGTGAAAAACTGTCTTTAATGTTTAACCTTTTGATCTTTTGTTTAAAAAATTCACAAAAACACTGCTCTCATGGATATCAAACAATTGCAAAAATCAAATCTTTGTTAAATATAGGTGTGCAACAATTATTGGCACCCCTATGAATTCATATGAGGAAAAAAAGAAAAGTATATTCCCACTGATATTTAACATTTTAGTACACCTGGGTGACTAGGAACAGGAAATTGTTCAACTTCCTGTTTCACAGGTGTATAAATATGAGGTAACACATAGGCCAAATTCCCTTAGTCATTCATAACAATGGGTTAGACCAAGGAATATACATGGCATCATGGACTCCATGAAATATCAACAGATATTAAATGAAAGCCTGACTGCCTCTGCCAGAAAGCTTCAAATGGGCCGTGGTTGGATCTTCCATCAGGACAATGATCCAAAACATACATCAAAACCAAAAACCAAACCAAAAACCAGTAAACCAAAAATGGTTTACTGACCACAAAATCAAGGTCCTGCCATGGGCATCCCAGTCCCCTGACTTGAAACTCATAGAAAACCTGTGGGGTGAACTGAAGAGGAGAGTCCACCAGAGTGGACCTCGAAATGTGAAGGATCTGGAGAGATTCTGTATGGAGGAATGGTCTCAGATCCCTTGCCATGTATTCTCCAACCTCATCAGGCATTATAGGAGAAGACTCAGAGCTGTTATCTTGGCAAAGGGAGGTAGCACAAAGTATTGACTAAAAGGGTGCCAATCATGGGTATAGAATCCGTGGGGTATGTGCACTTTTAATAAAACATAAATATGTCCCCCGCACTTTTTCACTGGTCATTGCCAATTTTTGTATCTTTGATTTCTATACGTGTACGTGTCTATAAGTCTTTACATGACCTGACGTTGCCATTGCAATTCATCACTCATGTCAGGTGTCACGCCCATGCTCACACCCCCGTTGAGCTCTCAGAGGTCGCGATGAGCTCAAGGCAGAAAAAAAACAAGTCGAGCAGTGTAGGTTCTTTTGGCATGTGGTATTCATGTTGCACAATGATGAATAGTTTGCTACATATTTCTTTTTAAATGCTGCTTATTTCCATTGATGAAGATTTGATGTTAATATTAGCATACCCGCAGCCCCGCACAAACCTGCACTTATTTTCAAACTCTTTTGTAATGTCTTTTATTTTTATTACAGATGTGTTATCTGAGTCCTTCACCTTAGAATAAGATGGTGAATTGTTAATGTTGAATTGGGATTTGCATGGATTGCACATGTCTGGATCAGGCAGTGCTGTATGTTACATAATGGTTTCTTTTACTATGTTGATGCTAAATATTAATAGAAATATTATAGAATAAAACACATTTTCATTTTATAAATACAATGACAGGCTGCTATAATAACTTAAATTGTTATGCAGCAGTTTAAGTTAGTAGTAGGTCAGTAGTATAGGGAAAAAAAAGTGTAACCCTGCCATTTTTACATTACTGTATATAATTCAATAGAAAAGGGAGAGAACTGAAACAAAATCATCCATAATATACAAATATATATTATATACTGTGTGCTATGTATATGCAGTACAATGTACACTAAACACAATTTACAATATTTAAATATTACAGTGCAATTTACAATATAACATGCAAGTACAGGATCATAAATTGCATATTAAGCCAATTAAGAGCAAGAAGAGATCAAATCCATCAATTAGACAAAGGTCAGAAAAAAAAGAATATCCTCGACATTTTGTCGTCCCCACATCTGAAATGGTGGCTACGCCTCTGGTGACAAAAATTGTTGCACACCTATATTTAACAAAAATATTTTTTTGATATTCCTGTGTTGTATTTGCAATTATTTGAATAAAGACTATTTTTTGTTTTATCCAGCTGTATTTACTCAGTGCAACTTATAACAACGTCTAGATGTGCAAAGTTAGTAGAGACATATCCCAACAGACTAAAGGCCGTGATTAAAGCAAAAGGTGGTTCAACAAAATACTGACACAAGGGGGTGATCCTTTTTCCAACTCAGTGATACTGTTTTTTAATTTTTAATTTTTTCTGACATGTTGGTGTTATATCTTTCACTTGGATGTTATAAGTTGCACTGAGTAAATACAGCTGGATAAAACAAAAACTGTGTCCGTCTTCATTTCAGGCTGAACAGCAACAAAATGTGATTATTTTAAAGGGGGGTGATTCTTTTCTATACCCACTGTGTGTGCTGAACCAGTGTGAATGGGTTCTAACTGTTACTTCACAACACTTTCTTTGCAAACACGCCTGGGTTAAAATTGGAGCTTTAGACAAGGGTGTGTCAGGTACAATGGATGTATCTCTCTCACACATACACACTCTTTCTAAGCACCTAACAATAATAAAATGCATTTCCTCAATTATGCATTAAAGATGTTGCTTAAAGATGATCTTAATGAGCTTAATGATCAATTATCCTAAGCTCTTATAATGTAATTATGATGACAAATTGACATAATTCTGTGTGTCAAAGTATAAATGTTACTTTAGAATTCTAAGCATAGAGATTTTTTTAAGAGCTTATTTTTTACTTGTATTCATTTATTCATTTGACAGCTGCAGCTGATCCTCAAGATTAATAATAGTCCTGCCTCAAAGGCGTAAAATGCTCAGAGTGGGCTATAATGCTTCTAGGGTTACACTGGCACTAAGAACATTTACCCCCCACACTAGGGAGTATACAGCACATTACTGATGGAGACATGCCAGGTTCAAACAAAAGGCACCATGGTCAAAGTTGTTTAACATATCTAGATGTAAATGTCAGGAAATGAAAGCTGAAATTCTGATCTTCTCATATTCATCTTTTGATCTCAAACACAAATATCTTCAATGTAAAGTAAAAACAAAAGAGTTGGCCTTGCCTTTCCAACACTTTCAGAGGTGACTTTATGTTTGTATTTTACAATTCATCATGCTCCTTGTTTTTTATATCTGTGTCTGAAAAAAATCAGCAGAAAAGGTCAGGCTTTTTTCTTCATGACATGGGCCTGTGTATGTTCAGTACGTACAGATAAAATCATTTCCTTTGAACCTGTACATGCGTCAATAACCAAAGTTTCATGTTATCTGAATGCAACATGGGTGTGGCAGCAGAAGTGGCAGGCAAAACAAGTTTTTATATTTTAACACTTGTATACCACTCCCAGGAACAGACATGCTATTGAAGGATCACAATGCCTTAACTGCTGCATTCTTCCAACTATAAAATGCACACATTACTATTTCTCTCTTGGGGTTGAATAAAAAAAAAAAATCAATAATCCATAATCAGGTCACTACCATGATAAAGCATTTGGCTATAGAGAACTCAACTGTGGAAAAGCTACATCCAGTTAAAACTGCTTATTGACAATGTCTATTGTGAAAAGCACTATATTAATAAAACTGAATTCAATAATCTGAATGGGGCACCCAGAAATTCTATCTGTGTAGAATTTCTGTGTAAAACAAGCCTAACAACTTCCCAGAGTAAATATTAATATAACTTTTAAACTTAAATCAAATCTGGGATGTTGGTGGTTTTCCTCACATGAACTGCTTGCTTCAGTTCCTTCCACAACATTTCTATTGGATTAAGGTCAGGACTTTATCTTTAACATTAACTTTATTCTCCTTGAACCATTGTTTGCTAGAACAACTTGTGTGCTTAGGGTCGTTGTCATGGGCGTAGAATCCGTGGGGGATGTGGGGGCGTGTCCCCTGCACTTTTAGTAAAACGTAAATTCGTCCCCTGCACTTTTTCAGTGGTCATGACCAATTTGTGTATCTTTGATTTCTGTACGTGTACGTGCCTATAGGTCTTTATGTGACCTTATGTTGCCATGGCAATTGGTCACTCACGTCACATGTCATGCCCATGCTCACACCCGTGCTGAGCGCTCAGAGGTCGCAATGTCCTCAAAATATGATGTATGGTATTCCTGTGGTATTCCTTTGCTGAAACATGCAGTCGGGCAGTGACGTGTCCTCACATCGGTCATGATAAAATGGCTTGTCTCCCTGTCAAGCATTTCATGTTCTCTGAGACAGCTAGGGGATGTACATTGTTGCACTCATTTGAATGGTCTTCTCCTTAGTGATCAGCAAAGCGAACCTCAGATTCATACTGTCTAGGTACCAGAGAAGTACAATACCCGACCCTCATCAGTCCACCTTGTTGGAGTGAAACGTGGATAGCACGGTAGGAAAAATAATGTGATTGACATTCTGCAGCATGTTCTTCATACTCAGAGCAGGAAAACAATGAAGTAGAACTAGGTTGAGTAGCTAGGTTCTCACTAGGTTGAGTAGCTGTCAGATCCAGCTAAAGAATTGCAGCTGATTTCTCTTCTGCTACTTAGGACCGACTTTTCTTTGACTCTGATTCTTCTACTTTTGTTTTCCCATCGGTGTCGAGACTGTGTCAGATGTTTGATGTTCTTATGCAGGCCATTGAGTTCTATGCCAGTCTTTCTGTAGAATAGCAAGAATATTCTGCCAGTAGCATCCTGTATGCAGTTGTTTTGAAGTCCATGTTGGATACAGGACTCTATCTTATTTATTTTCTCTTGACAGTCCTACATGGAGTACTGTCAAAGATTAATTCAGTCTTCTTTAGAAAGACAAATAAGCTAGCTGATGTCAGCAAGAGTGAGATGTTCTTGTGTCTGGGGTTGTTCCTTGCTGGTATGGCGGGTAGTGGAACAAGGGTGAATTATAAAAGTCAAATAAACCATAGAATAATACCTATATTCCCATGCCTCCACAAAATATTTATTAATAATTAATTATTAATAAAAAGTGGTTATTAATTATAAATTAATAACTACTAATTAGCTATGATTATTTATGGTTAATTAATACTTACTATACTATAATGAATACCAATCCTATTATTATGATGGTTTGTTCTACTCTATCACTCCTGAAGCTAACTGTGAATTAGTTTAGCAAAAAAGTGACCATTGTTCAGATTGTTTACAGGCACAGACAAAAGGAAAAACTACACTAGGCTCATCTAGGTAAATTTATCCTAGTATATAATAGAGTTTCCTTTGTATATGTTTATAGAAAACTGAGGGCCAAAAAAAAAAAGTTAAGATTCTGTGTGCAACTGCATAAAACTTATTATTATTACAACTTCACCTTCCTGTCAGGTCTAACAATTGTTGTACCATCAGTAATCTCATCTCTTGTCTTGAGATTATGGATATATGAAAACTTCCTCATGCTTAATGAGGATAAAACTGAGGTCATTGCTTTTGGCTCTTTGTTATGTGTCACTGACATTGAAAATCAGTCTTTAACCTTGCACAGTACAGTTAAGAACTTGGGTGTCATCTTTGATTCTGACTTATTATTTGCTAAGCAGATAAATGCCGTTGTTAAAGGAAGCTTTTTTCATCTCAGGTCCATTGCTAAATTAAAAGTTTGTCTGTGAGTTTCTCTCACAGAAGTACTTGGAAATAGTGATTCATGCTCTTATTATATCCTGGCTGGGTTACTGCAATGCCTTATATGTGGGTTTGTCTCAGTCTTCTTTCTCACGTCTTCAAGTAGTCCAAAATGCAGCAGCTAGACTTTAGTACTAACAGGTACTAAGAAAAGAGAGCATATCACCCCTGTTCTTGCTTCCCTACACTGGCTTCCAGTTAGTTACAGAGTTAAATTTAAGGTTCTGCTTTATAAGGCTTTGCATGGTCTAGCCCCTCGGTACATTGCTGATCTACTTCAACCATATTCTGCACCTAGGTCTCTTCAATCATCAAATCAGTTACTTCTCTCTGATCCTCATTCCCGTTCGAAAACCACAGGTGATCTGGTGTTTGTAGTTGCGACCCCCAGGCTGTGGCATGTACTTCCATTTGTTGTTAGGTCTTCTTCCTCATTGGCCATATTTAAATCTAGGTTGAAGGCACATTTTTTCTCCATGGCCTGTGATGTTGTTTGAGATATATAGGTGTTTCTATTTTTATTTTTTATAATGTTTTATTAGTGTGTTCTTTTAACACTTTGAAAATTATATTTAATTTTATATTAATTTTTATTGTACAGCACTTTGGTTACAACATTTGTAATTGCAATATTGGTGGCTTTGCAGATGCAGCAGATAAGATATTTACTGCTGTTTTAAGATACTTTTCATATTTGTGTTTCTGTGTGTATGCCTTAAACAGGTAGATATAATTTAGATCTCTGATAAAGGTGTATAGGTGTATGTGAGATAAACAGAGATATTCTTAGACACTGCGTGAATCATTAGGAAAGAAGTAATCGTTTAACCTTTGTATTGTAGCGTTGTGTGACGCAGTGACGCAGTACAATGAGTACAATTACTGGGTGTAACAGAGGGATTTAGAGCAACCACGTCAACAGGCTGTAATATGACTGTTCTTTTCCATTTTCACATTTTACATATATTACATTCCTATTTTATTTTTTATATTACCAGTTGGTTTCACTCTACACACACCTCCTGGTCTTTCTTATTAGTCCTTTTCTGAATTTTGTTACCAATTATACAAACATATTATTCAGCATTTGTACTCTAAAATTGAAGTGTAAAAATATTCTTTAAAAACAATCATTAATTAAATATTACACAATAATTGTTAAATATGGTGGTGGCTCTTTAATGTTTTGGGCTGTCTTTCTGCCAGAGGACCTGGACATTTTGTTAGGATACATGGCATCATGGACTCTGTCAAATATCAGCAGATATTAAATGAAAACCTGACTGCCTCTGCCAGAAAGCTTCAGATGGGCCGTGGTTTGATCTTCCAGCAGGACAATGATCCAAAACATACATGAAAATCAACACAAAAATGGTTTACTGACCACAAAATTGAGGTCCTGCCATGGCCATCCCAGTCCCCTGTATCTGAATATTTGTTGAATAGCTGTTGCACTTTACAGTACTGTTAGCTTGCTTGCTGGTTATGTGAAAGCAGCTAATATTAAAATAGGTGAATCATGGAGGACACTGTTGCAGCAAAGAACAATAAGATTCAAGAACTTTACTGTCATATGTGCACATAATGAAATTCTTACTTTGTTTACACTACTCTGGATGTTGCAAAAGAGAAAATTTTGAACAGGACGATCAGTGTAAGTTGTTACTTTATAAAATATATATGTAGCGTTTGAAGGGCAGTAATAAATGAAAGACAATAAGATCTTTTAACAAAATAATACCAATTTACACTGCCACCAACAATTTACATCCCAAACAGTTTACACCCCCTGGATCTTAATGCAATGTGTTGCCTTCTTGAGCATCAATGAATGTCTGCACCTTTTGTAATAGTTGTGTACAAGTCCATCTGTTGTCCTCAGTGTGAAAAGATGAATCTCAACATCATATACTCACTGCTGGAAAAGCAAAGGATGTGCAGGACCTGGAGGATTTTTCTGACAGTGGGCAGTTTAACTGCTCAGGACAACTGTCTCAAATGTCCAGTCTCTCAGCAATAAGCCCCCTTTTATTCACAATCTCGTTGCAGACCTAAAACATTATTTTATGTCTTACTGAGACTTGCCAAAAACCCAATTACTTTTTTCCACCTAAAAACAAACAAACAATAACACCCAGATTTGTTTACAACTGTAAACCCCACATTTCCGGTAAAGGGGGCAGGCCCACACCCATTTATCACAAGAACTCAATTATCCCAAGCCCTCTAGCATATTTCTGACTAGGAAACCAGGACAATTCATTACAGTTTTTACATGAAGTCTGTTTTGTTGAACTTCTCCACTGTTCACTGTTGGAGACTTGAGTGCAAAAATGTTTCTGGTAATTGTAGTCCTAAAGCCATCATAGCATAACTGTTCATATGAATTGAGATCCAAAGCTCCATCTTTATGGTTTTTAAGTGGTACCATCCTCAGTAATCTCAGTGATCTTTAGGCTGCACCGTGTGGGGCCATCCTCAGCAGCAGCATGTGACTTCCAATTGATGAGATCTTCAACCAGAAGTAGGGCATCAGGATGGATCAGGCAGGTCCGGAGAGCAGAAGGGGTCGGGATCACTGGCATCTCAGGAGTAGCATTCATGTGCATTTCACTTTTCCATGCACACAGATAATTAAACCAGAATTGAGTTTGTGGCTTTAGAAATTTTTCTAAAATACGCAGTAGGCCAAAACTCGCAAAACAGAAACGATCAACCAACCAATCAGACGCTGGTGTTACGTAACACAGACGGAGGGAGGCAGGATGCATGCACAGGGGGAAAAAGTCAGTTTATTAGGAATAGTCAAAACTAAAGGAACAGGGATAAACTCAACACAAAAGCATGGAAAGCAGTAATTCACAAAATGGCAAGGTAGTAATCCACAAAATGGCAAGGCAGTAATCCAAAGTCCAGAAAACACGTGGTAAACAAGAAACGCAAAGGAATGTACACTTACTTATCTTTACTTAGCTAGGTTCAATTGTAATACTCCGCAAGGAAGCGGAAACGGAATGAGGTTTATATACACAGAACAATCAAAGACAAAAGACGTTAAACACTGAACACCTGAAACTAATCATTAAACCATAAATGGCAAACCTATGAATGAGCAGGGGCGGAGACATGACACAAACCAGAGAACCAATAAACATAAAGGAGGCGGAGACATGACGTAAAACAAAACGCAAGCACATGGTGATATAAACAAAGCGAGAGTTCATGAATGCATAGTCCAACGGGGTTTTTGTGAATGAAGCTCGCGCTGTTTTCAGCAACGCGGCGCGAGGAATGCGGAAGTGTTTGAGCGACTCTGAAAATGAGGGAAACTCTAACAGCTGGTAAATAATTCTGAGAAAAAAAGTCTGAGAAAAAAGTCTCTGATAGCATAAATAATTGTTTCCACAGATCGTCCAGAAAAATACAAATATGTGTCAGTAACTTTGTTGTTGATTATTTTCCTAAAACAGCACATCCATAAGTTCAGTTCAGTTTATTTGTATGGCGCTTTTAACAGTGGACATTGTCCAAAAGCAGCTTTACAGAAATATATAAATTCAGGACATAGATTTTAAATTTAGGAATTTTTTATGAATAAGTGTTTTATGTTTTTCTTACACATATTATGTTGGAGTAGTAAATTACACAGTTCTGGCTTTCTATCTGTTTTCCTTCCATAAATGAGCTGTGAAGAACTTTAAATGATGGGCAAGGAGAAGGAAGGAGAAGGCAGGCTTGAGACAACTCTTTGTTTTGCACCTTTTTTCTTTTCACTGCTTTTCAGCATTCTTTTAAACACACGCATGCGCTCACACACATAAACAAACTCACCTCGTGCAGGTCTCTCTCTCTCTCTCTCTCTCTTATCCTCGCCTCTTCTCACTGCAAGAAAGAGCACTCATTAAAAGATTTTATGCAGATATTATGCAGATATCCTACAGGATTTTCAGCTCATGTTCCTGCCAATAATTCTGACATAATTCTATTGTTGATGATCATCTCTGTATGAAGAAACACCCACTATTGTTAAGGTGCATAAAGGTTAAGACATCTTGTGAGTTACACCTATAGACACTCCTTATAAATCTAGGTAAGATTTTGTGTAGATCATTTTCTAAGACAGAGCCCATTGTCATTAAGGCTATTGCTGAGAGAGTTACAGGGAACAGATTTGTGCTTGGATGATTATGACTTTAAAGAGTAAAATAAGGTAATATTTCTTCTTTAAAAAACTTTTTTTTTATTCAACTCTTGTGTTAGTTTCTGATTATCTGTGATTTGATCTCACCGAATGTCAACAGGTTTGCTTTTCCTAAAAATGATGGCACCAGTTACACAACTCACCTCAAGATATGTAAGTAAATTTGATATTTCACTTCAAGATGTAGTGTATGTTTATGCCATATTTTACAACATTAAGACAATGCTTTATGTAAAAATAATAATAATAATAATAATAATAATACACAAAGAATGTCTCTTCTGTATTTATGTTACAAAAATAAATGTAATGTATAATATACTACATATAATATACAAAAAAGATAATTTTATTAAGTTCTTTTTTTTTAAATAAATATATTTTTTTAAACTCCTCAAATTTCAAATTCTAACAATAGTGAATGTGTGTGTGTGTGGGGGGGGGGGGTTGTAATGATCATGTTATGGGGACATCATCCTGTTTACACAGCAACCTCATGGGGACCAAGAACATTATGGGGATAAAAATCCACGTCCCCACAAGGGGGATGCATTGAAACGTGTTGGGGAGGCTGTAAATAGGTGCCTCACGAATTTTTAGCTTTGGCCCATAACGCATGATCCGGACAGTTTGTGTGTGTGAACGGTTTGCTCTATGTCGCCCCCTTTAGTTTGGAACCGGCATTTTTTGGAGCGTGTCCGACTGCTTCACACACTCTGCAAGTCTAATTTATGCAAATTACAGTACCACTTACTTTGTAAAGGATTCTGGGTAATCTGCACATGCGCAGTAGCTCTACTACCTATTAGCGGAACTAAATAGCTTGAAAACAAAGAGGTAAGATTATATGTTTAAAGTTTTGCTCAATTAGGCATTAATTTTGCTTTTCAAGTATACAGCCGTGGCCAAAAGTTTTGAGAATGACACAAATATTAATTTTCACAAAGTCTACTGCTTCAGTGTTTTTAGATCTTTTTGTCAGATGTAACTGTTACTGAAGTATAATCACAAGCATTTCATAAGTGTCAATGGCTTTTATTGACAATTACATGAAGTTTATGCAAAGAGTCAATATTTGCAGTGTTGACCCTTCTTTTTCAAGACCTCTGCATTTCGCCCTGGCATGCTGTCAATCAACTTCTGGGGCCACATCCTGACAGATGGCAGCCCATTCTTGCATAATCAATGCTTGGAGTTTGTGGGTTTTTGTTTGTCCACCCACCTCTTGAGGATTGACCACAAATTCTCAATGGGATTAAGGTCTGAGGAGTTTCCTGGCCATGGACCCAAAATGTCGATGTTTTGTTCCCCGAGCCACTTCGTTCTCACTTTTGCCTTGTGGCAAGGTGCCCCATCATGCTGGAAAAGGCATTGTTCATCACCAAACTGTTCTTGGATGGTTGGGAGAAGTTGCTCTCTGAGGATGTTTTTGTACCATTCTTTATTCATGGCTGTGTTCTTAGGCAAAATTGTGAGTGAGCCCACTCCCTTGGCTGAGAAGCAACCCCACACATGAGTGGTCTCAGGATGCTTTACTGTTGGCACGACACAGGACTGATGGTAGCGCTCACCTTTTCTTCTCCGGACAAGCTTTTTTCCAGATGCCCCAAACAATCGGAAAGGGGATTCATCAGAGAAAATGACATTACCCCAGTCCTCAGCAGTCCAATCCCTGTACTTTTTGCAGAATAGCAGTCTGTCCCTGATGTTTTTCCTGGAGAGAAGTGGCTTCTTTGCTGCCCTTCTTGACACCAGGCTATCCTCCAAAAGTCTTCACCTTACTGTGCGTGCAGACGCACTCACACCTGCCTGCTGCCATTCCTGAGCAAGCTCTGCACTGGTGGTGCCCCGATCCCGCAGCTGAATCAACTTTAGGAGACAGTCCTGGCGCTTGCTGGACTTTCTTGGGCGCCCTGAAGCCTTCTTCACAACAGTTGAACCTCTCTCCTTGAAGGTCTTGATGATCCGATAAATGGTTGATTTAGGTGCAATCTTACTAGCAGCAATATCCTTGCCTGTGAATCCCTTTTTGTGCAAAGCAATGATGGCTGCACGTGTTTCCTTGCAGGTAACCATAGTTAACAGAGGAAGAACAATAATTTCAAGCACCACCCTCCTTTTAAAGCTTCCAGTCCGTTATTCTAACTCAATCAGCATGACAGAGTGATCTCCAGCCTTGTCCTCGTTAACACTCTCACCTGTGTTAATGAGAGAATCACTGACATGATGTCAGCTGGTCCTTTTGTGGAAGGGCTGAAATGCAGTGGACATGTTTTTTTGGGATTAAGTTCATTTTCATGGCAAAGAGGGACTTTGAAATTAATTGCAATTCATCTGATCACTCTTCATAACATTCTGGAGTATATGCAAATTGCCATCATAAAAACTGAGGCAGCAGACTTTGTAAAAATTAATATTTGTGTCATTCTCAAAACTTTTGGCCACGGCTGTACAATAAATAAACAGAAAATGTAGGTAAATAAAATATAAAATATATAATGAAATTCTTGGAAGGCTAATTTAATTGTTAAAAAGTCAAAACAGCTAATTATCATGTTAATTATCATGTTTTTTTTCTAATTCATTATATGTCCTTAATAGTCATTAAAATTTCAGTCTATAAATTTGCGCATTGTGTGTTAAATTACACTTTTTTAAACATCTTAAAACGGTTAAATTAAATCTCTAAGTCGGCTTATGGAGGAGTGTAGTTATTTTTTTGACTGCACTTATGATTCGTCAACACCACACAGGAAGTAGGAAATGGACTACAATACCCATCTGCCCCTTAAGTCACTGGCTAACTACAGCAGCTGCTTTCCGTAGCCCTAATGAGAGATTTCACTGCTTCTACCAGACCAAATAAAACGAAAGGTAAGTTTTCTTTTTAAATTTACGAGTTTGTAATTTTTTTCTGTTTTAAGATGTTATTTATAATTTAATCGCAATATTAATGTGATTGTTATGCTAGCGGACTTCACTAGCCAGCTGAGTTAGCATACACCTTAACCAATCTAGCCTATTAGTAAGTCCAATAAGTTAATAAAATTAAGCTAATATATTACATTGGCTTCGGTATTTGGCATGTCATGTGAATGTTTAGTGTTATACCGATTTATTTAACTAGCTTCACCACGTAATCGGATAGTTAGATGATAAATAGCAACTTCAGGTTTCTGAAGAAATCTATAAATAGTTATCGATCTGAGCGACGGGTTGAGTTTAAAGCTCTAAAATCGTGGACAGTAGTCTTGGCCAAGCACAGCTCATTAGTCATTAGTTTTGTAGTATTTGTATTATGTTTAAAGCGCGTGTCGGTGTTGTGACGCGCCGCTGGAACTATAACAGCAGATTAAAGGGCGCGCGCTATAAACACTGCAGCTGAGCTGTGATCTGTCTGTAGAACAGGTTTTACTCAGCAGAGTTATTAGCATGCACGGATAAAACACGGTATTTTCTTACTCAGGAACACGCAGGTATGTAGAAACACTGACCAAACTGAGCAAAATAAAATAGAGATGTTCTATAACTTTCCTGCTCACTACAGGCACTTATCATGTAGTTATGCGAGATAAGGTAATGTAGACAGAAGATGAAGACTATTTGAAGTACCAAAACGCTGTCCTTTGTTTTTTTATCTTGTCTTATTCTCATTTCTATACGGAGTCCCCGCAAAGCAGGTTTTAGTCAGATGTGTGTGAGAGTTTTGTGATAGGTGAATAGATACGTTTATTTAGAACTGTGTCCCCACAAGTCACCTAAACCTGAACCGTGTTAAAACCGTGTTAAAGGACCCCTGAAATATGTTTTGGCTGAGAATTGTTTAAGGTATTATACTGCCATATTTAATAGTTGCTACAAAACAATGTCTGCATCAGTATACATAGTTTTTATTTCAGGATTTTCTAAAATATTCAATATCTAACATTGTAATCACAAAATTAATTTCTACAGTGTAATAATTTATAGTGTTTGGTGCAAACTTAACACAGGTCATACCTCAACACCATTCCTGCAGTGACATACCCTTGCAATCAAAATTATTCAGCCCCCACTGCAAATCAGGTTTATTGTAAACATTTACAGACTTTTAGCTGTTTGCAATGAACAAATCAAACAAAAGCAATTGAAATAGTTCAACAAAACAAATGATTCAAGTGGTTTCCCCAAACTCTACTGAAAATGCAACTTATAATGACTTCTGCAGTCTCACAATTATTCAACCCCCTGAATAGAATCCCTCACAACAGCACAAATATGCAAAACAGGTGTTGTTTCAAGCACACTTGATGCAACGAATCAAGGGCTTCATTAGTTGTAACAGGTGTGCTTGAGCTGAAACACATGAAATACCTGAACTGGCTAGGGGCAGAAAATACATGAAATACCTGGACAGGGCAGAAAAAGGAAGCTATCAATGGCTGCAACCAGCTTTCTGAGAAGGCAGGTTGTGAGCCTCATTGGACCTTCCAACAGGACAGTGATCCCAAGCATACCTCAAATTCCACCAAGGCTTAGTTGCAGAAAAAGTCCTGGAAGATTCTACAGGGCCATCACAGTCACCTGACTTGAACCCCATAGAAAATCTCTGGTGGGATTTGAAGAAGGCGGTTGCAGCACGCAAATTCAACAATATTACTGAACTGGAGGCCATTGCTCATGAGGACTGGGCTAAGATTCCTCAGGAACGCTGCCAGAACCTGGTGTCTGGCTATGCATCTCGTTTGCAGCAGGTCATAACAGCAAAAGAGTCTCTACTAAGTACTAAAGATGCTTGCCATGAAGGGGTTGAATAATTCTGAGATTGGAGGAGTCATTATAAGTTGCATTTTCAGTTGAATTTGGGGAAACCACTTGAAGCATTCGTTGTGTGTTGAACTATTTCAAACTATTTTGTTTGATTTGTTCGTTGCAAACAGCTGAAAGTCTGTAAATTTTGACAATAAACCTGATTTGCAATGGGGGTTGAATAATTTTGATTGCAACTGTATGGTGGTGGCAGCATCATTCTGAGTGGAAAATGGATAGAAAAAAATACAGGGGGATATTGCAGTAGAGCCTGCTTCAGACTGCTACAAAAAATAAAGCTTGGTGAAACTGCACAATTTAGCAGGACAGTGGTCTCAAACATAAGACCAAAGCAACAAAGGAGTGGTTAAAAACAAAAAGATCAGGGTTCTACAGGGTCCATGTCAATGTCCAGATCTGAATCCCACTGAGAATCTGTGGCACTATTTGAAAACTGGAGTCGACAAACATCTAACCAACCTGAAGTACCTGGAGCAAATCTGCCAGGAAGAATGAGTGTAAATCACACCCAAACAGTGAGCAAAGCTGGGAGGAACCCCAGCAGCCTTAAAGCTGTTACTGCAGCAAAAGTTGGTTCTACTAAGTACTAGTCGGGAGAGGTTGGATACTTGTGCAAGCAGCATTTTTCAGGTTTACATTTTTTATTTTTTTTTAAAGACCTGCTGACAAATAATGAATTTTGACTTTATGCACAGTACTTTGCAAATGCACATGCAAAGAAATGCTGTAGAGCAAAGATGCCTTCAAAATAATGAAAATGTTTAAACAAAATACAGTAAAGAGCCGTAAACAGTACAAAATTAATATATTTCATATATGTCAATATTTGGTGCGACAAAAAAATAAAAACAGTAGTCTCCAGCACAATTTGTGCAGTTTTATAAAGGAATTAGCTTGTAAGTTTTATTGAGCATCTTACAGAACCAGCCACAGTTCTTCTGGAGACTTTGACTTTCGCACTCGCTTCCTATTTTTGCAGCAAAACCCAGCAGCCTTCATTGTGTTTTTTGTCTGAAAAGTGTCTCTTGCATAATATGCTGCTTTCTTTAATGACATACAAACATTCTGTAACATTTAATTTTGTGCTAAAAAACTAATGTTTGGGAATCTAAAATGTTTTTGTACTAAAAAAAACCAGGGTGCCTAAAACTTTTGCATATGTATGTACTCATATATATATATATATATAATATCTCTCTCTCTCTCTCTCTCTCTCTCTATATATATATATATATATATATATATATATATATATATATATATATATATATATATATATACACACACTTTAAGAGCAATGATAATATTGGCTGGAACAATCTGATGACTTTTAAGGGGGTTGAAGAATTTCATTATTCAGGCATTATGTCTTGAATTGGCTGTATATAGCATGCATTTCCATATTAAACAACTCGCAGGTAAGCCATTTCCTTTTTCTCCTTCAACCACTGTGTGGTCAGTTTTGCTGTGTGCTTTGGGTCATTGTCATGTTGGAAGGTAAACCTTCTTCCCATTGACAACTTTCTGGCAGAGGGCAGCAGATTCTCCTCAAGAATTTGACAGTATTTTGCCCCATCCATTTTCCTTCTATCCTGACAAGTGCTCCAGTCCCTGCTGCAGAGAAACACCCCCATAACAGGATATTACCACCTCCATGCTTTACTGTAGGGATGGTGTTATTTGGATGGTGAGCTGTATTGGATTTCCGCCAGACATATCGTTTGGTGTTGAGGCCAAATAATTCAATTTTAGTCTCATCTGACCATAACACCTTTTTTCATGTGGCTTCAGAATCTTCAAGGTGCGTTCATGAGGCCTTTTTTGAGGAGTGGGTTTTTTCTTGCAACCCTCCCATACAAGCCACATTTGTGGAGAATTTGTGATATTGTTGTCACATGCACACAATGACCACTCTTTGTCATAAACTCCTGCAACTGCTTCAGAGTTGCTGTAGGCCTCTTGGTAGCCTCTCTGACCAGTTTCCTCCTGGCTCTTTCATCCAGTTTGGAGTGATGTCCTGATCCAGGGAGGGTCTGTGTTGTACCAAATACCTTCTACTTCTTTATAATAGACTTCACTGTGTTTCTAGGCATTGATAAAGCCTTTGAAATTTCTTTGTATCCATCTCCTGACTTGTGCCTGTCCACAACTTTATCCCAGAGATCTTTTGACAGTGCCTTGCCACCCATTGTTTGCTTCAGTTGCACTACAAAATGCTCCAGGAAAGCTCTTTTCATGCTGAGCTAATCAAAATGACCACAGCTGATCACAGTTGAAAGTCAAATGGCTTTGTGTGCCATTGAGAAGGTGATTAGCTACACCTTGTTGAGTTTACAAGTCATTTTTAGGAGGGGGGTGATCCTTTCTCCAACTCAGTGATTCTGTTTTTTTAATTTTTTAATTTTTTTCTGACATGATGGTGTTATATCTTTCACTTGGATGTTATAAGTTGCACTGAGTAAATACAGCTGGATAAAACAAAAACTGTGTCCGTCTTCATTTCAGGCTGAAAAGCAACAAAATGGGATTATTTTAAAGGGGGATGGTTCTTTTCTATACCCACTATATATTTACAAATCTGTGTTAATCACCCCTAGTCATTGCTGAAAGGCTTTCTGTGTTTGCTATGTAACTAATGTTTATTCTTACATTTAGGTAAAACATATTCTTTGAAAAAGAGGAAGGCTTGGGGAAGTAAATGAGGTCCATGCAGTGGAGAGACGTATAAAGACCTTCATACCTGGAAGTCTCAGGGGTCTGTGAAAACTGCATGTGATCTGAGCCTTTAGCTCTTATGGATAGAGACTGACCACTTACAACTGCATTTTAACACTTGTTCTACACCGTAAAACTGGTAGTAACACTTCAATAAGTTTACATTATTAAAGTGTTACTAAAATAATATTTAATAAGTACTTCTATAGTAACACAGGGATAATAAGTTACATCTCTAGGCATTTACTTGATAATGACCCAGCCAGTGTTTATTTCATAAGAAACTAATTAGAAACAAATGTATTTAAATGACCAAGTATTTAAATTATTTAGAACCCTTACTTACAGCTTGATATTGTAGGGGTACTACTTCTTCCAGTGGGTGAATGTGCAGTTTTGACAAACAATAAATTCATAAGCAAGCCCACCAAGCAAATAAAAGTTATAATGTGCTGCCCAGTTACATGTTTGTCTGCATGAAAACATAACTAGCTAGCTTGTTATACAGTGTTAGCTGCCACGTGTTAGCCTATTCTGTTACGTGTATTAATACAGAATAAGGGAAAATAATTGTTTGCTTTATGAGATTTTTTAATGTTCTGACCTCACATCGCACCAAAAAGCTAGTATCTTTATTTTCTTTAAATATGTTGAACTGCGTGTAGTAAGCATGAGTATTATATTACAGCTTTGCATCAGTAGGCAAATAAAAGCTCCAGTGTGCTGCCCAGCTACATGCTTTGGCTGCCTGGAAACATAAGGGACGAGGCCAACAAAATGGTAGCTAACGTAATGCAACAGTGTATGGTGAGCTAATTAGTTAAGGGGATTAATACAGATTAATGTTAACAAGTGCATATCCTCTTCTGACAAAGTTTCTAATGTAGCACATTGTCTTTGCTGTGTGAGAATTGATGTTCTGTACTCGTAATGCACCTAAAAGTTATTTGAGTTTGGCTAGCATCTTTATTTTCTTTTATTATGCAAGATGCGTGGTGACCGTAATGGTCAAACTTCATCAGCAGACTGATGGTATTCAGGTTGTTGAAAGTATTATTGAAATGACTAATATTTTAATGCCAGATTTGTAATATATTTATATAATATGTAATATGTAATATAATATCTAATTTGTTAGATATTAAGTAAGACAGTATATTAGATGATTATGAATTAAAAGCTATCCAGGTTAATTATGCAGTGAATGCTCATAGTGTTCAATGCTCAAGAGTCAAGTTGTCGTTTTAATGTCAAATAAACCATTTATTTCACCCAACTGACAAATATTTTTTTTTTTTTTTTTTTTTTTTTTTGACTAAAGTGAACAAGTTCCTGGTTTGTATGTTCACAGCACTGCAGGGCACTTTACACTTAACAGAAGTATAAATTGTTACAGATGTCAGAACTCCGCAAACATAGAGGAAATTAAGTTTGTTGTACTCTATTCATTTTACCTCGTTGCACAACTATAATGTTAACACGAATATTGACTTTAAAGCCGACAGTGGACATGCAAATGCTAATTTGGTGCACCTAAAATATGCATTTTTGTCGTTTTTGACTTGCTAAAATGACTGGAAGGAAGTTAATTCATTTGTTATGCTTGCCTTTGATAAGTCAATGAGGTTCAGTACAGCAAGCACATCTCAAATACAAATTCTTCAATCTCATGAGAAGCTTAAACCCACAAATACTGGTCATCTCTGCTTTACAGACAGTCTTCTAAATGATAAACATGTTTAGTTTATAATTTTACATAACTTATAAAAGTTAAGTGTGCAGCTTGATGTTTTTTTTTTTTTTTTAACTATGTCCCCTTGTTGTTATATAAACTTCCTGTGTGTATGCAAATTAGCTATCTAGTGATGTCCCCACTACAACAAGAAAATCAGCTAATTTTCTGTGTATGCAAATTAGGTCCCCATTAATGACAAGTTCTCGTTACATCCCCATTAGGTGTGAAAAAACCAAGCACAGAAACTTAGTGACTTAAATCAAGAATTTGAGATGCTATTTGTGTTCCCAGGCTTAAATTATACATACCTGATTTTTTTCACATCTCTAGGACCACGGGAAACACATGGGTGGGACTACTGTCCCCAGAATGCTGTAATTACAAGAGTGTGTGTGTGTGTGTGTGTGTGTGTCCCACTAGAAAAAAAAAGATTAACTGGCTAGCTATTAATAGATTATGATTAATTATGGTTTTTATAATTAATATAATATAAGAGAATTTAATATAATGGAATCATCCTCTTACAAAGTCTGTCACAATATGTTATGGGAACATGTCAGAACGATATCTGAGGGAACCAAGATAATCAAAATCTGTGTATCATTCGTTCTTTTCATATTCAATTAAGAACCAAATATCAGAAAATCAAAAAATGTCTTGTTATTTTATTATTCATTTACAACTCCAAAATGAAAAAAAAAAACAAATAAGTTGTTTTCCGTTCTTTCAGTCTCATGATCAAGTTAAAAATAAGAAATTAGAAAATGGGTCTAATGTCAGGTTTCATTTTATTAACATTTTTTTTCTTTTTTCTGTTGGCTATGACTCGAAAGGTGAAAATTTTTTTATCCAGCATTGAGAGCATCGAGAGTTTCGTACTATTTAAGGGAGCCAAACGTGTAACCCTCAAAGAGGACTGCAGCAACATTAACTGCAGTTAAACGAAAGTTATTTAATTAGTTAGTTAGTTAATTTCTGTTCAATGTCACAAGATCTGTCAGTATAACTGAACTAGGAGGCTATTTTTAACCTGTTATAAACTCGACATCTCAAATCCATGATTGACGATCAAACCCACTCATGTCGGTTCACAGTAAGGTCCTCTATGTGCCGAATAAAATATTATTAATTTTATTGTAGAAGGTTAGCATATTTCAGTTTAAAAGATCAATGATTCGCAATGAGCCAAGAGAAGTTTAACCTTCTACAGACTGTTCATTACAAATTATAAATATAAAAACTATTAGCTTGTATTCACATCGATGCTGTGAATGAGTGTGTTTTGTTTTGTTATTTATTTATTTAAAATGATCATTATGTAAAAATTTTTCGTTTTGGGTTTGAAAATGAATAATAAAATAACAACCCTTTTTTTTAATTCTCTGATATTTGGTTCTTAATTGAATATGAAAAGAATGAATGATACATGGATTAATCAAAAGGTCTTGAATTAATTTCACTGAATATCTTTTGTCATTTAATATTTCACTACTTTGAAGGATAATATTCTATAACTGTAACAGTGTTTTTATGGCTGGTGCGTTATGGGCCTGGAGCCCAAAGTACAACACCATGTACAACAGAAACCACAACCACAGCTACGACTGTACCACCGACTACAATTGAAACAACTGAGTTGAAAAGCTCTGTATTCACAATAAAAGCTATATCAACCACCGGACCAACAACAGCGGAAACAACTGAATCTACATCTACTCTACACCAACCAATAAAAATAAGCAATCAACATCTACAGAAGATACAACCACACCAACCACTCTTCCACCATCATCAACAATAACAGAAGAACTGACTACTAGCACTGAATCCTCAACACAGGCTACGACAACCACAGGACCAACAATCTCAGAAACAACAGTAATGACAACTAATCTAGCTCCATCCACCACAAATGAGGTATCAACAACTACAGAGAAAACAATCACAGCTATAACTGTACCATCAACAAAGGAAATGACCACAGCTATGACTGTACCATCAACTAAAACGGAAACAACTCAGTTGACAAGCACTGTATCCACAACAGAAGCTATAACAACGACAGGACCAACAACAGTGGAAACAACTGAATCTACATCTACACTATCCCAAAGCACAACAAGTGTGGAATCAACAACTACAGAGGAAACAACCACAGCGACGACTGCACCATCAACTACAACAGAACCAACTCAAGTGACAAGCACTGAATCCACAACAGAAGCTATAACAACCACAGGATCAACAACAGGGGAAACAACTGAATCTATATCTACACTATCCCAAAGCACAACAAGTGTGGAATCAACAACTACAGAGGAAATAACCACAGCTACCACTGTATGGCCATCAACAACAGAAACAACTCAGTTCACAAGCTCTGTATCCACAACAGAATCTATAACAACCACAGGACCAACAACAGCGGAAACAACTGAATCTACATCTACACTATCCCTAAGCACTACGAGTGTGGAATCAACAACTACAGAGGAAACAACCACAGCTACAAATGTACCATCAACGACAACAGAACCAACTCAAGTGACAAGCACTGAATCCACAACAGAAGCTATAACAACCACAGGACCAACAACAGGGGAAACAACTGAATCTACATCTACACTATCCCAAAGCACAACAAGTGCGGAATCAACAACTACAGCGGAAACAACCACACCTATGACTGTACTGCCATCCACAACAGAAACATCTGAGTTAATAAGCACTGTATCCACAACAGGATCTATAACAACCACAGGACCAATAACAGCAGAAACAACTGAATCAATGTCTCCTCTAGCACCAACCACTAAAAATGAGCAATCAACAACTACAGCAGAATCAACCACACCAACAACTCTTCCATCATCTACAACAACAACACAAGAACTGACTACTAGCACTGTATCCACAACACAGGCAACAATAACACGACCAACAACAGCAGAAACAACTGAATATACATCTGCTTTAGCTCCTAACACCGCAAACGATCAATCAGCAACTACAGTGAAACCAATCACAGCTATGACTGTACCATCAAGTACAACACAAATAACAAAACTTACCAATAGCACTGTATCTACAACACAGTCAACAACCACAGCACCGACAGCAGCAGGAATGACTGCATCTACATCTATTGTAGCCCCAAGCACTACAAATGATGAATCAACAACAACAAAAGAAACAACCATACCATCAGGTACATCAACAACAGAAATGACTGCATCCACAACACAGGCAAGAACAACCACAGCACCACCACCAACAAAAACAATTGAATTTATATCTAATTTAGGTCCAAACACTTTAACTAAGGAATCAGCAACTACGGAGGAAACAACCACAGCTAGGACTGTACCATCGACTACGACAGAAATAACTGTATTGACAAGTCACACTGTCAGGATTTAGGCCTCATCATAGCACAGAGACAGCACTGGTTAAAGTGGTAAATGACTTACTGCTGGTCTCTGATCAGGGTTGTGTCTCCCTGCTTGTGTTGCTTGACCTTAGTGCAGCTTTTGATACAATTGATCATTCTATTCTCCTCGATAGACTAGAAAACGTTGTTGGCATTAAGGGAACGGCCCTCTCCTGGCTCAGATCTTATTTGACTGATCGTCATCAGTTCGTAGATGTAAATGGTGAATTCTCTGTACATACTGAGGTAAAGTTTGGTGTTCCGCAAGGTTCTGTTTTAGGCCCACTGCTCTTTTCTTTATATATGTTACCTCTGGGTCAAATTATTTGTAAACATGGAATTAGCTTCCACTGTTATGCTGATGACACACAATTGTATGTTTCAGCAAAGCCAGATGACAGACACCAGTTTAATAAAGTCGAGGAATGTGTAAAGAACATTAGATGGTGGATGCTCATTAACTTCCTCTTACTAAATTCTGACAAGACAGAAGTACTTATACTAGGACCACATGCAGCTAGAAGTAAGTTTTCTGATTATATAGTAACTCTGGATGGCCTTTCTGTTTCTTCATGTGCAGCAGTAAAAGACCTTGGTGTGATTATTGACTCCAGTCTTTCCTTTGACGCCCATGTAGGTAATATTACTAGGATAGCCTTCTTTCATCTCAGAAATATTGCTAAGATAAGAAATATATTGTCACTACATGATGCAGAAAATTAGTCCATGCTTTCGTCACCTCTAGGTTGGATTATTGTAATGCCTTACTGTCTGGATGTTCCAGTAGGAGCATAAACAAACTCCAGTTAGTCCAGAATGCAGCTGCAAGAGTCCTTACAAGAACTAGAAGATATGACCACATCAGCCCTATCTTATCCACACTGCATTGGCTCCCAGTGAAACCCCGCATTGATTATAAAATACTACTGTTGACTTACAAAGCGCTAAATGGCTTCGCGCCACAGTACCTAAGTGAACTTTTGGTCTCTCATGATCCGCCACACCTACTTCGATCAAAAGGCGCAGGCTATTTGTCAGTACCTCGAATAGTGAAGGCTACAGCAGGGGGAAGAGCTTTCTCTTACAAAGCCCCACAGTTATGGAACAGCCTTCCAATTAGTGTTCGGGACTCAGACACAGTCTCAGTGTTTAAGTCCAGGCTGAAAACATATTTGTTTAATCAAGCCTTTTGTGAATAGTTTTTTCCTTAGGTAAAGGAGCAGATCTAGAGGTCTCACGGGCATAGTGTGTTGTGGTGAACTGGGATGTCTGGATGCTGTCACCCCCCCACCTTCAGGCGTCCACCAAGGTTTGTTGGTGGTGGGGTGGCTGGCCGCCTTGTCCCAGGGAGCCCTCATGTCTGTGTTACCTTCTGGCTCTCCCTTTTAGTTATCCTGTCATAAGCTAGTCTTGCCAGAGTACCTGCTTTCACTTACGCAAAGTACATTGTCCTTAACCATTATGGGACAATAATCATACCTAATGGTCTCTCTCTCTCTCTCTCTCTCTCTCTCTCTCTCTCTCTCTCTCTCGCTCTCTCGCTTTCTCTCCCTCCCCTTCTGTCGAGCTTCACATGATACTCCTGAGATGCCAGTGATCCCGACCCCTTCTGCTCTCTGGACCTGCCCGATCCATCCTGATGCCCTACTTCTGGTTGGAGACCTCATCAGTTGACGTCACATGATGCTGCTGAGGATGGCCCCACACGGTGCAGCCTAAAGATCATTGAGATTACAGTGGTGAAGTTCAACAAAACAGACTTCATATAAAAACTGTAATGAATTTTTCATGGTCTCACAACTGCCATTCTGACCGTGTGGTACTAGTACATTTTATAGAAGGGATTTATTTATTTATAATCGCACTATCCGGTGTCACCCAGATGAGGATGTGTTCCCTTTTGAGTCTGGTTCCTCTCAAGGTTTCTTCCTTATATCATCTCAGGGAGTTTTTCCTTGCCACCGTCGCCGCTGGCTTGCTCATTGGGGATAAATTCATAAATTTAAAATCTATGTCCTGAATTTATATACTTCTGTAAAGCTGCTTTGGGACAATGTCCATTGTTAAAAGCGCTATACAAATAAACTGAACTTGAACTTGAACACTGTATCCATAACACAAGCTAAAACAACCACATCAACAACAACAACAGCAAAACCAACAAAATCTACATCGACTCTAGCTCAAACCACTCCAAATAAGGAATCAACAATCACAGAGGAAACAACCACAGTTACAACTGTACCATCACTGCCAATACAAGCAGAATTAAACCCCAGCACTGTATTCACAACACAAGCTGCAACAACCACTGCAACAATAAAAGCAGAAAAAAATGAATCTACATCATCTCTTGCTCCAACCACTTCAAATGAAGAATTAACAACTAGAGTGAAAACAATGACAGCTACAACGTTACCAGCAAATACTACACATGCAACAGAACCGATCACTACCACTGTGGCCAGAACACAGGCTACAACAACCACAGAACCAAAAACAGAAGAAAACATTGTATCTGCAACTACAAGTGAAGAATCTCCAACTCTAAGCTCTAGAAATTCAGTTGAAACCACAGCAATTTCGTCATCTGCAACTCAATTTACCAAAGAATTAAGCACTACACATGCAGCAGCATCAACTGCACATTCTGCCATAACAGCCTCAGTAATGTATGTTACATTCTGACACATATATGACTAAATTGTTTTTAAAAAATCAGGCTGGATTCTGATTGGGGAAGATATATGATTCTTTCTTTCTTCAGATCTGGTTCAGCTGTGGTTCTGACGAGGATGGTCTTCAGGTCCCACTCCCCCAGTCCCAGTGAAAATTTGGTCCTCAGTGGAACCCAGACTCTTCTGAGTGCTCGACTCACAAACCTCAGTGACTCTGTAAAAATGCTGAACTTCACCTATGAGAGTATGTTTTCTTTACTAATAACACAATTACATACTATATAAATTATCCTTATTGACCATTCTAAAGCATATTTGATTTGTTCCACAGACATTTCAGACACCTCCTATGCAGTCATCTTCACATTCAGAATCAGTAATATCAGCATGCCAGGGAACCCTGACCTCAGGAACGACACCTACGACCAAGTGGAGAGCATCATCAATAACGCTGTGAGTGTACAAGGCCATGTGCATAACAACATTCTAAAAAATGGCCAGAGATGGCGTTGGATCCCGTTGCAGAGTTTAATAAACATACTTGCAAAAATCAAATAGTCTAAAAGTCAACACAGTAACCCCTGGGTTGTATGAGGCAGGGCAGACTCACAGTCTCAGACTCGCAAAGCGGGATCATAAAACAATAATCAAGTATAGGACTGCAATGGAGAGATTGAAAAGAATAAGTAAGGCACAATAGAAATAGTGGCAAGACTTTGCAATGACATGCATAAAAAATGCTACAAAAATGAAGGCAATTAACAGAAAAACAGATTACACAAACTCTACAATCCATTGTTCTTAAACCTCGTATGAAAACTGATTATTTTTCCATCTCCAGCTAAACACACTTCTAAATGAACCTGGTGCAGAACCATTTGAACCACAGAGCTCTTTCTTCATGTAAGTCCACAGGAGTATTCATTTCTCCTCAGAAAAATATGTTCTGTAATTGTTATTGTTATTGTAAAGTTAATTGTATTGTGAGATTTGTACATTCTTCTACTGTTAACAGGAGTTCAGAAAACCAGGTTAGTGTTGAAATGGAGTACCACTTCCAAGATGGAGACACCAAAATACCAGCAGCCTTCCTCAGTAGGCTGATGATACAGAATGGTATGCCATTAAAATATCTTGTATCACACCTGTTATCATATTCTCAGTTCACAGTCCTAGCAGGTTTTATGGACTGTCCCTGTTACAAAATTGTTTCTCTTGCAGTGTCGTCTACAACGGCTTCTCCAGCAACTACAAGACAGGTCACTTTAACGTCAGTAGCAACTCCATCAAAAGTGTATATTCATGTGCATCATGTGCTTGAAATAACAAATTTATATACTGATTCTGAGAAAATAATGACCACAATGTTTTGTCTCTTCAGATCTGGTTCAGCTGTGGTTCAGACCAGGATGGTCTTCAATTCCTCCTCTCCTGTTCCCAGTGAGAGTTTGGTCCTCAGTGGAACCCAGACTCTTCTGAGTGCTCGACTCACAAACCTCAATGACTCTGTAAAAGTGCTGAACTTCACCTATGAGAGTATGTTTTCTTTTAAAAATACACGTTACAGCTACAACTCTTCACATCATTGTACTATCCATATGAGAGCTAAAACAATTCTTATGAACATCTGATCTGTTCCACAGAAAGTTTCAGACACCTCCTATGCAGTCATCTTCAAATTCAGCATCAGTAACATCAGCATGCCAGAGAACCCTCACATCACGATCAACACCTACGACCAAGTGAACAGCATCATCAATAACGCTGTAAGTTTACATGACTATGTGCATATCAACATTCTAACAAACGTCCAGAGATGGATTTGGATTCATTTGCAGAATTTTAGTTAAAAACAGCTGCAAAAATTTAAAAACAGGTGTGCAAAGCAGTTTAGAATTCAGGCGAGAGTGCCCTCCTGTGGTTAGTGGGAGAAGTACAAGTAGAGGCTGTTACCTTTCTCTGTTCTGAATGTATTGTAATACAACATATCTTTACACATGTAGTGTATTTACAAATTTCAACAAACACTTAACATTTACAACTAAAAATGTTTCTAAAAATCTAAATTCAGATATAATGTGAACTCTATATCCTTCAGTTGAAAACCTTTAAAACTTTTTTTTTTAATTGTAAGGCATAAATCTGATTATTTATCTTTTTGTCTCCAGCTAAACACCCTTCTTAATGAACCTGGTGCAGAACCATTCCAACCCCAGAGCCCTTTGTTCATGTAAGTTCAGAGCAGAATCCATTTCTATTCTGAGTATAATTTTTCTGTAATTCTTACTATAAATTATTTTCTATATTACATTTTGAATTCCTTCTACTAGTAACAGGAGCTCAGAAAACCAGTTTAAACTGGTGAATCAAACTGAAAACACTTCACAGAACACCCCATGTACTTTGTTACATCTAAAGGTGGATGGCATCTACGCTTATATTAGTCTCTGTCTGTTTCACCCTCTCATCCTCAGATTCATCTCAAGGTTCCCAGAATCAGCCTGTTTTTTACTGGAGTTTTTACTGTTTGTTACTGTAAAGCTGCTTTGAAGCAATCTGTATTGTATAAAGCACAATATAAATAAACGTGACTTGAATACTTGAGTGCGAGGATTTGTGCTGTATGTGTGTACACATGGGGCAGTGAGTGTGTGTGAGAGAGTGAGAGAGACATTAAGTCTGTCTCACCAGAGGATTTCCTTTTCAAGGACTTGATATCAAGCTCAGGACAAGGTACTTCACGCCTTCTCATTTTCAAACGGTAATTAGCCATCTTGTATTTAAGATGCCACTGCCACCAGTACATACCTGAAAATGAGGTTCCAGGCTCTCTTAGACCAATGAAGACCAGTGCGATAGGCAGTGTAGCGGAATATTGCTTTGGCAAGTTTCTCAAGTATGTCAGAGTCATGCTTGGATTCTGAAGGAGTGTTCCATCACTTTCATAAGCCTTATTTCCTTCTTGAAGGGGCATTTTGACATTATATTTGAAAAGGTGGGTATCTCAAAATTAGTTGGCCAAGCTTCGGATCGATACTCTGGGTTTGTGCTAAAATGATGGTTTCGGATGAAATAACTGGGGAACTGTCATCCTGGAAAGACTGATCCAGTGGCATTGGATGGGAGGAAGCAGCAGTCTCACTGATAGGAGTCAATGTGAGAATAACAGAAGGTTCTGTTTTAACTAGTTTGATTGTATCTTTGTCCTTAACTACATCTGTTGATGTTAGAGTGAAGAATTGGTTATCAAAATCTTTGTCCTGTGCGGCTGCCAAAAGTTCGTCTACAGTGCTAGGGATTCCATCTGGAAGGGTTAACTTGTGAACTTTAGTCTCTTCAATGATAACACGTAGTTGAGTGGGGGCAGACATCATCAGAGCTCTGGGCAGGCAGAACTGCACAAGAAAACAAACAAAGACATGATTGAATAAGACAAGATCAAATAGTATTTCAGAAGTAGAATACTAAAGACAGCAAGCGGAGTTCATCCCATTGGATCCCCCTAAAATAATATCAACTTATCTTCGACTAAGCTACGTTAAGCACTCAATAAGGCAAACTTTCAGCTTGTTCAGTGTGTTGAGTGCAGGATGTTTAGTCATTCTTCCTCTGTCGTTAGTAATAGCTTTATTTGTGCTAAGTGTATGCTAGTTAGCTCTCTGACAGAGAAGATTGCAGCATTAGAGGTGCGCATCCAGACTCTAGAGAAAGTTAGTGAGAGTGAGAGCAGTGTAGTTTCTGTAGGGGAAAGTCTGGATGCCTCAGGCGGAGATAGCAATCCCCCAACTCCGGCATTAGAGCCCTCACAGCAGGGCGAATGGGTGACGACTCGGCGGCATAATCGCAAAGGCAAAGCTAACGCTAAGGCTTGCCCACGGGAGCACCACTTCTCTCCGCTTCATGTGTCCAACAGATTCTCAGTGGGAAGCACCCGCTGAGAAACCTGAAAGAACTCTGGTTATAGGAGACTCTATCTTAAGGCAGATGAAATTAGCTAGGCCTTTAGGGGCTCCAGCAGCTTTAGTTAGGTGTATACCGGGAGCCAGGGTGCCGGATATAGCAGGTAAACTTAGGGTCTTAGGCAAGCACAGGTTTTCAAAGATAGTTATTCATGTAGGAGCTAATGATATACGCCTTCATCAGTCAGAGGTTACTAAGACTAATGTTGTAGAGATGTGTAAATTAGCGAAGGCGATGTCTGATGCAGTAATATGCTCTGGCCCCATCCCAATGCGGCGTGGCGATGTAGCTTACAGCAGGTTATGGTCGCTGAACTGCTGGATGTCCAGGTGGTGCTCTGAAAACAATGTGGGATTTATAGATCATTGGAGCAGTTTTTAGGGCGAGGCTGGCCTGTTAGGGCGGGACGGTATCCATCCCACTCGGGAAGGTGCTGCTCTCATTTCTTGTAGAATAGCACATAGTCTCAGAACAGGCCTAGTTAACTGTTCACAACCCAGAGCCAAGGCCAGGGAGCAGACAAGCAGGCTAAACCGACTATCTGCTAGCTGCACTGAGTCGTCACCTAGGTTCCACAATATCGAGACTGTGTCTGTTCCCCGAGCTGAACAAATATGTAGAAATTTCCAGAAAGTTTGTTATAGTAACCTAATTAACATAAAATTAGATCATACTGAACGCACAGCCAGCACCTTTGATCTGAAGCTAGGACTGTTAAATATTAGATCTCTTACCTCTAAAGCACTTATTGTTAATGAAACCATTACTGATCAGGAGTTTAATATAATGTGTTTAACAGAAACATGGATTAAACCAAATGAGTACATAGCACTGAATGAAGCCAGTCCTCCTGGATATAGTTATATACATCAGCCCCGTCTAACTGGCAGAGGAGGAGGTGTCGCATTCATTTATAATGAAAATCTAGGCGTCACACAAAAACCTAGCCATAAGTTCAACTCCTTTGAAGTTCTTCATACTAGTATAACATATGTAACCACTAAACATGAGTCTATCGAGTCGATTCCACTTATTATTATTTACAGACCCCCAGGCCCATATTCTGAGTTCCTTTGTGAATTTGCAGATTTTATCTCGAACCTGGTTGTTTCTCTAGATAAAGCATTAATTGTTGGTGACTTTAATATTCACTTTGATAACCCGGAAGATCCTCTGAGAACAGCGGTTGTGTCCATTTTAGATTCAGTAGGGGTCAATCAGAATGTAATAGGACCCACTCATAATGGTGGTCACACTCTTGACATTATATTAACATACGAATTAAAATTAAATATAGAAAATATAGTCACATTTCCGCAGTCTGAAGCTCAGATCATTATCTCATCTTGTGTAAATTGTGTATTGATCATAATATATGCACTTTACCACTCTACTGTGTCAAACGTACATTCATGTCAGCTAATGCACAGAGTTTTATCAATAACCTCCCAGAGATATCAGCTATGATTCGATCACTGTCTGATCCCATAGAACTTGTGACTGATCAGGTGACTGAATGTTTAGAGTCAATGTTCTGCTACACGCTAGATTAGGTAGCTCCGCTTAAAAGAAAAATAATTAGAGAGAAAAAGCTAGCACCCTGGTATAATGATCACACACGCACCTTAAAACAGATCACTCCACAATTAGAACGTAAATGGCGTCAAACCAAATTGGTAGTATTTCAAACAGCATGGAAGGAGAGCCTCCTGAACTATAGGAAATCTCTTAGTGCTGCTAGATCAGTCTATCTCTCTACCTTAACTGAAGATAACAAAAATAATCCTAGATTCTTATTTAATACTATAGCAAAATTAACTAGAAATAAAACCACCACAGAAACAGGCACACAGTCATTATATAGCAGCGATGATTTCATGAGATTTTCATTAACAAAATTGAAAATATTAGACAAAAAATTCAGACAATTAATTTAAAACCAGACAGTTTTATAACTAACCCTGTAGATAATAATATAACAATATCAGATCAGTGGTTAGTGTTCCACTGTTATGCTGATGACACACAGTTGTATGTTTCAGCAAAGCCAGATGACAGACACCAGTTTAATAAAGTTGAGGAATGTGTAAAGGACATTAGACAGTGGATGCTTATTAACTTCCTCTTACTAAACTCTGACAAGACAGAAGTACTTATACTAGGACCACATGCAGCTAGAAGTAAGTTTTCTGATTCCATAGTAACTCTGGATGGCCTTTCTGTTTCATCATGTGCAGCAGTAAAAGACCTTCGTGTGATAATTGACTCCAGTCTTTCATTTGAAGCTCGTGTAGATAATATTACTAGGATAGCCTTCTTTTGTGATGGCCCCCAGGGGAAGTTTCACATTGGGCCACTAGAGGGCACTCAGAACGTCTGTGTAGAATTTCTTCTTCTGTTGTCTGCTCTTTTTCCTGTATTAATCATGCTCACTTGTTTGTCATTTTCTTGATTAGTTAACCCTTTTAAGTTCTCTGTTTTCTTCTTTTACTTGTTGGCACATTATGTTCAGGTTATTTTTGTGTTTTGCTTGCATTTGTTTGAACTATGCATAGGCTATTTTGATAGTTTAAGTTTGTCTAGCCTTGTTTTTCTTAGTCTTGCTTAGTTTCTGATTGTCCCGGTGTTTTTGTTTTTTTTTTTTTCTGTCCCTGTGTCTGTTTCCCTGAGTTTTTGTTACCTAATAAAGAAGTTCTGCATCTGCATCTGCCTCCATGGATTCCCGTAATGTCAGAATGCTCCAGCCATTCATGGATTTGCTCAGCTTCCCTGTACCGCTGCTCACTTGTTTGTCCTTTTCTTGAGTAGTTACCCCTTTTAAATTCTCTGTTTTCGTCCTTTAGTTGTTGGAGCATTGCGTTCAGGTTATATTTGTGTTTTGCTTGTGTATGTTTGGGGCATTATTTGGGGCGGCTGTGTCTCAAGTGGTAGAGTGGGCTGTCCACTTAGTTGCCTCCACATGCCGAAGTGTCCTTGGGCGAGACACTGAAACTCAAGTTGCTCCCGATGGCAGGCTAGTGTGTGTGTGTGTGTGTGTGTGTGTGTGTGTGTGTGTGTGTGTGTGTGTGTGAATGAGAAATTTTTGAAAAGATTGTCTAGCCTTGTTTTTCTTAGTTTTGCTTAGTTTCCTGACCATGAAGGTAGTTGATCAAACTCAGTGTTACGGAATTAGTTTAGAGCTGACAAAACCGAAACAATCCAGTCAGGCTTTATTGGTACCATGATGCTGGTCATCAACTTTCTCTGTCAACTCAGGCTTTGATCCTTAAGCTATGATTAGTCCACGAGAGCGTGCCCATAAAAGTGTGACATCAGCACTGAAAGGCCAATAGCATTCAACATGGAAAAAAGCAGCACTTCCAGTTAAAGAGCAAGAAATTATTATGGGGAAATATGAGGAATTTAAATCTACACTAACCGCAAACAGCAACACGGTTTCAGCTGCTAAAGCTCGGGAACATTGTTGATTGAGAAATGCGTAAGTTTACTAGTTAATTATAGTGGTTGGAGCTAGAGTAGTTGTAGAAGCAGTTGTATCTGCTGTTGCTGGTTCTGTGGATGCTGTAGCCTGTGTTGTGGATTCACTGATACCAGTCAGTTCTCTTGTTGGTTTCGTAGTTGATGGTAAAGTTGTAGCTCCAGTTGTTTCCTTTGTAGTTCTTGTTCCCTCAGTTGTAGTGGGTGTAAATGGAGTAGTTGCAGAAGCAGATATTTTTGCTGTTGTTGGTTCTGTTGTTGTTGAAGCTTGTGGTGTTGATGCACTGTTAATGGTCACTTCTGTTGCAGTTGATGGTACAGTTGTGGTAATTGCTGTTTGTTTAATTGTAGTGCTTGTTTAATTGTAGTGCTGGAGTAGATGTAGTTGTTCCTCCTTTTGTTGGTGCTGTGGTTATTGTAGCATGTGTTGTGTATTCAGTGGTACTGGTTGGCTGTGTTATTGCTATTGTAGTTGATGGTACAGTTGTAGGTTGGGTTGTTTCCTCTGTAGTTGTTGGTTCTTCAATTGTACTTGCAACTCCACTAGTTGTAGTTGCTATCGTTTGTTCTCTGGTTGTAGGTTGTGTTGGGAATACTGTTGTGAAGGTCAGTTCTGTTATTGGTGTTGTAGTTGATTGTACATTTGTAGTTGTAGTTTCCTCTGTGCTTGTTGAAGCGGTCATTCCTGCTGTTGTTGATTCTGTGGTTGCTGTTGTAAATGTTGTTGTAATGTTGGCTCCAGTTCCACTAAGCACCAGCCATAAACACACTGTTACAAATATAGAATATTATTTTAATGCAGTGAAATTGTTTTTTAATTGATTAAAAAAATTCATTATCTTGGTTCTCTCTGGCAGTCATTAAATCATATGACAAATGTTGAAAGAAGAAGATTCCCTTTTATTACATTCAAACCATAACCTATTCAGTTTAAACTAAAAAAGGAAGATATTTATTTATTCTACTCTTTTCCAGAGGGTAGTTCAATCCCTCCAAAAGCATTGGAACAGTAAGGCCAATTCTATTGTTTTCACTATACATTTAAGACATTTATGTTTTAGATTAAATGATGAATATAAGATGATAGATCATAATTTCAGCTTTCATTTCCTCATATTTATATCTAGATGTGTTAAACAACTTAGAACATGATTCCTTTTGTTTGAACCCACCCATTTTTTCAAGTGATCAAAAATATTGGAAAAATGTGACTGATCATTTCTAGTTGCCCAGGTGTGTTCTGTTAAATTGATTGATTGTTAAATTGAATTAATAGCTCTGAATGTCTACTCTTGGTTTTATCCCTAGTTTTCACTTGTGAGGATTTGTTAAAAAGGATAAACCAACATAAAGACCAGAGAGCTGTCTATGGGAGAAAAGCAAGCCATTTTGAAGCTGAGAAAAGAGGGAAAATCTATCAGAAGCATTGCACAAGCACTGGGTATAGCCAATACAACAATTTGGAATGTCCTGAAAAAAGAAAGAAACCTCTGGTGTACTGAGCAACAGACATGGAACAGGTCAGCCAAGGAAAACAACAACAGCTGATGACAAACATTGAGAGAGTTGTGAATAAAAACCCAAAAACAACAGTTAGTCACCTCACCAACAACCTCCACAGGGCAGGGGTGAAGGTTTCACAATCCACCGTTCGAAGAAGATTTCAAGAGCAGAAATATAGAGGCTGTACCACAAGATGCAAACCACTCATGAGCAGTAAGAATAAGAAGTCCAGATACTCAAATTCACAAAGAAATAGAGAGATGAACCACAAAATTACTGGAACCAAGATTAACCTCAACCAAAGTGATCAAGAAAGAAAGGATCTGCGCATGATCCAAAACATAGAAGCTCAACAGTCATGGTGGAGGTAGTGTCGTGACTTGGGCTTGCATGGCTGCTTCTGGAAGAGGCTCACTAATCTTTATTGATGATGGAACTCATGATGGTAGCAGCAGAATTACTTCAGAAGAAATTAAATCTGAGAAATGCATCCAGTCTAACTGGGAGGAACTTCATCATGTAGCAAGACAATGATCCAAAACACACTGCCAACTCAACATAGGACTTTATCAGGGAGAAAAAGTGGAAAGTTTTAGACTGGCCAAGTCAATCACCAGACCTTGCAGTTGAGCATCATTTCACAACCACCTCACCCCCGCTAACATAAAAGCAGAATAGATATTTTGGGCAGAAAGTATGTAATACATACATAATAATACAGTACAGCATCTTAAAGTGAAATATCACATTTACTTACATATTGTGAGATGAGTAGTGTTGCTGGTGCCATTATTTTTAGAAAACGTAAACCTGTTGACATTCAATAATAATCTTAAGTTTAGTGTATTAAATATGCTAAATGTTATTCCCCTGTTGCTATTATCCATCAACTCTACAAAAAACAACAATGACGACAACAACAACAATAATAATAATAATAATAATAATAATAATAATAATAATAATAATAATAAACTATATGTTCATGCATTTGATTTTTTAATGTCTGTACTAATACTGGTCCATTTTTAAATAACTTTTTTTAAAAGGTCATGAATTCAACTGGTGTTTTAATACACTAAATGTAAATGAATAAAAAACAAATGGATGATCAAAAGCTAAACTGAGAGTAAAAAAAAAAAAAAATGTTATTACCTTATTTTATTTGTCAAAGTCATAACCATAGGATCCCCGTAACTTTCTCCGCAATTTGTTGTCGTCTTGGAAGATGATTTAATTAAAATGTAAGCTGACTTTATAAGGAGTGGTTATAGGTGTAACTCAGGAGGTGTCTTCTCACTTTGGATGACAAAAGGCTATTTTTTACTCAGCAATAATGGGTGTTTCTTCATGCTGAGGTGATTATCAGAAATAGAATTACATAAAACAGCCTGTCATCAGTTAGCAGTAACTTTGAGAACAATTTTGAAGCAGTATTCTCCTGTTAAATTATATGCAGTCCAGACTACAGTGCATTACTTGTGCTTGATTTACAAACATACATTTTATATACAATATGTACAACTGTTACAAATGTTCCTCAATGGATGTTATAATGTATTTGTTCTAACTGAGTACATCCGATAGTACAATTAAAATTTATATATTTATTTCGGTTCAATTGCATTTCATTTGTATAACACCTTGTAATTGCATTGTCATCTGATCACCCTATGCACAAATCTTTTCAGCTTATTATTAGAAAAATAATTCTTTATTATATATATATATATATATATATATATATATATATTAGTGCCCTCCACTAATATTGGCACCCTTGGTAAATATGAGCAAAGAAAGCTTGTCTTTATTGTTTAACCTTTTGATCTTTTGTTAAAAAAAACAAAAAAAAAACACAAAAATACTCTGCTCTCATGGATATCAAACACAACACAGGTTTATAAAAATATATATGTTTGTTAAATATAGGTGTGCAACAATTATTGGCCCCCTGTGAATTCATATGAGAAAAATATATTTGAAGTATATTCCCATTGATATTTTACTTTTTTTTAGTACTCCTGGGTGACTAGGAACAGGAAATTGTTCAACCATTTTTACCCCTGTTTCACAGGGGTATAAATATGAGGTAACACATACGCCAAATTCCCTGAGTCATTTGGACATTTTCACTTAGGGGTGTACTCACTTTTGTTGCCAGCGGTTTAGACATTAATGGCTGTGTGTTGAGTTATTTTGAGGGGACAGCAAATTTACACTATTATACAAGCTGTACACTCACTACTTTACATTGTAGCAAAGTGTCATTTCGTCAGTGTTGTCCCATGAAAAGATATAATAAAATATTTACAAAAATGTGAGGGGTGTACTCACTTTTGTGAGATACTGTATGAATGGTTTGTCCTAAAATCATAAAAATGGTCTCAGCAGATTCAGTGGGGCATACCAAGTTGTTTGATATTATATTTTCGAATGTCAGCCATTTTGGTGGTTGGCCATTTTGAATTTAGTCTTAAATGCTGTATTTTATGAACGACTTGGTGCATTGTTACAAAAATTGGTAGGTGTCATCAGGACCATGCCCCAAAAATACTCAAAAAGTTTCAGGACAGTGCCACCTTGTGGTCAACAATTATAACACATTAATAAAATGCAAGACCATGTTTCCTTGGGTCATGCAGACAACAATGATACCAATTATGCCATGGTAGGCTAAAATTTCTGTCTGCCATTTTGAATTTTCTGAAAAACTTACTTTTTCGAACTCCTCCCAGATCATTCGTCCAATTTTGATGAAATTCGTAAGAGATCATCTTCAGACAAAAAGTTATCAAAAGCTTTTTAATAAACTCAACCATTCTCAAATAACGCGCGGACGAATTCAATGCCGATCATGCCAAAACGGATGTGAGGCTAGAACTCTGTAGTGCATTAGCGTATTCAGATCTTTAGTACCTGTCAGTGGCATCATGACTTGAGGGTACCTGCATTGTATTGGAACAGCACCACCTAGTGTGCATGAGATATGAAAAAGCACTTTTTTGCTTATACCTTTTCAACGGTTTGTCATAAAATCACGATCATGCTAAAATCATGCTTGCTTATCTCCTTACTTTGTCTCTTTTGTGCTTGGCTCCTTAATTGCTGCTTGCAGATATATATATTTTTGTTCATCAGTAGAATTTTTCTTGTAAATTGTATGCAGGAGGACAGCCGAAGTGACGCCACTTAACACATCCTCAAGGTCCTGGTCATCCATGGTGCTGATGGAGAGGATCCAGTGGATGTATCCATCCGTCTTGAAGGCAAGGAGATCTTGCCAGGATGCGGCAGTACTGATAAAACTTGGTCGCTGCTTATGGGGCTGATTTATGCCCTCAACCTCGTGTTTCAGAAACTTTTCCCAGAATTGGATGGGATTAAGTTGTCCCCAAAAGTATAAGCTTTAAAGTTGAAGTTGCTGTCTTAAATGCAATTGCCATGGCAAGTACTGTACAATCTTGGCTGCTGGCACACCCCAACTCAGTTTTCCATCTTGCAAATGACAGTAACAACAACTTGACACTTTTAGCTCCATCGGACCCTTCTCTCACATACAGCAGCTTGTCTTATATGTACCGGTTTGAATGTTGCAGTTGCACTGTTTCAGAGGGCTGTAAGATGTTGATTGGATATTTGAAAAGCACCATTCCAGATCTGTGTTGGATGCAGTAGATTTCTCTTTAAGAGCAGGGTAATATCGACACACAAATCTTTGCAAATCTTTACTGACAAATCAGTGACTTAACTTTGATACAGTATACTTGGAGACAAGAATGTTGGGTAGGGGTAGGGGATTTGACCAAGTAGTTAAAAGGCATTGGTTGTTAATTCTAAAAATATTTCTATTTAGAATTTTTGTCAATTCTACCTAGCTCTGTCAGGCTAAAACCTCACCTCCTGTTTTTGTTATGTGATATGCCCTTCTATGTTTGATGCCTCCTGGGGTCAAAACAAATGTAGTTTATGGTGCAGCTGTCAGGTCAACTCTGTCTTCGAACTCCATTTCCCAGAATACACCACTGCCTACAAACAGGGCAGCCACAGACTACAATACCACATGTTCTCAGTCGGCAGAGTTGTAATCACACTCAGCTGTAACCAATCCCACACACACACCCTCTACCCTTTAAAAAGAAGTTTCATTCACAAAGACTTTGTGAAGTATTGCTCAGTTGTTATTACTCTGACTTACCAAGCCTCTCTAATGGGTGTGATATTCTGGTTATTGACTCTGATTGTTTCCTGTTTTTTGTATTCTGGTTTTCCTACGTTTCCCTGTTTGCTGATCGCCTGACCCTTTGCCTGCTTTTGACCTTGAACTTGCCTAGTGATTTGGACTGTTTGCTTGAACTGTCTATATGCATTAAAATAACTGTTTGTACTGCATTTGCATCCGTCTCAGCCTCTCTGTTGTGACAGCAGCAAATGTAGTTCATGTTGGTGGATGGAGATTGAACTGTTTTACAGAACAATAGACACTTGAATTAGCATTCAGTCATACTTTTTCAATAGAGCAAAAATGACCATCCTATACCTGTGGAGGTATGCATGTTTTATTGATTAATGCCAATTATGCCACTGTTACTTTTTTTTTTTGCTTCTGAGATTTCCCTTGTTTACAATAAGGGCTCCAGTCCTCGGGGACACAGTTATCGTTCCAAACGTTCTCAGGTTTTACTGAATGCACCCTTAAACATTTCCAGAGTTTACCATGACTGATTCATTGTTGTTTGATGTTGACAACATAAACTGTTTAATTGTATTTTAGCTGTGTGATTTGTGATAAAAGCATATAAAATACATAGAGAAAATTATTACATTCATTGGTAATATTTATCAAAATGAGTAAGGTTTACTTAATTATAGTAAGATTTACTTAATATTTTGATGACAGCAATGTTCCTGTCTCTGAAAAAATTAAATTGACTACTTAATTACTTTAAATAATTATATTTAATTTAGAAGTTATATTTAAGTACCATTTACTTAATATCTTCAAGAATGTTAAGTTTAGTAATAAGTAGATTTTACTTGATACTTGCAAGTAAGTTGTACTTGATATTATAGCAGTAAAATTTACTTTAAAAGTACTTGTAGGATTTTATCTAGTAAATCCTACAAGTTATTTTTTTCAGTGTATACAGATACATACATACTCATGAGAATTTTTGCATTCTTTTGTCTGCACTCTCCCTTACCCCTATACCCATTAATAGGTGGTAGAGAGGACATTACTGTAGGGGATCATAAATATTATTAATTTTAATTAAGACAACAAATTACCTTGATGCAACATAATGCTTTATCAAATAAAATAATACCCATTCATAGACATTATTTGATAAGCTTTATTATAAATGGGTTTAATAAATAAATTAAATTAATAAATAAGTTAAATTACAACATAACTGAACATTAGTTTGGACAAAATATATACATTATCCTGTTTAATAATTCACTTTAATAGAGCATATATAGCTTAATTTTTATGTATTTAGTTGAAATAAAATGTACAAAGTGTAAATAAAATAGAATGATATGAATTAAATAGATAAACAAAAAATACTATAGAATGAAATAGATTCTAATAGTTGCAAATATATTCATGAAATTATTTTACACTCAAACGTTTTTTAATAGAGTCTGTTATGTGTTGTGTATTGGACATTGTAGGACCGTCTTCTGTTGTAGCGCCTCCTTAAACCAGCGCAGCAGCCACACAGCAGACACTGAATGAGACGACGAGAAACAAGAGAGACGAGAGGGAATAGAGGAGAGATTCTGATTAACTGTTCACATGTTGCTGTAATTAATTAAATAAATAACTTATTCAGTGCATGTATCTGACAAAAATATATGACAGACATTCATGAATATAGATTATATCTCATGCCAAATATTACCCTAAATGTAGGGTTTAGAAGAGATTTTGGTGACACTTACACAGAGTAGAATCCAGCATGGTATGAGAATAATGACTATACTGCAGGGGATAATGATTCCCAGGATCCATGCAGAACTTCCTCCAGTGGTGGTGGTGTTGGTGTTTGCCTGCACTGTGAGCCCTGGGACTATATAGAAAGGAGGTTGGGTTTGAGCAGGAGCAGCAGGAGTGGTGAAAGTCGCCAGACCGCTAATTTTGAGTATTTCAGAAAGAAATCCACTCGGTGTCCACTTGGTGACACCTTCCACAAAGATGTATTCTGAATCAGCCACAACTGCTGTACCATTAAACCTGGAGGAAAAGAGAAAGAAATAAAAACTGAGTTTTACATTCTGATTTTTAAAAAAGTTATTCAGTTCTGAAAATAAATAAATTAACTATGGTGTCCTGTGCCCCATGACTTTCATAAATAAAGTTCTTTGACAGCAACCTATAATAATGGTGGCTGGAAGCTCGAGAGAGAGACACATTCACCTCTCTCACTGGCCCTTCCACACGCTCCTTTATCTCTCTCTCTCCCACTGATTAGCCAAATCAGTGCCAGGTGTGCATCCTCAAAACTTGGCTTCTCCCTCCTCCTCGTCACGAACCCATAGCCTTAACTGTCGATCCACAGCAGCTCAAATGGTACTAGCTCTAACATTTGTGACCATCTGCTAATTCTAAGACTAGATTAATTCCACCACTTTTCAACCAATGCTGAAAGATCTGCTCATATTACTTAAAGTCATGAAAGCTTCCAGTTTAATGTAATGGCACCAGCACAGCCAGATTTCTAAAAATTATAACTCTTCTATTTCCTTCTTTTAATGTTATAATTTTTAATTTATTTTGTACATAAGCACTGAACTTGAGATGCAGAAAAATGGCACTTACGTGTAGTTTGCTTGTGGGAAGACAAATGGAGAAACGCCTTTGGCATTCAGAATAGTGTTCAGCTAAAAAAAAATTAAGGATGTAAAATAATTGTCTTAATATTATTTTTTATTTTATTGCATAAACTAATTTTGGCACAGAGAACAGTGGCTTACACTTACCAGGTTATTGATGGTGTCTTGGATTAAAACATATGTTTCGCTCCTCAGCTGAATGTCCTTGGAGATGGTCACATTGCTGATTTGGAATCCAAATCTAATAATGTATGAGTTGTTGTCAATTTCTAAAAGGAAGAAAAATGAAATTATAAATGAGACCTTCAGAGAAAATACATTATATATTTAAAACATTTTTAATTACAATTTAAAGACTCACTCTCATAGGTGACATTCTGTATGCTCACAGGATCACTCAGTTTTTCTGTTGTATCTCGTGCTCTTCTGATCTTCGAGTCCAGCAGAGCATTAGCAGCTTTGATAACATCAGCCTCACTAGGTACTCTGGTCAAGTTCTTAAAAACTAGACGAATATATATCAGGACATTCCCCAATCTGAAGTAGGAGAAAAAATACAAAATAATTAATAAAAAAAAATCAAGAATAAGAGGGAGATAAAGAAGATTAGGTAAATAAGGGCTAATGAACATTGAGTAAAAATCAAAAGAAAAAAGTCTATCATGAATTATAACCACATGACATTCATCACACACTGTGAGAACAAACAGACTGAAAATGCAGGCTTGTGAAATTAATATCAGGACACGTACACAGGTGTAAGCTCATTTAGGAAGGCTGCTGGTGTTTTGGTGACTCCATCTTGGAAGTGGTACTCCATGTAACCATTAAACTGGTTTTCTGAGCTCCTGTTACTAGTAGAAGGAATTCAAAATGTAATATAGAAAATAATTTATAGTAAGAATTACAGAAAAATTATACTCAGAATAGAAATGGATTCTGCTCTGAACTTACATGAACAAAGGGCTCTGGGGTTGGAATGGTTGCGCACCAGGGTCATTAAGAAGGGTGTTTAACTGGAGACAAAAATTTAAATAATCAGATTTACGCCTTACAATTTAAAAAAAAAAGTTTTAAAGGTTTTCAACTGAAGGATATAGAGTTCACATTATATCTGAAATTAGATTTTTAGAAACATTTTTAGTTGTAAATGTTAAGTGTTTGTTGGAATTTGTAAATACACTACATGTGTAAAGATATGTTGTACTACAATACATTCAGAACAGACAAAAGGTAACAGCCTCTACTTGTACTTCTCCCACTAACCACAGGAGGGCACTCTCACCTGAATTCTAAACTGCTTTGCACACCTGTTTTTAAATTTTTGCAGCTGTTTTTAACCAAAATTCTGCAAATGAATCCAAATCCATCTATGAACTTTTGTTAGAATGTTGATATGTACATAGTCATGTAAACTTACAGCGTTATTGGTGATGCTCTTCACTTGGTCATAGGTGTTGTTCCTGAGGTCAGGTTTCTTTGACATGCCGATGTTACTGATACTAAATGTGAAGATGACTGCATAGGAGGTGTCTGAAATTTCTGTGGAACAAATCAGATGTAATTTTGAATAGCTGATAAAGACTTCATGGTGATGAGACAACATGGATGAAATGTCATTGTGATATTAGTAAAGAAAACATACTCTCGTAGGTGAAGTTCAGCACTTTTACAGAGTCAGTCAGGTTTGTGAGTCGAGCAGTCAGAAGAGTCTGGGTGGCACTGAGGACCAAACTCTCACTGGGAACCACAGAGGAGGAATTGAAGACCATTCTGGTCTGAACCACAGCTGAACCAGATCTGAAGAAATAAATGATTACGGTGATTATTTTTCAGTTATGATTATAATTGAATTCTCCATTACATAAATGTTTGAAGTGAACAAACACTATTGATGGAGTTGCCACTTACGTCAAAGTGACATAGCTTGTAGTTGCTGGAGAAGCCGTTGTAGTTGAGACTGTAAGAGAACGAATTTTGTAACATATTCAGCCCATAAAATCTGCTGTGATTCCCAACTGAAAGTACTATAACAGGTGTGATACAAGATATTTTTACTGTATACCATTCTGTATCATCAGCCTATTGAGGAAGGCTGCTGGTGTTTTGGTGTCTCCATCTTGGAAGTGGTACTCCATGTCACCATTAACCTGGTTTCCTGAACTCCTGTTACCAGAAGAAGAAATCACAAACATCACAATACATTTCACTTTACAATAAGAATTACCAAAAGGTATTGTGAGAGGAGAAAAGAATACTGTTGTGAGCTTACGTGAAGAAAGAGCTCTGGGGTTCGAATGGTTCTGCACCAGGTTCATTTAGAAGTGTGTTTAGCTGGAGAAGGAAAGATAATTAATCAGTTTTTCTGTGAGATATAAGAGCATTCCATTGTACTGTTTGTGTAAATATTTTTTTCGGTTACAACTAAAAACCGTGTCATAGGTTTTCAATTGAAGAATATAGACATCATGAGATTTATGTATGGGGCATGGTGGCTTAGTGTTTAGCACGTTTGCCTCACACCTCCAGGGTCAAGGGCTCGATTCCTGCCACTGCCATGTGTCTCCCCGTGCTTCGGGGGCTTCCTCTGGGTACTCCGGTTTCCTCCCACAGTCCAAATATATGTATTGTAGCCTGATTGGCATGTTGAACAGTGTCCGTAGTCTGTGATTGTGCCCTGCGATGGACTGGCACCCCGTCCACGGCATCCCCTGCCTGTGCCCCATGCTCCCAGGGATAGACTCCTGGTTCCCCTTGACCCAGGAAGGATAGGCGGTATAGAAAATGGATGGTTGGATGGATGGATGGATATATATGTAGGTTGGATATTCCTGACCCTTTTCAAATCCTCCATTGCAGTTCTATATTTGATAACTGTTGTATGATCCTGCTCTGCTGCTTCATCTGCATCTGCTTTCTAGTGTTTTGACCTTTGCTGATTACGCCAGTGTGAGTCTTCCCTGCCTCATACAACCCAGGGGTTGCTGTGTTGACCTTTAGACTGCTTGATTTTTGCAAGTGGTTTTATTAAAGGCTTCAATGGTATCCAGCGCCATCTCTGGATTTTTGTTAGAATGTTGTTATGATCATGGTCAAGTAAACTCACAGCGTTATTGGTGATGGTCTTCACTTGGTCGTAGGTGTTGTTCCTGAGGTCAGAGTACTCTGGGATGCTGATGTTACTGATGCTAAATGTGAAGATGACTGCATAGGAGGTGTCTGAAATTTCTGTGGAACAGATCAGATGTCCATAAGAATGTTTTAGCTCTCATATGGATAGTACAATGATGTGAAGAGTTGTAGCTGTAACGTGTATTTTTTAAAGAAAACATACTCTCATAGGTGAAGTTCAGCACTTTTACAGAGTCAGTCAGGTTTGTGAGTCGAGCAGTCAGAAGAGTCTGGGTGGCACTGAGGACCAAACTCTCACTGGGAACCGTAGAGGAGGAATTGGAGACCATTCTGGTCTGAACCACAGCTGAACCAGATCTGAAGAGATAAATGATTACGGTGATCATTTTTCAGTTATGATTATAATTGCATTCTCCATTACATAAACGTTTGAAATGAACAAACACTATAGATGGAGTTACTACTTACGTCAAAGTGACATGGCTTGTAGTTGCTGGAGAAGCCGTTGTAGTTGAGACTGTAAGAGAACAAATTTTGTAACATATTCAGCCCATAAAACCTGCTGTGATTCCCAACTGAAAGTACTATAACAGGTGTGATACAAGATATTTTTACTGCATACCATTCTGTATCATCAGCCTATTGAGGAAGGCTGCTGGTGTTTTGGTGTCTCCATCTTGGAAGTGGTAGTCCATGTCACCATTAACCTGGTTTCCTGAACTCCTGTTACCAGTAGAAGAAATCACAAACATCACAAAACAATTCACTTTACAATAAGAATTACCATAAGGTATTGTGAGAGGAGAAAAGAATACTGCTGTGAGCTTACGTGAAGAAAGAGCTCTGGGGTTCGAATGGTTCTGCACCAGGTTCACTTAGAAGTGTGTTTAGCTGGAGAAGAAAAGATAATTTATCAGTTTTTCTGTGAGATATAATAACATTCCATTGTACTGTTTGTGTAAACATTTTTTTCTGTTACAACTAAAAACCGTGTCATAGGTTTTCAATTGAAGAATGTAGACATCATGAGATATATGTATGGAGCACGGTGGCTTAGTGATTAGCACGTTTGCCTCACACCTCCAGGGTCAAGGGCTCGATTCCTGCGACGGCCATGTGTCTCCCCATGCTTCGGGGGCTTCCTCCGGGTACTCCGGTTTCCTCCCCCAATCCAAATACATGTATTGTAGACTGACTGGCATGTTGAATAGTGTCCGTAGTGTCTGATTGTGCCCTGCGATGGACTGGCACCCTGTCCACGGCATCCCCTGCCTGTGCCCCATGCTCCCAAGGATAGGCTCCTGGTTCCCCTCGACCCAGGAAGGATAAGCGGTATAGAAAATGGATGGTTGGATGGATGGATGGATATATATGTAAGCTGGATATTCCTGACACTTTTCAAGTCCTCCATTGCAGTCTTATATATGATTACTGTTGTATGATCCTGCTCTGCTGCTTCATCTGCATCTACTTTCTAGTGTTTTGACCTTTGCTGATTACCCCATTGTGAGTCTGCCCTGCCTCATACAACCCAGGGGTTGCTGTGTTGACTTTTAGACTACTTCATTTTTGCAACTGTTTTTATTAAACGCTTCAGTGGGATCCAGCGCCATCTCTGGATCTTTGTTAGAATGTTGTTATGATCATGGTCAAGTAAACTCACAGCGTTATTGGTGATGGTCTTCACTTGGTCATAGGTGTTGTTCCTGAGGTCAGAGTTCTCTGGCATGCTGATGTTACTGATGCTAAATGTGAAGATGACTGCATAGGAGGTGTCTGAAATTTCTGTGGAACAGATCAGATGTCCATAAGAATGTTTTAGCTCTCATATGGATAGTACAATGATGTAAATAATTGTAGCTGTAACGTGTATTTTTAAAAGAAAACATACTCTCATAGGTGAAGTTGAGCACTTTTACAGAGTCAGTGAGGTTTGTGAGTCGAGCACTCAGAAGAGTCTGTGTGGCACTGAGAACCAAACTCTCACTGGGAACAGTAGAGGAGGAATTGAAGACCATTCTGGTCTGAACCACAGCTGAACCAGATCTGAAGAAATAAATGATTATGGAGATTATTTTTCAGTTATGATTATATTTGAATTCTCCATTGCATAAACGTTTGAAATGAACATACACTATTGATGGAGTTACTACTTACGTCAAAGTGACATGGCTTGTAGTTGCTGGAGAAGCCGTTGTAGTTGAGACTGTAAGAGAACAAATTTTGTAACATATTCAGCCCATAAAACCTACTGTGATTCCCAACTGAAAGTACTATAACAGGTGTGATACAAGATATTTTTACTGCATACCATTCTGTATCATCAGCCTATTGAGGAAGGCTGCTGGTGTTTTGGTGTCTCCATCTTGGAAGTGGTACTCCATGTCACCATTAACCTGGTTTCCTGAACTCCTGTTACCAGTAGAAGAAATCACAAACATCAGAAAACAATTCACTTTACAATAAGAATTACCATAAGGTATTGTGAGAGGAGAAAAGAATACTGCTGTGAGCTTACGTGAAGAAAGAGCTCTGGGGTTCGAATGGTTCTGCACCAGGTTCATTTAGAAGTGTGTTTAGCTGGAGAAGAAAAGATAATTTATCAGTTTTTCTGTGAGATATAATAACATTCCATTGTACTGTTTGTGTAAACATTTTTTTCTGTTACAACTAAAAACCGTGTCATAGGTTTTCAATTGAAGAATGTAGACATCATGAGATATATGTATGGGGCACGGTGGCTTAGTGATTAGCACGTTTGCCTCACACCTCCAGGGTCAAGGGCTCGATTCCTGCGACGGCCATGTGTCTCCCCATGCTTCGGGGGCTTCCTCCGGGTACTCCGGTTTCCTCCCCCATTCCAAATACATGTATTGTAGACTGACTGGCATGTTGAATAGTGTCCGTAGTGTCTGATTGTGCCCTGCGATGGACTGGCACCCTGTCCACGGCATCCCCTGCCTGTGCCCCATGCTCCCAAGGATAGGCTCCTGGTTCCCCTCGACCCAGGAAGGATAAGCGGTATAGAAAATGGATGGTTGGATGGATGGATGGATGGATGGATATATATGTAAGCTGGATATTCCTGACACTTTTCAAGTCCTCCATTGCAGTCTTATATATGATTACTGTTGTATGATCCTGCTCTGCTGCTTCATCTGCATCTGCTTTCTAGTGTTTTGACCTTTGCTGATTACCCCATTGTGAGTCTGCCCTGCCTCATACATCCCAGGGGTTGCTGTGTTGACTTTTAGACTACTTCATTTTTGCAACTGTTTTTATTAAACGCTTCAGTGGGATCCAGCGCCATCTCTGGATCTTTGTTAGAATGTTGTTATGATCATGGTCAAGTAAACTCACAGCGTTATTGGTGATGGTCTTCACTTGGTCATAGGTGTTGTTCCTGAGGTCAGAGTTCTCTGGCATGCTGATGTTACTGATGCTAAATGTGAAGATGACTGCATAGGAGGTGTCTGAAATTTCTGTGGAACAGATCAGATGTCCATAAGAATGTTTTAGCTCTCATATGGATAGTACAATGATGTAAATAATTGTAGCTGTAACGTGTATTTTTAAAAGAAAACATACTCTCATAGGTGAAGTTCAGCACTTTTACAGAGTCAGTGAGGTTTGTGAGTCGAGCACTCAGAAGAGTCTGTGTGGCACTGAGAACCAAACTCTCACTGGGAACCGTAGAGGAGGAATTGAAGACCATTCTGGTCTGAACCACAGCTGAACCAGATCTGAAGAGATAAATGATTACGGTGATCATTTTTCAGTTATGATTATAATTGCATTCTCCATTATATAAACGTTTGAAATGAACAAACACTATTGATGGAGTTACTACTTACGTCAAAGTGACATGGCTTGTAGTTGCTGGAGAAGCCGTTGTAGTTGAGACTGTAAGAGAACAAATTTTGTAACATATTCAGCCCATAAAACCTGCTGTGATTCCCAACTGAAAGTACTATAACAGGTGTGATACAAGATATTTTTACTGCATACCATTCTGTATCATCAGCCTATTGAGGAAGGCTGCTGGTGTTTTGGTGTCTCCATCTTGGAAGTGGTAGTCCATGTCACCATTAACCTGGTTTCCTGAACTCCTGTTACCAGTAGAAGAAATCACAAACATCACAAAACAATTCACTTTACAATAAGAATTACCATAAGGTATTGTGAGAGGAGAAAAGAATACTGCTGTGAGCTTACGTGAAGAAAGAGCTCTGGGGTTCGAATGGTTCTGCACCAGGTTCACTTAGAAGTGTGTTTAGCTGGAGAAGAAAAGATAATTTATCAGTTTTTCTGTGAGATATAATAACATTCCATTGTACTGTTTGTGTAAACATTTTTTTCTGTTACAACTAAAAACCGTGTCATAGGTTTTCAATTGAAGAATGTAGACATCATGAGATATATGTATGGAGCACGGTGGCTTAGTGATTAGCACGTTTGCCTCACACCTCCAGGGTCAAGGGCTGGATTCCTGCGACGGCCATGTGTCTCCCCATGCTTCGGGGGCTTCCTCCGGGTACTCCGGTTTCCTCCCCCATTCCAAATACATGTATTGTAGACTGACTGGCATGTTGAATAGTGTCCGTAGTGTCTGATTGTGCCCTGCGATGGACTGGCACCCTGTCCACGGCATCCCCTGCCTGTGCCCCATGCTCCCAAGGATAGGCTCCTGGTTCCCCTCGACCCAGGAAGGATAAGCGGTATAGAAAATGGATGGTTGGATGGATGGATGGATGGATGGATATATATGTAAGCTGGATATTCCTGACACTTTTCAAGTCCTCCATTGCAGTCTTATATATGATTACTGTTGTATGATCCTGCTCTGCTGCTTCATCTGCATCTACTTTCTAGTGTTTTGACCTTTGCTGATTACCCCATTGTGAGTCTGCCCTGCCTCATACAACCCAGGGGTTGCTGTGTTGACTTTTAGACTACTTCATTTTTGCAACTGTTTTTATTAAACGCTTCAGTGGGATCCAGCGCCATCTCTGGATCTTTGTTAGAATGTTGTTATGATCATGGTCAAGTAAACTCACAGCGTTATTGGTGATGGTCTTCACTTGGTCATAGGTGTTGTTCCTGAGGTCAGAGTTCTCTGGCATGCTGATGTTACTGATGCTAAATGTGAAGATGACTGCATAGGAGGTGTCTGAAATTTCTGTGGAACAGATCAGATGTCCATAAGAATGTTTTAGCTCTCATATGGATAGTACAATGATGTAAATAATTGTAGCTGTAACGTGTATTTTTAAAAGAAAACATACTCTCATAGGTGAAGTTCAGCACTTTTACAGAGTCAGTGAGGTTTGTGAGTCGAGCACTCAGAAGAGTCTGTGTGGCACTGAGAACCAAACTCTCACTGGGAACAGTAGAGGAGGAATTGAAGACCATTCTGGTCTGAACCACAGCTGAACCAGATCTGAAGAGATAAATGATTACGGTGATTATTTTTCAGTTATGATTATAATTGAATTCTCCATTACATAAATGTTTGAAATGAACAAACACTATTGATGGAGTTACTACTTACGTCAAAGTGACATGGCTTGTAGTTGCTGGAGAAGCCGTTGTAGTTGAGACTGTAAGAGAACAAATTTTGTAACATATTCAGCCCATAAAACCTGCTGTGATTCCCAACTGAAAGTACTATAACAGGTGTGATACAAGATATTTTTACTGCATACCATTCTGTATCATCAGCCTATTGAGGAAGGCTGCTGGTGTTTTGGTGTCTCCATCTTGGAAGTGGTACTCCATGTCACCATTAACCTGGTTTCCTGAACTCCTGTTACCAGTAGAAGAAATCACAAACATCAGAAAACAATTCACTTTACAATAAGAATTACCATAAGGTATTGTGAGAGGAGAAAAGAATACTGCTGTGAGCTTACGTGAAGAAAGAGCTCTGGGGTTCGAATGGTTCTGCACCAGGTTCATTTAGAAGTGTGTTTAGCTGGAGAAGAAAAGATAATTTATCAGTTTTTCTGTGAGATATAATAACATTCCATTGTACTGTTTGTGTAAACATTTTTTTCTGTTACAACTAAAAACCGTGTCATAGGTTTTCAATTGAAGAATGTAGACATCATGAGATATATGTATGGGGCACGGTGGCTTAGTGATTAGCACGTTTGCCTCACACCTCCAGGGTCAAGGGCTCGATTCCTGCGACGGCCATGTGTCTCCCCATGCTTCGGGGGCTTCCTCCGGGTACTCCGGTTTCCTCCCCCATTCCAAATACATGTATTGTAGACTGACTGGCATGTTGAATAGTGTCCGTAGTGTCTGATTGTGCCCTGCGATGGACTGGCACCCTGTCCACAGCATCCCCTGCCTGTGCCCCATGCTCCCAAGGATAGGCTCCTGGTTCCCCTCGACCCAGGAAGGATAAGCGGTATAGAAAATGGATGGTTGGATGGATGGATGGATGGATGGATATATATGTAAGCTGGATATTCCTGACACTTTTCAAGTCCTCCATTGCAGTCTTATATATGATTACTGTTGTATGATCCTGCTCTGCTGCTTCATCTGCATCTGCTTTCTAGTGTTTTGACCTTTGCTGATTACCCCATTGTGAGTCTGCCCTGCCTCATACAACCCAGGGGTTGCTGTGTTGACTTTTAGACTACTTCATTTTTGCAACTGTTTTTATTAAACGCTTCAGTGGGATCCAGCGCCATCTCTGGATCTTTGTTAGAATGTTGTTATGATCATGGTCAAGTAAACTCACAGCGTTATTGGTGATGGTCTTCACTTGGTCATAGGTGTTGTTCCTGAGGTCAGAGTTCTCTGGCATGCTGATGTTACTGATGCTAAATGTGAAGATGACTGCATAGGAGGTGTCTGAAATTTCTGTGGAACAGATCAGATGTCCATAAGAATGTTTTAGCTCTCATATGGATAGTACAATGATGTAAATAATTGTAGCTGTAACGTGTATTTTTAAAAGAAAACATACTCTCATAGGTGAAGTTCAGCACTTTTACAGAGTCAGTGAGGTTTGTGAGTCGAGCACTCAGAAGAGTCTGTGTGGCACTGAGAACCAAACTCTCACTGGGAACAGTAGAGGAGGAATTGAAGACCATTCTGGTCTGAACCACAGCTGAACCAGATCTGAAGAGATAAATGATTATGGTGATTATTTTTCAGTTATGATTATATTTGAATTCTCCATTGCATAAACGTTTGAATTGAACATACACTATTGATGGAGTTGCTACTGACGTCAAAGTGACATGGCTTGTAGTTGCTGGGGAAGCCGTTGTAGTTGAGACTGTAAGAGAACGAATTTTGTAACATATTCAGACCATAAAACCTGCTGTGACTCCCAATTGAAAGTACTATAACAGGTGTGATACAAGATATTTTTACTGCATACCATTTTGTATCATCAGCCTATTGAGGAAGGCTGCTGGTGTTTTGGTGTCTCCATCTTGGAAGTGGTACTCCATGTCACCATTAACCTGGTTTCCTGAACTCCTGTTACCAGTAGAAGAAATCACAAACATCAGAAAACAATTCACTTTACAATAAGAATTACCATAAGGTATTGTGAGAGGAGAAAAGAATACTGCTGTGAGCTTACGTGAAGAAAGAGCTCTGGGGTTCGAATGGTTCTGCACCAGGTTCATTTAGAAGTGTGTTTAGCTGGAGAAGAAAAGATAATTTATCAGTTTTTCTGTGAGATATAATAACATTCCATTGTACTGTTTGTGTAAACATTTTTTTCTGTTACAACTAAAAACCGTGTCATAGGTTTTCAATTGAAGAATGTAGACATCATGAGATATATGTATGGGGCACGGTGGCTTAGTGATTAGCACGTTTGCCTCACACCTCCAGGGTCAAGGGCTCGATTCCTGCGACGGCCATGTGTCTCCCCATGCTTCGGGGGCTTCCTCCGGGTACTCCGGTTTCCTCCCCCATTCCAAATACATGTATTGTAGACTGACTGGCATGTTGAATAGTGTCCGTAGTGTCTGATTGTGCCCTGCGATGGACTGGCACCCTGTCCACGGCATCCCCTGCCTGTGCCCCATGCTCCCAAGGATAGGCTCCTGGTTCCCCTCGACCCAGGAAGGATAAGCGGTATAGAAAATGGATGGTTGGATGGATGGATGGATATATATGTAAGCTGGATATTCCTGACACTTTTCAAGTCCTCCATTGCAGTCTTATATATGATTACTGTTGTATGATCCTGCTCTGCTGCTTCATCTGCATCTGCTTTCTAGTGTTTTGACCTTTGCTGATTACCCCATTGTGAGTCTGCCCTGCCTCATACAACCCAGGGGTTGCTGTGTTGACTTTTAGACTACTTCATTTTTGCAACTTTTTTTATTAAACGCTTCAGTGGGATCCAGCGCCATCTCTGGATCTTTGTTAGAATGTTGTTATGATCATGGTCAAGTAAACTCACAGCGTTATTGGTGATGGTCTTCACTTGGTCATAGGTGTTGTTCCTGAGGTCAGAGTTCTCTGGCATGCTGATGTTACTGATGCTAAATGTGAAGATGACTGCATAGGAGGTGTCTGAAATTTCTGTGGAACAGATCAGATGTCCATAAGAATGTTTTAGCTCTCATATGGATAGTACAATGATGTGAAGAGTTGTAGCTGTAACGTGTATTTTTTATAGAAAACATACTCTCATAGGTGAAGTTCAGCACTTTTACAGAGTCAGTGAGGTTTGTGAGTCGAGCACTCAGAAGAGTCTGGGTGGCACTGAGGACCAAACTCTCACTGGGAACCGTAGAGGAGGAATTGAAGACCATTCTGGTCTGAACCACAGCTGAACCAGATCTGAAGAGATAAATGATTACGGTGATCATTTTTCAGTTATGATTATAATTGCATTCTCCATTATATAAACGTTTGAAATGAACAAACACTATTGATGGAGTTACTACTTACGTCAAAGTGACATGGCTTGTAGTTGCTGGAGAAGCCGTTGTAGTTGAGACTGTAAGAGAACAAATTTTGTAACATATTCAGCCCATAAAACCTGCTGTGATTCCCAACTGAAAGTACTATAACAGGTGTGATACAAGATATTTTTACTGCATACCATTCTGTATCATCAGCCTATTGAGGAAGGCTGCTGGTGTTTTGGTGTCTCCATCTTGGAAGTGGTAGTCCATGTCACCATTAACCTGGTTTCCTGAACTCCTGTTACCAGTAGAAGAAATCACAAACATCACAAAACAATTCACTTTACAATAAGAATTACCATAAGGTATTGTGAGAGGAGAAAAGAATACTGCTGTGAGCTTACGTGAAGAAAGAGCTCTGGGGTTCGAATGGTTCTGCACCAGGTTCACTTAGAAGTGTGTTTAGCTGGAGAAGAAAAGATAATTTATCAGTTTTTCTGTGAGATATAATAACATTCCATTGTACTGTTTGTGTAAACATTTTTTTCTGTTACAACTAAAAACCGTGTCATAGGTTTTCAATTGAAGAATGTAGACATCATGAGATATATGTATGGAGCACGGTGGCTTAGTGATTAGCACGTTTGCCTCACACCTCCAGGGTCAAGGGCTCGATTCCTGCGACGGCCATGTGTCTCCCCATGCTTCGGGGGCTTCCTCCGGGTACTCCGGTTTCCTCCCCCATTCCAAATACATGTATTGTAGACTGACTGGCATGTTGAATAGTGTCCGTAGTGTCTGATTGTGCCCTGCGATGGACTGGCACCCTGTCCACGGCATCCCCTGCCTGTGCCCCATGCTCCCAAGGATAGGCTCCTGGTTCCCCTCGACCCAGGAAGGATAAGCGGTATAGAAAATGGATGGTTGGATGGATGGATGGATGGATGGATATATATGTAAGCTGGATATTCCTGACACTTTTCAAGTCCTCCATTGCAGTCTTATATATGATTACTGTTGTATGATCCTGCTCTGCTGCTTCATCTGCATCTACTTTCTAGTGTTTTGACCTTTGCTGATTACCCCATTGTGAGTCTGCCCTGCCTCATACAACCCAGGGGTTGCTGTGTTGACTTTTAGACTACTTCATTTTTGCAACTGTTTTTATTAAACGCTTCAGTGGGATCCAGCGCCATCTCTGGATCTTTGTTAGAATGTTGTTATGATCATGGTCAAGTAAACTCACAGCGTTATTGGTGATGGTCTTCACTTGGTCATAGGTGTTGTTCCTGAGGTCAGAGTTCTCTGGCATGCTGATGTTACTGATGCTAAATGTGAAGATGACTGCATAGGAGGTGTCTGAAATTTCTGTGGAACAGATCAGATGTCCATAAGAATGTTTTAGCTCTCATATGGATAGTACAATGATGTAAATAATTGTAGCTGTAACGTGTATTTTTAAAAGAAAACATACTCTCATAGGTGAAGTTCAGCACTTTTACAGAGTCAGTGAGGTTTGTGAGTCGAGCACTCAGAAGAGTCTGTGTGGCACTGAGAACCAAACTCTCACTGGGAACAGTAGAGGAGGAATTGAAGACCATTCTGGTCTGAACCACAGCTGAACCAGATCTGAAGAGATAAATGATTACGGTGATCATTTTTCAGTTATGATTATAATTGCATTCTCCATTATATAAACGTTTGAAATGAACAAACACTATTGATGGAGTTACTACTTACGTCAAAGTGACATGGCTTGTAGTTGCTGGAGAAGCCGTTGTAGTTGAGACTGTAAGAGAACAAATTTTGTAACATATTCAGCCCATAAAACCTGCTGTGATTCCCAACTGAAAGTACTATAACAGGTGTGATACAAGATATTTTTACTGCATACCATTCTGTATCATCAGCCTATTGAGGAAGGCTGCTGGTGTTTTGGTGTCTCCATCTTGGAAGTGGTAGTCCATGTCACCATTAACCTGGTTTCCTGAACTCCTGTTACCAGTAGAAGAAATCACAAACATCACAAAACAATTCACTTTACAATAAGAATTACCATAAGGTATTGTGAGAGGAGAAAAGAATACTGCTGTGAGCTTACGTGAAGAAAGAGCTCTGGGGTTCGAATGGTTCTGCACCAGGTTCACTTAGAAGTGTGTTTAGCTGGAGAAGAAAAGATAATTTATCAGTTTTTCTGTGAGATATAATAACATTCCATTGTACTGTTTGTGTAAACATTTTTTTCTGTTACAACTAAAAACCGTGTCATAGGTTTTCAATTGAAGAATGTAGACATCATGAGATATATGTATGGAGCACGGTGGCTTAGTGATTAGCACGTTTGCCTCACACCTCCAGGGTCAAGGGCTCGATTCCTGCGACGGCCATGTGTCTCCCCATGCTTCGGGGGCTTCCTCCGGGTACTCCGGTTTCCTCCCCCATTCCAAATACATGTATTGTAGACTGACTGGCATGTTGAATAGTGTCCGTAGTGTCTGATTGTGCCCTGCGATGGACTGGCACCCTGTCCACGGCATCCCCTGCCTGTGCCCCATGCTCCCAAGGATAGGCTCCTGGTTCCCCTCGACCCAGGAAGGATAAGCGGTATAGAAAATGGATGGTTGGATGGATGGATGGATGGATGGATATATATGTAATCTGGATATTCCTGACACTTTTCAAGTCCTCCATTGCAGTCTTATATATGATTACTGTTGTATGATCCTGCTCTGCTGCTTCATCTGCATCTACTTTCTAGTGTTTTGACCTTTGCTGATTACCCCATTGTGAGTCTGCCCTGCCTCATACAACCCAGGGGTTGCTGTGTTGACTTTTAGACTACTTCATTTTTGCAACTGTTTTTATTAAACGCTTCAGTGGGATCCAGCGCCATCTCTGGATCTTTGTTAGAATGTTGTTATGATCATGGTCAAGTAAACTCACAGCGTTATTGGTGATGGTCTTCACTTGGTCATAGGTGTTGTTCCTGAGGTCAGAGTTCTCTGGCATGCTGATGTTACTGATGCTAAATGTGAAGATGACTGCATAGGAGGTGTCTGAAATTTCTGTGGAACAGATCAGATGTCCATAAGAATGTTTTAGCTCTCATATGGATAGTACAATGATGTAAATAATTGTAGCTGTAACGTGTATTTTTAAAAGAAAACATACTCTCATAGGTGAAGTTCAGCACTTTTACAGAGTCAGTGAGGTTTGTGAGTCGAGCACTCAGAAGAGTCTGTGTGGCACTGAGAACCAAACTCTCACTGGGAACAGTAGAGGAGGAATTGAAGACCATTCTGGTCTGAACCACAGCTGAACCAGATCTGAAGAGATAAATGATTATGGTGATTATTTTTCAGTTATGATTATATTTGAATTCTCCATTGCATAAACGTTTGAAATGAACATACACTATTGATGGAGTTACTACTTACGTCAAAGTGACATGGCTTGTAGTTGCTGGAGAAGCCGTTGTAGTTGAGACTGTAAGAGAACAAATTTTGTAACATATTCAGCCCATAAAACCTACTGTGATTCCCAACTGAAAGTACTATAACAGGTGTGATACAAGATATTTTTACTGCATACCATTCTGTATCATCAGCCTATTGAGGAAGGCTGCTGGTGTTTTGGTGTCTCCATCTTGGAAGTGGTACTCCATGTCACCATTAACCTGGTTTCCTGAGCTCCTGTTACCAGTAGAAGAAATCACAAACATCAGAAAACAATTCACTTTACAATAAGAATTACCATAAGGTATTGTGAGAGGAGAAAAGAATACTGCTGTGAGCTTACGTGAAGAAAGAGCTCTGGGGTTCGAATGGTTCTGCACCAGGTTCATTTAGAAGTGTGTTTAGCTGGAGAAGAAAAGATAATTTATCAGTTTTTCTGTGAGATATAATAACATTCCATTGTACTGTTTGTGTAAACATTTTTTTCTGTTACAACTAAAAACCGTGTCATAGGTTTTCAATTGAAGAATGTAGACATCATGAGATATATGTATGGGGCACGGTGGCTTAGTGATTAGCACGTTTGCCTCACACCTCCAGGGTCAAGGGCTCGATTCCTGCGACGGCCATGTGTCTCCCCATGCTTCGGGGGCTTCCTCCGGGTACTCCGGTTTCCTCCCCCATTCCAAATACATGTATTGTAGACTGACTGGCATGTTGAATAGTGTCCGTAGTGTCTGATTGTGCCCTGCGATGGACTGGCACCCTGTCCACGGCATCCCCTGCCTGTGCCCCATGCTCCCAAGGATAGGCTCCTGGTTCCCCTCGACCCAGGAAGGATAAGCGGTATAGAAAATGGATGGTTGGATGGATGGATGGATGGATGGATATATATGTAAGCTGGATATTCCTGACACTTTTCAAGTCCTCCATTGCAGTCTTATATATGATTACTGTTGTATGATCCTGCTCTGCTGCTTCATCTGCATCTGCTTTCTAGTGTTTTGACCTTTGCTGATTACCCCATTGTGAGTCTGCCCTGCCTCATACAACCCAGGGGTTGCTGTGTTGACTTTTAGACTACTTCATTTTTGCAACTGTTTTTATTAAACGCTTCAGTGGGATCCAGCGCCATCTCTGGATCTTTGTTAGAATGTTGTTATGATCATGGTCAAGTAAACTCACAGCGTTATTGGTGATGGTCTTCACTTGGTCATAGGTGTTGTTCCTGAGGTCAGAGTTCTCTGGCATGCTGATGTTACTGATGCTAAATGTGAAGATGACTGCATAGGAGGTGTCTGAAATTTCTGTGGAACAGATCAGATGTCCATAAGAATGTTTTAGCTCTCATATGGATAGTACAATGATGTAAATAATTGTAGCTGTAACGTGTATTTTTAAAAGAAAACATACTCTCATAGGTGAAGTTCAGCACTTTTACAGAGTCAGTGAGGTTTGTGAGTCGAGCACTCAGAAGAGTCTGTGTGGCACTGAGAACCAAACTCTCACTGGGAACAGTAGAGGAGGAATTGAAGACCATTCTGGTCTGAACCACAGCTGAACCAGATCTGAAGAGATAAATGATTATGGTGATTATTTTTCAGTTATGATTATATTTGAATTCTCCATTGCATAAACGTTTGAATTGAACATACACTATTGATGGAGTTGCTACTGACGTCAAAGTGACATGGCTTGTAGTTGCTGGGGAAGCCGTTGTAGTTGAGACTGTAAGAGAACGAATTTTGTAACATATTCAGACCATAAAACCTGCTGTGACTCCCAATTGAAAGTACTATAACAGGTGTGATACAAGATATTTTTACTGCATACCATTTTGTATCATCAGCCTATTGAGGAAGGCTGCTGGTGTTTTGGTGTCTCCATCTTGGAAGTGGTACTCCATGTCACCATTAACCTGGTTTCCTGAACTCCTGTTACCAGTAGAAGAAATCACAAACATCACAAAACAATTCACTTTACAATAAGAATTACCATAAGGTATTGTGAGAGGAGAAAAGAATACTGCTGTGAGCTTACGTGAGGAAAGAGCTCTGGGGTTCGAATGGTTCTGCACCAGGTTCATTTAGAAGTGTGTTTAGCTGGAGAAGAAAAGATAATTTATCAGTTTTTCTGTGAGATATAATAACATTCCATTGTACTGTTTGTGTAAACATTTTTTTCTGTTACAACTAAAAACCGTGTCATAGGTTTTCAATTGAAGAATGTAGACATCATGAGATATATGTATGGGGCACGGTGGCTTAGTGATTAGCACGTTTGCCTCACACCTCCAGGGTCAAGGGCTCGATTCCTGCGACGGCCATGTGTCTCCCCATGCTTCGGGGGCTTCCTCCGGGTACTCCGGTTTCCTCCCCCATTCCAAATACATGTATTGTAGACTGACTGGCATGTTGAATAGTGTCCGTAGTGTCTGATTGTGCCCTGCGATGGACTGGCACCCTGTCCACGGCATCCCCTGCCTGTGCCCCATGCTCCCAAGGATAGGCTCCTGGTTCCCCTCGACCCAGGAAGGATAAGCGGTATAGAAAATGGATGGTTGGATGGATGGATGGATGGATGGATATATATGTAAGCTGGATATTCCTGACACTTTTCAAGTCCTCCATTGCAGTCTTATATATGATTACTGTTGTATGATCCTGCTCTGCTGCTTCATCTGCATCTGCTTTCTAGTGTTTTGACCTTTGCTGATTACCCCATTGTGAGTCTGCCCTGCCTCATACAACCCAGGGGTTGCTGTGTTGACTTTTAGACTACTTCATTTTTGCAACTGTTTTTATTAAACGCTTCAGTGGGATCCAGCGCCATCTCTGGATCTTTGTTAGAATGTTGTTATGATCATGGTCAAGTAAACTCACAGCGTTATTGGTGATGGTCTTCACTTGGTCATAGGTGTTGTTCCTGAGGTCAGAGTTCTCTGGCATGCTGATGTTACTGATGCTAAATGTGAAGATGACTGCATAGGAGGTGTCTGAAATTTCTGTGGAACAGATCAGATGTCCATAAGAATGTTTTAGCTCTCATATGGATAGTACAATGATGTAAATAATTGTAGCTGTAACGTGTATTTTTAAAAGAAAACATACTCTCATAGGTGAAGTTCAGCACTTTTACAGAGTCAGTGAGGTTTGTGAGTCGAGCACTCAGAAGAGTCTGTGTGGCACTGAGAACCAAACTCTCACTGGGAACAGTAGAGGAGGAATTGAAGACCATTCTGGTCTGAACCACAGCTGAACCAGATCTGAAGAGATAAATGATTATGGTGATTATTTTTCAGTTATGATTATATTTGAATTCTCCATTGCATAAACGTTTGAAATGAACATACACTATTGATGGAGTTACTACTTACGTCAAAGTGACATGGCTTGTAGTTGCTGGAGAAGCCGTTGTAGTTGAGACTGTAAGAGAACAAATTTTGTAACATATTCAGCCCATAAAACCTACTGTGATTCCCAACTGAAAGTACTATAACAGGTGTGATACAAGATATTTTTACTGCATACCATTCTGTATCATCACCCTATTGAGGAAGGCTGCTGGTGTTTTGGTGTCTCCATCTTGGAAGTGGTACTCCATGTCACCATTAACCTGGTTTCCTGAACTCCTGTTACCAGTAGAAGAAATCACAAACATCAGAAAACAATTCACTTTACAATAAGAATTACCATAAGGTATTGTGAGAGGAGAAAAGAATACTGCTGTGAGCTTACGTGAAGAAAGAGCTCTGGGGTTCGAATGGTTCTGCACCAGGTTCATTTAGAAGTGTGTTTAGCTGGAGAAGAAAAGATAATTTATCAGTTTTTCTGTGAGATATAATAACATTCCATTGTACTGTTTGTGTAAACATTTTTTTCTGTTACAACTAAAAACCGTGTCATAGGTTTTCAATTGAAGAATGTAGACATCATGAGATATATGTATGGGGCACGGTGGCTTAGTGATTAGCACGTTTGCCTCACACCTCCAGGGTCAAGGGCTCGATTCCTGCGATGGCCATGTGTCTCCCCATGCTTCGGGGGCTTCCTCCGGGTACTCCGGTTTCCTCCCCCATTCCAAATACATGTATTGTAGACTGACTGGCATGTTGAATAGTGTCCGTAGTGTCTGATTGTGCCCTGCGATGGACTGGCACCCTGTCCACGGCATCCCCTGCCTGTGCCCCATGCTCCCAAGGATAGGCTCCTGGTTCCCCTCGACCCAGGAAGGATAAGCGGTATAGAAAATGGATGGTTGGATGGATATATATGTAAGCTGGATATTCCTGACACTTTTCAAGTCCTCCATTGCAGTCTTATATATGATTACTGTTGTATGATCCTGCTCTGCTGCTTCATCTGCATCTGCTTTCTAGTGTTTTGACCTTTGCTGATTACCCCATTGTGAGTCTGCCCTGCCTCATACAACCCAGGGGTTGCTGTATTGACTTTTAGACTACTTCATTTTTGCAACTGTTTTTATTAAACGCTTCAGTGGGATCCAGCGCCATCTCTGGATCTTTGTTAGAATGTTGTTATGATCATGGTCAAGTAAACTCACAGCGTTATTGGTGATGGTCTTCACTTGGTCATAGGTGTTGTTCCTGAGGTCAGAGTTCTCTGGCATGCTGATGTTACTGATGCTAAATGTGAAGATGACTGCATAGGAGGTGTCTGAAATTTCTGTGGAACAGATCAGATGTCCATAAGAATGTTTTAGCTCTCATATGGATAGTACAATGATGTAAATAATTGTAGCTGTAACGTGTATTTTTAAAAGAAAACATACTCTCATAGGTGAAGTTCAGCACTTTTACAGAGTCAGTGAGGTTTGTGAGTCGAGCACTCAGAAGAGTCTGTGTGGCACTGAGAACCAAACTCTCACTGGGAACAGTAGAGGAGGAATTGAAGACCATTCTGGTCTGAACCACAGCTGAACCAGATCTGAAGAGATAAATGATTATGGTGATTATTTTTCAGTTATGATTATATTTGAATTCTCCATTGCATAAACGTTTGAATTGAACATACACTATTGATGGAGTTGCTACTGACGTCAAAGTGACATGGCTTGTAGTTGCTGGGGAAGCCGTTGTAGTTGAGACTGTAAGAGAACGAATTTTGTAACATATTCAGACCATAAAACCTGCTGTGACTCCCAATTGAAAGTACTATAACAGGTGTGATACAAGATATTTTTACTGCATACCATTTTGTATCATCAGCCTATTGAGGAAGGCTGCTGGTGTTTTGGTGTCTCCATCTTGGAAGTGGTACTCCATGTCACCATTAACCTGGTTTCCTGAACTCCTGTTACCAGTAGAAGAAATCACAAACATCACAAAACAATTCACTTTACAATAAGAATTACCATAAGGTATTGTGAGAGGAGAAAAGAATACTGCTGTGAGCTTACGTGAGGAAAGAGCTCTGGGGTTCGAATGGTTCTGCACCAGGTTCATTTAGAAGTGTGTTTAGCTGGAGAAGAAAAGATAATTTATCAGTTTTTCTGTGAGATATAATAACATTCCATTGTACTGTTTGTGTAAACATTTTTTTCTGTTACAACTAAAAACCGTGTCATAGGTTTTCAATTGAAGAATGTAGACATCATGAGATATATGTATGGGGCACGGTGGCTTAGTGATTAGCACGTTTGCCTCACACCTCCAGGGTCAAGGGCTCGATTCCTGCGACGGCCATGTGTCTCCCCATGCTTCGGGGGCTTCCTCCGGGTACTCCGGTTTCCTCCCCCATTCCAAATACATGTATTGTAGACTGACTGGCATGTTGAATAGTGTCCGTAGTGTCTGATTGTGCCCTGCGATGGACTGGCACCCTGTCCACGGCATCCCCTGCCTGTGCCCCATGCTCCCAAGGATAGGCTCCTGGTTCCCCTCGACCCAGGAAGGATAAGCGGTATAGAAAATGGATGGTTGGATGGATGGATGGATGGATGGATGGATGGATATTCCTGACACTTTTCAAGTCTTCCATTGCAGTCTTATATATGGTTACTGTTGTATGATCCTGCTCTGCTGCTTCATCTGCATCTGCTTTCTAGTGTTTTGACCTTTGCTGATTACCCCATTGTGAGTCTGCCCTGCCTCATACAACCCAGGGGTTGCTGTGTTGACTTTTAGACTACTTCATTTTTGCAACTGTTTTTATTAAACGCTTCAGTGGGATCCAGCGCCATCTCTGGATCTTTGTTAGAATGTTGTTATGATCATGGTCAAGTAAACTCACAGCGTTATTGGTGATGGTCTTCACTTGGTCATAGGTGTTGTTCCTGAGGTCAGAGTTCTCTGGCATGCTGATGTTACTGATGCTAAATGTGAAGATGACTGCATAGGAGGTGTCTGAAATTTCTGTGGAACAGATCAGATGTCCATAAGAATGTTTTAGCTCTCATATGGATAGTACAATGATGTAAATAATTGTAGCTGTAACGTGTATTTTTAAAAGAAAACATACTCTCATAGGTGAAGTTCAGCACTTTTACAGAGTCAGTGAGGTTTGTGAGTCGAGCACTCAGAAGAGTCTGTGTGGCACTGAGAACCAAACTCTCACTGGGAACAGTAGAGGAGGAATTGAAGACCATTCTGGTCTGAACCACAGCTGAACCAGATCTGAAGAGATAAATGATTATGGTGATTATTTTTCAGTTATGATTATATTTGAATTCTCCATTGCATAAACGTTTGAAATGAACATACACTATTGATGGAGATGCTACTGACGTCAAAGTGACATGGCTTGTAGTTGCTGGGGAAGCCGTTGTAGTTGAGACTGTAAGAGAACGAATTTTGTAACATATTCAGACCATAAAACCTGCTGTGACTCCCAATTGAAAGTACTATAACAGGTGTGATACAAGATATTTTTACTGCATACCATTTTGTATCATCAGCCTATTGAGGAAGGCTGCTGGTGTTTTGGTGTCTCCATCTTGGAAGTGGTACTCCATGTCACCATTAACCTGGTTTCCTGAACTCCTGTTACCAGTAGAAGAAATCACAAACATCACAAAACAATTCACTTTACAATAAGAATTACCATAAGGTATTGTGAGAGGAGAAAAGAATACTGCTGTGAGCTTACGTGAAGAAAGAGCTCTGGGGTTCGAATGGTTCTGCACCAGGTTCATTTAGAAGTGTGTTTAGCTGGAGAAGAAAAGATAATTTATCAGTTTTTCTGTGAGATATAATAACATTCCATTGTACTGTTTGTGTAAACATTTTTTTCTGTTACAACTAAAAACCGTGTCATAGGTTTTCAATTGAAGAATGTAGACATCATGAGATATATGTATGGGGCACGGTGGCTTAGTGATTAGCACGTTTGCCTCACACCTCCAGGGTCAAGGGCTCGATTCCTGCGACGGCCATGTGTCTCCCCATGCTTCGGGGGCTTCCTCCGGGTACTCCGGTTTCCTCCCCCATTCCAAATACATGTATTGTAGACTGACTGGCATGTTGAATAGTGTCCGTAGTGTCTGATTGTGCCCTGCGATGGACTGGCACCCTGTCCACGGCATCCCCTGCCTGTGCCCCATGCTCCCAAGGATAGGCTCCTGGTTCCCCTCGACCCAGGAAGGATAAGCGGTATAGAAAATGGATGGTTGGATGGATGGATGGATGGATGGATGGATGGATATTCCTGACACTTTTCAAGTCTTCCATTGCAGTCTTATATATGGTTACTGTTGTATGATCCTGCTCTGCTGCTTCATCTGCATCTGCTTTCTAGTGTTTTGACCTTTGCTGATTACCCCATTGTGAGTCTGCCCTGCCTCATACAACCCAGGGGTTGCTGTGTTGACTTTTAGACTACTTCATTTTTGCAACTGTTTTTATTAAACGCTTCAGTGGGATCCAGCGCCATCTCTGGATCTTTGTTAGAATGTTGTTATGATCATGGTCAAGTAAACTCACAGCGTTATTGGTGATGGTCTTCACTTGGTCATAGGTGTTGTTCCTGAGGTCAGAGTTCTCTGGCATGCTGATGTTACTGATGCTAAATGTGAAGATGACTGCATAGGAGGTGTCTGAAATTTCTGTGGAACAGATCAGATGTCCATAAGAATGTTTTAGCTCTCATATGGATAGTACAATGATGTAAATAATTGTAGCTGTAACGTGTATTTTTAAAAGAAAACATACTCTCATAGGTGAAGTTCAGCACTTTTACAGAGTCAGTGAGGTTTGTGAGTCGAGCACTCAGAAGAGTCTGTGTGGCACTGAGAACCAAACTCTCACTGGGAACAGTAGAGGAGGAATTGAAGACCATTCTGGTCTGAACCACAGCTGAACCAGATCTAAACAATAAAGCGTTATACATTTATTTAGTATCAGAATTCAGTATGAATATATAACTCTTTACTCAGTTATATGTCAGAACGTAACATACTTTACTGAAGGTGTTGCTGTAGAATTTGGAGACTGTGTTGTGAACTCAGTAGTTGTTGTCATTATTGGTTGTGTAGTTTCGGGTGATGTAGTTGGACTTTCCTCTGTTGATGCTTCAACTGTAGTAATTAAAGCTGTACTAGTTGTAGGACTAGTTGTGCCTGCACTTGTTGGTTCTGTGCTTGCTGTTGATGATTCATTTTTGATACTGCTTGAAACTGGATTAGTTGTAGGTCCAGTTGTTTCTGCTGTTGGTTTTGTAGTTGCTGTAGCCTGAGTTGTGGATAGAGTAATATTGGTTGTTTCTGTTGTTGGTACCATTGTAGCTGTGACTGTTTCCTCTGTAGCTGCAGTTATTTCACTTGTAATACTTGCAGCTGGAGTAGTTGTAGGTCCTGTGGTTGTTGTAGCCTGTGTTGTGGATACAGTGGTAGTGCTCAGTTCTGCTGTTGCTGTAGTCAGTGGTATACTTGTAGCTGTGGTTGTTTTCTCTGTAGTTAATGGTTCCTCAATTGTAGTGGTTGGAGCTAGAGTAGTTGGTGCTGTGGCTGTTGCGGCCTGTGGTAATATTACAGTGCTATGTGGCACTTCTGTTGAAGTTGATGGTACAGTTGTATATGTGGTTGATGTTTGCTCTGAAATGGTTGATGTTTCAACTAATCTAGTCATAGATACAGTTAATTTTGCTGTTGTTTCTGTGTGTGTTGTAGTCTGTGTATTGGATACAATGTATGAAGTCACTTCTTTTGCTGGTGGAGTTGATGTTACAGTTGTAGTTGTGATTATTTCCTGTGTTGTGGACATAGTGGGAGTGGTCAGTTTTGTTCCTTGTGTTGTAGTTAATGGTACAGTTGTAGCTGTGGTTGCTTGCTCATTAGTTATTTGTTCTTCAGGTGTAATGTTTGAAGCTGGAATAGATGCAGATGTATCTGTGTTTGTTGTAGCCTGTGTAGTTGATAGTGTGGTAGTGATCAGTTCTGTTGTTGGTGTTGTAGTCAATGGGGTAGTTGTCAGTTTTGTTGTTGGTGTTGTTGGTTCCTCAGTTGTAGTGGTTAGAGCTGGAAAAGTTGTTGATGCAGCTGTTTCTATTGTTGTTGATCCTGTGCTTGTTGTAGACTGTGTAGTTGATACAGTGGTACTCGTCAGTTCTGTTGTTGATGTTGTAGTTGGTACAGCTGTCAGTGTGGTTGTTAGCTCTGTAGTTGTTGGTTTCACAGTTGTAGTTTTTGGGGCTAGATTTGTTGCATCTGTTGTTGAAGCTTGTTTTGTAGACACAGGAGTAATGGTCAGTTCTTTTGTAGGTGATGTAGATATTGGTATACTTGTAGCCGTGGTTGTTTCCACTGTAGTAGTCTGTACTTCAGGTGAGCTTGTGGGAGCTGGACTAGTTGTGTATGCAGTTGTTTCCGCTGTTGTTGTTTCTGTGTTTGTTGAAGCCCGTGTTGTGGATACAGTGGTACGGGTTAGATCTGGTGTTAGTGTTGTAGTTGGTACAGCTGTAGCTGTGTTTGTTTCATGTGTAGTTATTGGTTCCTCAGTTGCAGTGGTTGGAGTGAGAGTTGGCATAGATGCAGTTGATTCTGCTGTTGTTGGCTCTGTGGTTGTTGAAGCCTGTGTTGTGGATATGGTGCTAGTGGTCAGTTCTGTTGTTGGCTCTGTGGTTGTTGATATAGGGCTAGACGTCAAATTTTTTTTTGGCTCTGTGGTTGTTGATATAGTGCCAGTTGTGATTTCTGTTGTTCGCTCTGTGATCGTTGTAGCCTGTCTTGTGGATATCGGGCTAGTGGTCAGTTGTGTTGTTGGCTCTGTGGTTGTTTTTATATTGCTAGTGCTCAGTTGTGTTGTTGGATCTGTGGTTGGGGATATAGTGCTAGTGGTCAGTTCTGTTGTAGGCTCTGTGGTTGTTGATATAGTGCTAGTAGTCAGTTCTGTTGTAGGCTCTGTGGTTGTTGATATAGGGCTAGTAGTCAGGTCTGTTGTTGGCTCTGTGGTTGCTGATATAGGGCTATTGGTTAGTTTTGTTGTTGGATCTGTGGATGTTGATATAGTGCTAGTGGAAATTTCTGTTGTAGGCTCTGTGGTTGTGGATATATGGCTCGTTGTCAGTTCTCTTGTTGGCTCTGTGGTTGTGAATATAGTGCTAGTGGTCAGTTCGCTTGTTGGCTCTGTGGTTGTGGATATAGTGCTAGTGTTCAGTTCTGTTGTTGGCCCTGTGGTTGTTGATGTAGGCCTAGTGGTCAGTTCTGTTGTTGACTCTGTGGTTGTTGATATAGTGCTAGATGTCAGTTCTTTTGTTGGCTCTGTGGTTGTGGATATAGTGCTAGTGGTCAGTACTGTTGTTGGCTCTGTGGTTGTGGATATAGTGCTAGTGGACAGTTCTGTTGTTGGCTCTCTGGATGTGGATATAGTGCTAGCGGTTAGTTCTGTTGTTGGCTCTGTGGTTGTTGATATAGTGGTAGTGGTCAGTTCTGTTGTTGGCTCTGTGGTTGTTGATATAGGGCTAGTGGTCAGTTCTGTTGTTGGCTCTGTAGATGTTGATATAGAGCTAATGGTCAGTTCGGTTCTTGGCTCTGTGTTTGTGGATATAGGGCTAGTGGTCATTTCTGTTGTTGGCTCTGTGGTTGTTGTTATAGTACTAGTGATCAGTTCTGTTGTTGGGACTGTGGTTGTTGACATAGGGTTAGTGGTCAGATATGTTGTTGTCTCTGTGGTAGTTGATATAGGACTAGTGGTAACTTCTGTTGTTGGGACTGTGGTTGTTATAGCCTGTGTTATGGATATAGGGCTAGTGGTAAGTTCTGTTGTTGGCTCTGTGGTTGTTGACATAGTGCTTGAGGTCAGTTCTGTTGTTGGCTCTGTGGTTGTGGATATAGTACTAGAGGTCAGTTCTGTTGTTGGTCCTGTGGTTGTTGATATAGGGTTAGTGGACAGTTTTGTTGTTGGCTCTGTGGTTGTGGAAATAGCACTCGTGGTCAGTTCTGTTGTTGGCTCTGTGGTTGTAGATATAGTACTAGTGGTCAGTTCTGTTTTTGGCTCTGTGGTTGTTATAGCCTGTGTTGAGGATATAGGGCTAGTGGTATGTTCTGTTGTTGCCTCTGTGGTTGTTGATATAGGGCTAGTGGTCACTTCTGTTGTACGCTCTGTGGTTGTTGATATAGGCCTAGTGGTCAGTTCTGTTGTTGGCTCTGTGGTTGTGGATATAGTGGTAGTGGTCAGTTCTGTTGTTGGCTCTGTGGTTGTTGATATAGTGCTAGTTGTCAGTTCTGTTGTTGGCTCTGTGGTTGTTGAAATAGGGCTAGTGGTCACTTCTGTTGTTGGCTCTGTGGTTGTTGACATAGTGCTTGAGGTCAGATCTGTTGTTGGCTCTGTGGTTGTGGATATAGTGGTAGTGGTCAGTTCGCTTGTTGGCTCTGTGGTTGTGGATATAGTGCTAGTGGTCAGTTCGCTTGTTGGCTCTGTGGTTGTGGATATAGTGCTAGTGTTCAGTTCTGTTGTTGGCCCTGTGGTTGTTGATGTAGGCCTAGTGGTCAGTTCTGTTGTTGACTCTGTGGTTGTGGATATAGTGCTAGATGTCAGTTCTTTTGTTGGCTCTGTGGTTGTGGATATAGTGCTAGTGGTCAGTACTGTTGTTGGCTCTGTGGTTGTGGATATAGTGCTAGTGGACAGTTCTGTTGTTGGCTCTCTGGATGTGGATATAGTGCTAGTGGTTAGTTCTGTTGTTGGCTCTGTGGTTGTGGATATAGTGGTAGTGGTCAGTTCTGTTGTTGGCTCTGTGGTTGTTGATATAGGGCTAGTGGTCAGTTCTGTTGTTGGCTCTGTGGATGTTGATATAGAGCTAATGGTCAGTTCAGTTCTTGGCTCTGTGTTTGTGGATATAGGGTTAGTGGTCAGTTCTGTTGTTGGCTCTGTGGTTGTTATAGCCTGTGTTGTGGTTATCGGGTTAGTGGTCACTTCTGTTGTTGGCTCTGTGGTTGTGGATATAGTGCTAGTGGTCAGTTCTGTTGTTGGCTCTGTGGTTGTTGATATAGTCCTAGTGGTCAGATATGTTGTTGTCTCTGTGGTAGTTGATATAGGACTAGTGGTAACTTCTGTTGTTGGGACTGTGGTTGTTATAGCCTGTGTTATGGATATAGGGCTAGTGGTAAGTTCTGTTGTTGGCTCTGTGGTTGTTGACATAGTGCTTGAGGTCAGTTCTGTTGTTGGCTCTGTGGTTGTGGATATAGTACTAGAGGTCAGTTCTGTTGTTGGTCCTGTGGTTGTTGATATAGGGTTAGTGGACAGTTTTGTTGTTGGCTCTGTGGTTGTGGAAATAGCGCTCGTGGTCAGTTCTGTTGTTGGCTCTGTGGTTGTAGATATAGTACTAGTGGTCAGTTCTGTTTTTGGCTCTGTGGTTGTTATAGCCTGTGTTGAGGATATAGGGCTAGTGGTATGTTCTGTTGTTGCCTCTGTGGTTGTTGATATAGTGCTAGTGGTCAGTTCTGCTGTACGCTCTGTGGTTGTTGATATATGGCTGGTGGTCAGTTCTGTAGTTGGCTCTGTGGTTGTTGATATAGGGCTAGAGGTCAGTTCTGTTGTTGGCTCTGTGGTTGTGGATATAGGGCTAGTGGTCAGTTCTGTTGTTGGCTCTGTGGATGTTGACATAGGGCTAGTGGTCACTTCTGTTGTACGCTCTGTGGTTGTTGATATAGGCCTAGTGGTCAGTTCTGTTGTTGGCTCTGTGGTTGTGGATATAGTGGTAGTGGTCAGTTCTGTTGTTGGCTCTGTGGTTGTTGATATAGTGCTAGTGGTCAGTTCTGTTGTTGGCTCTGTGGTTGTTGACATAGGGCTAGTGGTCAGTTCTGTTGTTACAGCCTGTGTTGTGGATATAGGGCTAGTGGTAAGTTCTGTTGTTGGCTCTGTGGTTGTTGATATAGTGCTAGATGTCAGTTCTTTTGTTGGCTCTGTGGTTGTGGATATAGTGCTAGTGGTCAGTTCTGTTGTTGGCTCTGTGGTTGTTACAACCTGTATAGTGGATATGGGGCTAGTGGTCAGTTCTGTCATTGGCTCTGTGGTTATTACAGCCTGTGTTGTGGATATAGGGCGAGAGGTCAGTTCTGTTGTTGGCTCTGTGGTTGTTGATCTAGAGCTTGTGGTCAGTTCTGTTGTTGGCTCTGTGGTTTTGGACATAGCACTAGTGGTCAGTTCTGTTGTTGGCTCTGTGGTTGTTACAGCCTGTGTTGTGGATATAGGGCTAGTGCTCAGTTCTGTTGTTGGCTCTGTGGTTGTTATAGCCTGTGTTGTGGTTATAGTGCTAGTGGTCAGTTCTGTTGTTGACCCTGTGGTTGTGGATATAGTGCTAGTGGTCACTTCTGTTGTTGGCTCTGTGGTTGTTTCAGCCTGAGTTGTGGAAACAGGGCTAGAGCTCAGTTCTGTTGTTGGCTCTGTGGTTGTTATAGCCTGTGTTGTGGTTATAGTGCTAGTGGTCAGTTCTGTTGTTGACCCTGTGGTTGTGGATATAGTGCTAGTGGTCACTTCTGTTGTTGGCTCTGTGGTTGTTTCAGCCTGAGTTGTGGAAACAGGGCTAGTAGTCAGTTCTTTTGTTGGCTCTGTGGTTGTTTCAGCCTGAGTTGTGGAAACAGGGCTAGTAGTCAGTTTTGTTGTTGGCTCTGTGGTTGTTACAGCCTGTGTTGTGGTTATAGGGCTTGCGGTCACTTCTGTTGTTGGCTTTGTGGTTGTGGATATAGTGCTAGTGGTCAGTTCTGTTGTTGGCTCTGTGGTTGTTGATATAGTGCTAGTGGTCAGATCTGTTGTTTTCTCTGTGGTAGTTGATATAGGGCTAGTGGTCACTTCTGTTGTTGGCTCTGTGGTTGTGGATATAATGCTAGTGGCCAGTTCTGTTGTAGGCTCTGTGGTTGTTACAACCTGCATAGTGGATATGGGGCTAGTGGTCAGTTCTGTCGTTGGCTCTGTGGTTGTTGCAGCCTGTGTTGTGGATATAGGGCTAGAGGTCAGTTCTGTTGTTGGCTCTGTGGTTGTTGATGTAGAGCTTGTGGTCAGTTCTGTTGTTGGCTCTGTGGTTGCTGATATAGCACTAGTGATCAGTTCTGTTGTTGGCTCTGTGGTTTTGGATATAGCACTAGTGGTCAGTTCTGTTGTTGGCTCTGTGGTTGTTGATATATTGATAGTGGTCAGATCTGTTGTTTTCTCTGTGGTAGTTGATATAGGGCTAGTGGTCACTTCTGTTGTTGGCTCTGTGGTTGTGGATATAATGCTAGTGGCCAGTTCTGTTGTAGGCTCTGTGGTTGTTACAACCTGCATAGTGGATATGGGGCTAGTGGTCAGTTCTGTCGTTGGCTCTGTGGTTGTTGCAGCCTGTGTTGTGGATATAGGGCTAGAGGTCAGTTCTGTTGTTGGCTCTGTGGTTGTTGATGTAGAGCTTGTGGTCAGTTCTGTTGTTGGCTCTGTGGTTGTTGATGTAGAGCTTGTGGTCAGTTCTGTTGTTGGCTCTGTGGTTGTTATAGCCTGTGTTGTTGATATAGGGCTAGAGCTCAGTTCTTTTATTGGCTCTGTGGTTGTTACAGCCTGTGTTGTGGTTATAGGGCTAGCAGTCACTTCTGTTGTTGGCTCTGTTGTTTTTGATATACTGCTAGATGTCAGTTCTTTTGTTGGCTCTGTGGTTGTGGATATAGTTCTAGTGGTCAGTTCTGTTGTTGGCTCTGTGGTTGTTACAGCCTGCATAGTGGATATGGGGCTAGCGGTCACTTCTGTTGTTGGCTCTGTGGTTGTGGATATAGTGCTAGTGGTCAGTTCTGTTGTTGGCTCTGTGGTTGTTGATATAGTGCTAGTGGTCAGATCTGTTGTTTTCTCTGTGGTAGTTGATATAGGGCTAGTGGTCAGTTCTGTTGTTGGCTCTGTGGTTGTGGATATAGTACTAGTGGTCAGTTCTGTTGTTGGTTCTGTGGTTATTATAGCCTGTGTTGTGGATATAGGGCTAGTGGTATGTTCTGTTGTTTCCTCTGTGGTTGTTGACATAGTGCTTGAGGTCAGATCTGTTGTTGGCTCTGTGGTTGTGGATATAGTACTAGAGGCAAGTTCTGTTGTTGGTCCTGTGGTTGTTGATATAGGGTTAGTGGTCAGTTTTGTTGTTGGCTCTGTTGTTGTGGATATAGGGCTAGTGGTCAGTTCTGTTGTTGGCTCTGTGGTTGTGGATATAGTACTAGTGGTCAGTTCTGTTGTTGGTTCTGTGGTTATTATAGCCTGTGTTGTGGATATAGGGCTAGTGGTATGTTCTGTTGTTTCCTCTGTGGTTGTTGATATAGTGCTAGTGGTCAGTTCTGTTGTACGCTCTGTGGTTGTTGATATTGGGCTAGTGGTCAGTTCTGTTGTTAGCTCTGTGGTTGTGGATATAGGGCTAGTGGTCAGTTCTGTTGTTGGCTCTGTGGATGTTGACATAGGGCTAGTGGTCACTTCTGTTGTTGGCTCTGTGGTTGTGGATATAGGGCTAGCGGTCAGTTCTGTTGTTGGCTCTGTGGTTGTTTTGGCCTCTGTTGCGGATATAGGGCTAGTGGTCAGTTCTGTTGTTGGCTCTGTGGTTGTGGATATAGTGCTAGTGGTCAGTTCTGTTGTTGGCTCTGTGGTTGTTGATATAGAACTAGTGGTCAGTTCTGTTGTTGGCTCTGTGGTTGTGGATTTAGTGCTAGTTGTCAGTTCTGTTGTTGGCTCTGTGGTTGTGGATATAAGGCTAGTGGTCAGTTTTGTTGTTGGCTCTGTGGTTGTTGATATAGAGCTAGTGGTCAGTTCTGTTATTGGCTCTGTGGTTGTTGATATAGGGCTAGTGGTCAGTTCTGTTGTTGGCTCTGTGTTTGTTATAGCCTGTGTTGTGGATATATTGCTAGTGGTCAGTTCTGTTGTTGGCTCTGTGGTTGTGGATATAGTGCTAGTGGTCAGTTCTGTTGTTGGCTCTGTGGTTGTTATAGCCTGTGTTGTGGATATAGGGCTAGTGGTAAGTTCTGTTGTTGACTCTGTGGTTGTTGACATAGTGCTTGAGGTCAGTTCTGTTGTTCGCTCTGTGGTTGTGGATATTGTACTATAGGTCAGTTCTGTTGTTGGTCCTGTGGTTGTTGATATAGGGTTAGTGGTCAGTTTTGTTGTTGGCTCTGTGGTTGTGTATATAGTGCTAGTGGTCAGTTCTGTTGTTGGCTCTGTGGTTGTTGATATAGGGCTTGTGGGCAGTTCTGTTGTTGGGTCTGTGGATGTTACAGCCTGTGTTGTTGATAAAGGGCTGGAGGTCAGTTCTGTTGTTGGCTCTGTGGTTGTGGATATAGTACTAGTGGTTAGTTCTGTTGTTAGCTCCGGGGTTGTGTATATAGAGCTATTGGTCAGTTCTGTTGTTGGCTCTGTGGTTGTTGTAGCCTGTGTTGGGTACACAGTTGTACTGGTCTTCTCTGTTGCTTGTGTTGTAGTTGTTCCAGTTGTAGTTGTGGATTCACTTGTCCCTTCTGTGGTTTCCGTTGTAAATGGTGGTGTACTTTCGGCTCCAATCCCATTAAGCAGCAGCCACAGACATACTGGCACAAGTATAGATAATTTCACTTATTTTTTTTTATTTAATTCAAAATATTTATTATCTTAGAACCATATCACATTCATTACATCATGCAACAGATGTTGCAAATGATCCTCTTATATTAGACATAATTTATAACCTATTACAACCCACAATTATAAAATTGAGCCTTTTAACTATTTCACAAACTAAATGTACACATATAAGCATTCATTTAGCTAACATAAAAGCAAAATAGACCACATTTGTGCAACGGTACCTACACATATGTACATAATTAATAATAATAATAATAATAATAATAATAATAATAATAATAATAATAATATGGGATAAATATACATTTCATTTTAAAGTGAAAAATTAGGTTTACTTACATATTGTGATGACACTAGTGTTACTGGTGCCATCATTTTTAAAAATGGCAAACCTGTTAATATCAATGAGATAAAATTGGATTTTTAATTATTTTCAATGTTCAATATTGCAACACCTCTACAATATCACAACAGCAGCAGCAGCAATAATAATAATAATAATAATAATAATAATAATAAATAAAGCTGCAAGCAGCAATTAAGTGGCTCATAAAGACAAGCACATAAAGAGGCAAAGTAAGGAGATAAGGAAGCATGATTTTGGCAAGGTCATGATTGTGTGACAATCTGTTCAGAAGTTATAAGCAAAATTAGCTATTTTTTCATATCTTTTGACCACTAGGTTGCACTGCACCGAATCTGTGCAGCTACCCTCAGGTCATGCTTCTGATGACAGCAACCAAGTTTTGTCTAAAGCTAAAGCTTTACAGAGATATAACCTCATGTCCATTTTGGCATGCTTGCCATCAAATTTGTTTGTGTGTTATTCAAGAATGGTTTGACTAATCAACTTGCATTCCATAACTTTTTGTCGGCATACTCTGCAGATGATGTGTTTTGATTTTTCTGAAAATCAGACAAATGATCTAGGAGGAGTTTGAAAAAGTAGGTTTTTTTGCTCGATCATGACCCATGTGGTATCATTGTTCTCCTTGTGACTCATGGAATCTATCAAGACCAGTCTCATGACTGTAGGCCAAACTAATCAAAAGATGTTAACATTTAAAAAAATTTCATCATAATTTTTGACCAGAAGGTGTCGCTGTCTTGAAACTTTTTGAGTACCTTTCAAGCATCATGCCAAAAACACTGACTGAGTTTCATAACGATATGGCAATGCGTCTGTAAAATATAGCATTTTACGACATTATTCAAAATGGCCAAAGCCCACAATGGCCAACACGGAAAATGTGGATCTTGTTCGACTCGGTATGCCACATAGAATTGAAAGAGACCAATCTTGTGATTTTTGGTCAAACTGTTCAGAAGTTATCGGCAAAATTAACCATTTTTTAAATATCTCGTGACCACTAGGTGGCACTGCAGCAATGCGCAGGTCATTATTATTATGATAGCTACCAACTTTCATCTCAATAGGCTAAAACATTGCGGAGATATAGCCTCAAGTCCATTTTGGCATGCTCGCTGTCAGATTCGATCGCGCATGATTCGAGAAAGGGTTAACTAATCAACTTGATTTCCAGCTTTTTGTTGCCATGGTCTGAAGATGATCTGATTCGATTTTCATGAAAATCAGAGCAACGGCATAGGAGGAGTTCGAAAAAGTATGTTTTTCAGAAAATTCAAAATGGTGAACACGAATTTTAGTGTACCATGGCATAATCAGTATCTCTGCATTACCCAGGCAATCTGTCAAGACCAATCTCATGACAATGCACAAAAATAGTCAAAAGCTATTAGTATTTTTTAAAATTGTGTTATAATTGTTGACCACAAGGTAGAGCTGTCCTGAAACTTTTTGAGTACTTTTGCGCCATAGTCCTGATGACACCTACCAATTTTTGTAACAATGCGCAAAGTGGTTCATAAAATACAGCGTTTAAGACTAAATTCAACATGAACGACCACCAAAATGGCTGAAATTCAAAATTGCAATATCAAACAACTTAGTTATGCCCCACTGAATCTGAAGAGTTTCAAGAGTTTCATGATTTTAGGCCAAACCATTCATAGGTTATAAGCAAAAATGTGCCTTTTCCATATCTCATGACCACTATGTGGCACTGTTCTGAAACTGTACAGGTACCCTCAAGTCATGATGGCTATGAGATATACTAAGTTTGGTATGAATACGCTGAAGCGTTTCAGAGATATAGCCTCATGTCCATTTTGGCGTGCTCGCGATCAGATTCGTTTGCATGTTATTCGAGAAAGGGTTGCCTAATCAACTTGAATTCCATAAATTTTTATCATCATGGTCTGAAGATTATGTAAATCGATTTTTGCGAACAACGGCCTATACCGAGTTAGAAAAAGTATGTTTTTCGTAAAATTCAAAATGCTGGAAAATCTAGTCAGGCAGAAATTCAAACCATGGTATCCATTCAAATCATCTTGAGAAAAAAAAATTGTTTCTAGCCCTTACGGTTCAAAAGTTATTAGCATGAACATTAGTGAAAATTTGGACAGTTGGTGGCGCTAGAGGACTTGAGTTACAGAGTCCAAATTGGCTGTATTAACAGGAAAGACTGTCCTTTATCGGTGTGCCAAATTTCATAACTTTCCCCCAAGCGGTTCTATGGGCTGCCAAAGACTCAAGAGTGGAAGAAGAAGAATAAGAAGAAACTAACCGATACAATAGGTGCCACCGCACCTTCGGTGCTTGGCCCCTAATAATAATTAAATCGTGCATTTTTATGAACAGAATCAGAATATATGAATTTGCAATTTAACTGTTGCTTTATTGCACTAAATGTGAGGAAAAAAGGCACAAATTAATGATTATAACTAAACTGAGAGTAAAAAAAAATCAAAGAGATATATTACCTTATTTTATTCTTCAAAGTCATAACCATCTGATCTCAAACGATAATCTGTTCCCTGTAACTCTCTCAGCAATAGCCTTAAAGACAACAGGCTCTGTCTCTGTGGAAGATGATTTACCCAAAAGGTAAGCTGCTTTTATAAGGAGTGGGAAGTGTAACTAGGTGTGACTCAGGAAGCATATTCACATGTTCGTAACAAAAACTATTTTCATGCAACTTGACAGTAATGGGTGTTTCTTCATACAGAGATGATCAGAAATAGAATTATATCTTTAATCAGTTTAACCACATTACTAATAAGTTAAAGAGAACAATTTTGATGCTGTATTTACCTTTTAAATTATATGTAGTCCAGACTACAGTGCATTACTTGTGCTTGATTTTAAAACTGACTCAGTTTAATAGTGACATATGATTTTCTGTACACTGGTACAAATGTACATTAAAGGTCTGCATTTAAAAATATTAAATATTAAAAACATTATCTAAATAAAATTGGATTGAATAAAAAATATAATGCATTTTTAAATGTTATATATATATATATATATATATATATATATATATATATATATATATATATATATATATATATATATATATATATATATATATATTCCTCAACAGTTTGAGGAAAGCCAGCGGGTGATGGTGATGGTCATGTGTGCACACTATATGGCCATAAATATGTGGACACATGACCATCATCCGCATAAACTGTATTTTTTATCCAGTGTAACTACTGCATTGAATTCAATAATACATGACTAGTCAAACATAAAGATAACTACACATTGGTATATTATATATTTTGTTTAGAGATATTTTTCCCTTCAGAAGTTATGTACATGTTTTCCAGAAGACAGAATATTAACAATTTACACTGATCATCCTGTTCATAAGTTCATCCAGGTAACGACACACAGTATTAATAATCAAGTGTATGTAAACTTTTCAACTGGTTCATTTGTGTAAATTCAGTTATTATTTTGTCTGGTGGACTATATGTAAACATCTGTTATGTGAAATAGCTTCACATAAGCTAGCAGGCTAAATAAAAAACAAAATGCAATTTATATGATAACTCTTTTTTTTTTCATTATTAATAAGGGACTAATAAGAAAGACCAGGTGTGTGTAGACCAGGTGTGTACAACTGGTGACGTAAAATGACAATAAGAAAATTGTATGTAAAATGTGGGAAAAAAATCCACCAACTTCTTAAAATATCTGTTGCATCATGTTGACGTCGTGGCACTAAAACACGTTGTTGTACTGCGTCTCTATTTTAAACATGTTTTCAATACATAATGAAAATGATACACCCAGTGCAGGAATGTTCTTAGTGTTTCTTGACCTAATGTTTGTCAACATTTGTAGATTCGTAGCTAAAGGTGTGTCTGAATATCTCCATATGTCAGATACGTGCACCTTTTTCAGATGTCCAAATTTTGTGTGTCAGTTTGAGTCATAAACACATAAAGACAAACGTGAAAAATATGTCATGAATGCAGTAATAACATGTTGTTCAGGGTGTGTCCACATGCCAGACCTCTCACTCTGTCTGTCTTACACACACTTACACACCTATACACATGCACACACTGATAATTCTCCATCAACACACATTCACACAGTGGTTAGGGTTAGAGCACTTAACTACATAATTCTTTTTCTTAAAGAAGACTAATCGGCCTACACGTCTTTAAATGTCTTTAATTTCTTTAAATGTAAGGTGGCAACCGTGTGTGTGTGTGTGTGTGTGTGTGTGTGTGTGTGTGTGTAAGGAGATTTATATTATGATATGATACATTGACATGTTGTTGGATGCTAGTAAGTTTACATATTTGAATTACTACAGTTCCCTCCACTAATATTGGCACCCATGGTAAATATGAGCCAAGAAGGGAGGTGAAGGTGAAAAATTGTCTTTAATGTTTAACCTTTTGATCTTTTGTTTAAAAAATTCACAAAAACACTGCTCTCATGGATATCAAACAATTGCAAAAATCAAATCTTTGTTAAATATAGGTGTGCAACAATTATTGGCACCCCTATGAATTCATATGAGAAAAAAAAAGAAAAGTATATTCCCACTGATATATAACATTTTTAGTACACCTGGGTGACTAGGAACAGGAAATTGTTCAACTTCCTGTTTCACAGGGGTATACATATGAGGTAACACATAGGCCAAATTCCCTTAATCATTCATAACAATGGGTAAGACCAAGGAATATAGCTGTGATGTGCAACAAAAGGTTGTTGAGCTTCACAAAATGGGAAGTGGCTATAAGAAAATAGCACAAGCATTGAAAATGCCCATTTCCACCATCAGGGCAATAATTAAGAAGTTCCAGTCAACTGGAAATGTTATGAATCAACCTGGAATTGGACGTGTGTCTATATTGTCTCAACGCACTGTGAAGAGGATGGTTCGAGTGGCCAAAAAATCTCCAAGGATCACTGGAGAATTGCAGAATTTAGTTGTGTCTTGGGGACAGAAAGTCTCCAAAACTACAATCTGAAGTCACCTACATCACCACAAGTTGTTTGGAAGGGTTTCAAGAAAAAAGCCTCTACTCTCATCCAAAAACAAACTCAAGCTTCTTCAGTTTGCCAGACACTACTGGAACTTCAAATGGGATCGGGTTCTATGGTCAGATGAAACCAAAATAGAGCTTTTTGGCAATAAACACCAGAGGTGGTTTTGGCGCCAAAAGAGAGGTAGCCATATGGAAAAGTATCTCATGCCCACGCTTAAATATGGTGGGGGCTCTTTAATGTTTTGGGGCTGTTTTTCTGCCAGATGACCTGGACATTTTGTTAGGGTACATGGCATCATGGACAACATCAAATATCAACAGATATTAAATGAATACCTGACTGCCTCTGCCAGAAAGCTTCAAATGGGCCGTGGTCGGATCTTCCAGCAGGACAATGATCCAAAACATACATCAAAATCAACACAAAAATGGTTTACTGACCACAAAATCAAGGTCCTGCCATGGCCATCCCAGTCCCCTGACTTGAAACCCATAGAAAACCTGTGGGGTGAACTGAAGAGGAGAGTCCACCAGTGTGGACCTGAAAATGTGACGGATCTGGAGAGATTCTGTATGGAGGAATGGTCTCAGATCCCTTGCCATGTATTCTCCAACCTCATCAGGCATTATAGGAGAAGACTCAGAGCTGTTATTTTGGCAAAGGGAGGTAGCACAAAGTATTGACTAAAAGGGTGCCAATCATGGGTATAGAATCCGTGGGGTATGTGCACTTTTAATAAAATGTAAATTTGTCCCCCGCACTTTTTCACTGGTCATGGCCAATTTGTGTATCTTTGATTTCTATACGTGTACATGTCTATAAGTCTTTACGTGACCTGACGTTGCCATTGCAATTCGTTCAGTTTCGTCACTCATGTCAGGTGTCACGCCCATGCTCACACCTGCGTTGAGCTCTCAGACGTCGTGATGAGCTCAAGGCGGAAAAAAACCATTCACAAGGCGAGCAGTGTAGGTTCTTTTGGCATGTGGTATTCGTGTTGCACAATGATGAATAATTTCCTACATATTTCTTTTTAAATGCTGCTTATTTCCATTGATGAAGATTTGATGTTAATATTAGCATACCCACAGCCCCGCACAAACCTGCACTTATTTTCAAACTCTTTTGTAATGTCTTTTATTTTTATTACAGATGTGTTATCTGAGTCCTTCACATTAGAATAAGTGATGGTGAATTGTTAATGTTGAATTGGGATTTGCATGGATTACACATGTCTGGATCAGGCAGCACTGCATGTTACATAATGGTTTCTTTTACTATGTTGATGCTAAATATTAATAGAAATATTATAGAATAAAACACATTTTCATTTTATAAATACAATGACAGGCTGCTATAATAACTTAAATTGTTATGCAGCAGTTTAAGTTAGTAGTAGGTCAGTAGTATAGGGAAAAAAAGTGTAACCCTGCCATTTTTACATTACTGTATATAATTCAATAGAAAAGGGAGAGAACTGAAACAAAATCATCCATAATATACAAATATATATTATATACTGTGTGCTATGTATATGCAGTACAATGTACACTAAACACAATTTGCAATATTTAAATATTACAGTGCAATGTACAATATAACATGCAAGTACAGGATCAGCAAGAAGAGATTAAATCCATCAATTTGACAAAGGTCTAATTGACAAAGGTCAAAGGTCAGAAAAAAAAGAATGCCCTCGACATTTTGTCACCCCCACATCTGAAATGATGGCTACACCTCTGGTGCCAATAATTGTTGCACACCTATATTTAACAAAAATATTTGTTTGATATTCCTGCGTCGTATTTGCAATTATTTGAATAAAGACCATTTTTCACAGCTTTCTTTGCATATTTACCAAGGGTGCTAATATATATATATATATATATATATATATATATATATATATATATATATATATATATATATACACACACAGTACTGTGCAAGAGTTTTAGGCACCCTATTTTTTTTTAGTACAAACTTTGTTATAGATGTTTTATTTGATGACGTCTACATGATCAAGTCAGTACAAAAAACATTTTAGATTCCCAAACATCAGTTTTCTAGCACAAAATTAAATGGTACAGAAAAATGTTTGTATGTCATTAAAGAAAGCAGTATATTACGTAAGAGACACTTTTCAGACAGTAAACACAATGAAGGCTGCTGGGTTTCTCTGCAAAAATAAGAAGCGAGTGCGAAAGTCAAAGTGTCCAGAAGAACTGTGTCTGGTTCTGTAAGATGCTCAATAAAACTTACCAGCTCATTTCCTTATAAAACTGTACACATTGTACCGAAGACTACTATTTTTATTTTTATTTTTTTGTTACACCAAATATTGACTTTGTTTCATTTACTACTGTTTACTGCTCTTTACTATTTTTTTTTAAATGTAGAAACATTTAATTTCACTATTTCGAAGGCATCTTTGCTCTACAGCATTTCTTTGCATGTGTCTAAAACTTTTGCACAGTACTGTTTATGTATGTATGCATGTATATATGTGTATATATATATATATATATATATATATATATATATATATATATATATATATATATATATATATATATACATACAAGAAACAAGTACATACAAGTATAGAAAAGAATCACCCCCCATTAAAATAATCACATTTTGTTGCTTTTCGCTTTTGTTTTATCCAGCTGTATTTACTCAGTGCAACTTAAACAAAGTCTAGATCTGCAAAGTTAGTAGAGACATATCCCAACAGACTAAAGGCCGTGATTAAAGCAAAAGGTGGTTCAACAAAATACTGACACAAGGGGGTGATCCTTTTTCCAACTCAGTGATTCTGTTTTTTATTTATTTATTTATTTTTCTGACATGTTGGTGTTATATCTTTCACTTGGATGTTATAAGTTGCACTGAGTAAATACAGCTGGATAAAACAAAAACTGTGTCCGTCTTCATTTCAGGCTGAAAAGCAACAAAATGTGATTATTTTAAAGGGGGGTGATTCTTTTCTATACCCACCGTATGTGCTGAACCAGTGTGAATGGGTTCTAACTGTTACTTCACAACACTTTGTTTGCAAACAAGCCTGGGTTAAAATTGGAGCTTTAGACAAGGGTGTGTCAGGTACAATGGATGTATCTCTCTCACACATACACACCCTTTCTAAGCACCTAACAATAATAAAATGCATTTCCTCAATTATGCATTAAAGATGTTGCTTAAAGATGATCTTAATGAGCTTAATGATCAATTATCCTAAGCTCTTATAATGTAATTATGATGACAAATTGACATAATTCTGAGTCTCAAATTATAAATGCTACTTTAGAATTCTAAGCATAGAGATTTTTTTAAGAGCTTATTTTTTACTTGTATTCATTTATTCATTTGACAGCTGCAGCTGTTCCTCAAGATTAATAATAGTCCTGCCTCAAAGGCATAAAATGCTCAGAGTGGGCTATAATGCTTCTAGGGTTACACTGGCACTAAAAACATTTACCCCCCACACTAGGGAGTATACAGCACATTACAGATGGAGACATGCCAGGTTCAAACAAAAGGCACCATGGTCAAAGTTGTTTAACACATCTAGATGTAAATGTCAAGAAATGAAAGCTGAAATTCTGATCTTCTCATATTCATCTTTTGATCTCAAACACAAATATCTTCAATGTAAAGTAAAAACAAAAGAACTGGCCTTGCCTTTCCAACACTTTCAGAGGTGACTTTATGTTTGTATTTTACAATTTATCATGCTCCTTGTTTTTTATATCTGTGTCTGAAAAAAATCAGCAGAAAAAGTCAGGCTTTTTTCTTCATGACATGGGCCTGTGTATGTTCAGTACGTACAGATAAAATCATTTCCTTTGAACATGTACATGCGTCAATAACCAAAGTTTCATGTTATCTGAATGCAACATGGGTGTGGCAGCAGAAGTGGCAGGCAAAACAAGTTTTTATATTTTAACACTTGTATACCACTCCCAGGAACAGACATGCTATTGAAGGATCACAATGCCTTAACTGCTGCATTCTTCCAACTATAAAATGCACACCTTACTATTTCTCTCTTGGGGTTGAATAAAAAAAAAAAAATCAATAATCCATAATCAGGTCACTACCATGATAAAGCATTTGGCTTTAGAGAACTCAACTGTGGAAAAGCTACATCCAGTTAAAACTGCTTATTGACAATGTCTATTGTGAAAAGCACTATATTAATAAAACTGAATTCAATAATCTGAATGGGGCACCCAGAAATTCTATCTGTGTAGAATTTCTGTGTAAAACAAACCTAACAACTTCCCAGAGTAAATATTAATATAACTTTTAAACTTAAATCAAATCTGGGATGTTGGTGGTTTTCCTCACATGAACTGCTTGCTTCAGGTCCTTCCACAACATTTCTATTGGATTAAGGTCAGGACTTTATCTTTAACATTAACTTTATTCTCCTTGAACCATTGTTTGGTAGAACAACTTGTGTGCTTAGGGTCGTTGTCATGGGCATAGAATCCGTGGGGGATGTGGGGGCGTGTCCCCTGCACTTTTAATAAAACATAAATTCGTCCCCTGCACTTTTTCAGTGGTCATGACCAATTTGTGTATCTTTGATTTCTATACGTGTACGTGTCTAAGTCTTTATGTGACCTAACGTTGCCATGGCAATTGGTCACTCACGTCACATGTCATGCCCATGCTCACACCCGCGGTTAACATTGTTAATGTTGAATTCGGATTTGCATCATGGGCGTCACTAGGCCCTTTTTCAGGGCTTCCCCTAAACTTCTGCCCAGCCCCCCTGAAAAATTTGTGATTAACTCTGTAATCTGTACACTAATTCGTGATCGCTTCAGTCCCCTTTAAAACTCATATGAAAAAGGCGACAGGGTTTTAGTCAGCGGCGGGAGTAGAGCCAACGTCAGAAGCAGAGGACACGGTGTGTACAGTTATTGATAGATTGTCATGACCTCTGCATCTGTGCAGTTCTTTGTCATAAATGCAGTTTACATAATGTTGCTGGAGCAATACAGGACGGTTTCCCATCCACTGTAATAAGTTTTCCCAGCGAAAATGGAGCGATTAACACCCATGAACGCATACTTTAGTTTAATTTTTAATTTAAAACATTATTGTGGATTGTGGCATTACATTAGCATGCAGTCATGCACAGAAATGATTAAAGACACACATCAGGGTCAGATAGCACTCAGTCAATGCACTCATTTAAACTGCATATTAGAGTGAATGACACACAGAGTGAGAAACATCATGTGGAGTTATTTTGTTTTGTATTAATAAATATAGTTTTGTATTAAATAATGACCCAGGAGTCGATCATGACACCTTTATTAGCCTTAGAGTAAAGGGATTTGGGATTTTTGATGTCACTGAATTATAGAAGTGGCAAATTAATAGATTCATGTTGTTATTTTTTTTTTTAAACAAATAGAAATAAAAATGATTTAATATAGAACAGATTAAACATATTGCCAATCTAGACAGTTGCATTAATACAAGATTTGTCTGTATTCTTAATGAATATTGATGAATATTAGCTGGTTAGTAACAATGATTTGAAATGAAATCAGTTTTCAGGGGTTGACTTGACAACTGTATTGTTCATGTGGCTAAAAAGCCAAAATGAACTAGATAACATGATCAACATTTAGAAATTTAGATTTCATTGTAGGTGGATATACGACATTTTTTCTTGTGGACTGGGAGTAGGTCTGCAAATGAGCAGCAGTCAGGTGAGAATAGAACATGGACATCCTCTCACACACAACACCACTGTGTTCCCAACACTGACTGCAGTCACTGCACCCTAATGTGTGGGGTTGTTTTTATTGTCTGCCAATTTCCACCTACATTTCATACACTCAAAAAAATGAACTTTAACTATTGTTAGTTTTACTACACTCACCCTTGTTCACTGTACATAAAATATAAAAGTAACTAAATGAACACAAGTTAACTATGTTATTTCTACAAAAAAAAAAAAAAAAAAAAATTAGTACTGTAGACTTTACTTAATAAGGGTTTGATTGGCCAACTTAACACTGTAGAGTAAAACGCAAAACCCCATAAAATTGGATCTTTGCGGATGCCGTAGCTGCTCACTTGGAGGCGGAGCAACGGAACAGATTGGAAGACAGACGAAATTGCGAAGCACATTGAGGAGGAGAAGGTGGTGACTTTGTCAGGTATGAATATTTTATAATTCTTTACCATCCTGTTAAATATCGCCAGGAAAAAGTGATGTGGGTGTTCACAGAGTTATGTTAATATATGTTAGCGGTGTATTTCGGAGTCTTTTGAGTTTTAGAGGTTTTTTTGGCAGTTATGCTAACTCGTGTTTCTCAAGGCAACCATTTGGCAGTGTAAGGACTGCAAAATAACAGTCTCGACTAGATCACAGTGCTTGAAACACTTTATATAGGAAGAAATAACACTATACGTAGCGCACTTTTATAGCAAGAAAGTTAAGTTCTATGTACAATGAACACTATCGAGCTTTTGAATTGGAACCGCATCCAAGGCATGTTTCATTTATAGATCTGGGTGACTTGGCAGATCGTTATCCTCTCTGTGATTATAAAGTTGGTGCTATCCATATACGTGCTGCGTAACCAGTTTTTTCCCCCCTCTCTTTTAGAGTGATGGTTCAGACAGAGAAAATGACTGGGTTTGATGGGCTAACTTAACACTGTTGAGTAAAACGCAAAACCCCATAAAATTGGATCTTTGAGGATACCGTAGCTGCTCACTTGGAGGCGGAGCAACGTAACATTTTTAAATTTCAGTACCGAAGCCTGTACTTTTGAAAACCCTAACAAACACAGTAGAGTAGTCTTGTAAGTCACTGCAAGTCAGTGATGTGAAACATTAAGGAATGGACAGTTGATACAGATTTCTCAGATTATTTGCTTTTTCTGGATGTATTACTAAGTGATGTTAAATTTACAACCTGCATTTTTGATGCAATTAAAGTGACTGAACAGTGTTACTGTTTTTGTGTTTTGTAGGACACAGACTTTGAGAATTCCGAGAGAGACATGGCCAATACTGTAACTGGAATTTACATCGTCAGACCTGAAGATGGAGAAGCCTGTCACCCACCATCGGATGTTGGACTGATTGTTGAGGGAGTGAAAGTTCTTCAGAATCTTGGCGGTCACCGAGGCTTGTGCTCTTCTTTTGGGAGTCATATACAGCTTGAATCTCAGTTATCCTTCAGACCTGAAGTACAATTTTGAGTTTTTCCAGAAAGTGTTGCTGGGACTTGATGCACAGAAACTGTCACACAAAATACAGGTTCTCAAGAACAAACTTGTTGGTTGAATCAGTGCATCTTCATTTCTCTTTCATTTGTCCAGAATGAAGATGCCTTTTTTTTTTTCTTTTTCTTTTTCTTTTTTTTTTTTTTTGGTGAAGAGCTGTGACATTTAAATTGTTTCTGGTTTTAAAATTAGGGGCCAGTTTTAATGTTACCTTTGTTGATGGCACCAAAATTTGAAATGGAGTTCTGCAGCTTTTTGAGGCATGCTGCCTTGCTTGAGCAGACTGTTTTATTGTTTGTAAGAACTGTGAAGTTGTAAGAACTGAAGCTAAAATTGTTTGCGGTTGTTTACAAAAATTAGAGGCCAGTTTCAATCTTTTCTTTACCAATGGCTTAAACAATTTGAAATATCAAAAATTGAGCACTGTAGCATTTTGTGACATGCTGCCTGTCTTCAACAAACTTTCCTTTTATTTTTCTAAGTTAAATTTTTATTACAATATTTGAAGGCAGTTGCACATAGTAAAAGAACAACATTTTGGTCAATAGTAAACATTCTTACAGTTTTTTTTTTTTTTTCCCTGTCTTTTTGAAACGAACTTTATTTACACGGTTTGCGGTTGTTTACAAAAATAGAGGCCAGTTTTAATGTTTTCTTTAACAATGGCTTAAACGATTTTAAATATGAAAAATTGAGCACTGTAGCATTTTTTGACAGGCAGGTCTTGAAAAAAACTTTCCTTTTCTTTTTCTAAGTTAAATTTTATTACAATATTTAAAGGCAGTTGCACATAGTAAGAATGTTTACTATTGACAAAAATGTTTTTACTTTTTTTTTTTTTTTTTTTTTTTTTTTTTTTTAAACAAACTGTTATTTATATATCGGTAAAAGGATGCTGAGGTTAGAGCTGCCAGGCAGGAGGCCGAGAGGAAGACCAAAGAGGAGGTTTATGGATGTAGTGAAGGAGGACATGAAGGTAGTCGGTCTGAGAGAAGAGGATGCAGGGGATAGGGCTAGATGGAGGCAGATGATTAGCTGTGGCGACCCCTGAAGGGAACAGCCGAAAGGAAAAGAAGAAGAAACAAACTGTTATTTAAGCTGTTTGTGCTTGTTTACAAAAATAGAGGCCAGTTTTAATGCTACTTTTACTGTTGACTCTAAAGTTCGGAAGTATCAGAAGTGGAGTTTAGCAGTATTTTAAGGCATGCTGCTTAATTTCAACAGACATTCCATTTATGTAATATTTTTCTAAGTAAGATTATTACAAATTCTTGAAGCAAGTTGCACTTTAAAAGACCTTGTGAAGAAGGTTTACTGTTAAATTATTGACGTTGTAATGTATTTGTTTTAAAGGACCTGTGAAATTGAAGTTGTTTTACAGTTTTTAGCAGTTGTATATTGCAAAACCTTACAAACTAAAATGCAGTAGTGACACATCTGAATGGGTTGTATGTACTAAAAAATATTTTGTCAACTTTACCAGAATTTCTTTTTTTTCATTCAGCTATACTGTTACTTGTAGAAACTACTCAACACACTTGCGTGGAACCACTTGACACTCTTTTTTTATGTAAGTCCAACAAATCATTTTTTTGAGTGTAAGAAAAATCAGTGGTATCATCAAAGGATAAACAAATGAATGTTCTGACATTATTGACACTCAATATACTAGAGTTGGGGTACTCGAACTCGGACTCGGACTCGAGTCCAATTATGAACGAACTCGGACTTGTCACGCACTCGGAAATTTTGGACTTGGAATTGACATGTGCAGTGGTGTAACCTGGCCTGGGTTTTTTCCTTTAGCCCCGAATAATCCTCCACGGTTAGTCACGACGTAACTGAAGTAAAAGTAAAAGAAGACAGTCTGTAATTTTATATCTTCAGTGAACGGAAGCGAGACCAAGCCCATGCCTGAAATGACATCATGTGAGTGCGTCATCAGAGACGGTGCAGTATTTTAAGAGATACTATAGACTGCAGGAAAGTAAAAATAAATTTCAGCACTACAGCAGAAGCTTTATTACATATTTTATTCATTCAGTTGTATAGAGTTGAGATCATTATTCAATTAAAAATAATTAAGCATTAAAAATCAGTTAAGAAAAACAAATCAATCCTATTCAGATATTTTTGTTCAACGAATTCCAGACTTATTGAATGTTCAGGGAAGGTTTATAATTATTTACATATTATATTACATATTAATATTAATTAATATTACAATATTAAAATGACAGTCTGTCTATGTAGAAAGACAGAATAAACACCACACCAGAGAGATAAACACTTCGTCAGTTTTGTGCTTTGTGTTATTTTAATTCCTGAAAACGTCAGATTCATCTCACTGCCTCGTCATTACTGAGAAATTTAAACCCTCCACCCTGCTGAGAGAAACTTCATAATGAGCAACATTAATTCATCAGTCATAATCCATTCCCTCAGTGACTAATGATTTTAATAGTTAGACCAGTTCTCATTAGGAAGTGCTTAAAAAAAAATATATATATATATATATATATATATATATATATATAATATATATATATATAATAATCACCGTTACACATCTGATTTATAGTGAACTATAGTGATTATATATATATATATATATAAGTAAGAAAATAAGAAAATAAATTTTATATATAAAACTTATTTTCGTCTCAGGGAGTTTTTCCTCACCACCGTCGCCTCTGGCTGCTCATTGGGGATAAATTTATAGGTTTAAAATCTATATCCTGAATTTATATATTTCTGTAAAGCTGCTTTGTGACAATGTCCACAGGCGAAATTTACGCCCCTGAAAATGTCCATTGTTAAAAACGCTATCCAAATAAAATTGAATTGAATTGAATGTAGATAATATTACTAGGATAGCCTTCTTTCATCTCAGAAGCATCATTAAGATAAGAAATATAATGTCACTACATGATGCAGAAAATTTAGTTCATGCTTTCATCACCTCCAGGTTGGATTATTGGCATGTCTCTAAACCGTGTCTCTGCCGCCATCGTGTGGTTTCTTTTGGACACAGCACGTTCAATTCAATTCAGTTTTATTTGTATAGCGCTTTTAACAATGTTCATTGTCCCAAAGCAGCTTTACAGAAATATATAAATTCAGGATATAGATTTTAAATGTATGAATTTATCCCCAATGTGCAGCCAGAGGTGATGGTGGTGAGGAAAAACTCCCTGAGACGATATGAGCAAGAAACCTTGAGAGGAACCAGACTCAAAAGGGAACCCATCCTCATCTGGGTGACACTGGATAGCGCGATTATAAATAAATAAACCCCTTCTATAAATGTGCTAATACTACATGGTCAAATAGTGCAGTTGTATGGACTATACACCTAACTAATTCTGCTGGAACCCTTAAAGACCTAGTTAATTTCACCTGCCTTAAGATAGAGTCTCCTATAACCAGAGCTCCTTCAGGTTTCTCAGCAGGTGTTTCACTGAGGAGAGCAAACCTGTTAGACACGTGAAGTGGAGAGGAGTGCTGCTCTCATTAACACCTTAGCATTAGCATTGTGATTATGCCGCTGAGTTGTCACCTATTCGCCCCGCTGTGAGGGCTCTAATGCCGGAGTTGGGGGATTGCTATCTCCTCCTAAGGCATCCAGACTTTCCCCTACAGAAACTACACTGCTCTCACTGTCACTAACCCTCTCTATAGTCTGCATGCGCACCTCTAAATGCTGCAATCTTCTCCGTCAGTGAGATAACTAGCATACATTTAGCACAAATAAGGCTATTACTATTGAAGGAGGAGGAATGATTAAACATCCTGCACTCAACACACTGAACAAGCTGAAGGTTTGCCATATTGGGTGCTTAATGTACCTTAGTCGAAGATAAGATATTATTTCAGACGGATCCGACGTGGATGGACTCCGCTTGCTGTCTTTAGACCAAAAAAGTGAGAAAATAAAAATGAGGCAGAAAAGGAAGGTGAGAAATACAGCAAAAGAAAACAATAGCACAAAATTATTGATGAAAACAGAAAAACATGGTATAGTTTAAACGCCAGCGCAGGCAAGAAACTCGCAGCAAACTATTTGAAAACAGGAACTATGTCCAAAAGCTCTCTCTTTATGCTGATGATTTTCCTTTGTATGCATCTAATCTCTATGTGTCTATCCCAACTGCCCTTGATATTTTTAATTCATTTAGTTGTATATCAGGTTATAAACTTAATTTAGACAAGCGTGAATGTAGCAGCATCTAACAATAGCCTGCATAACATCCTATTCCTATCTTTATGTATATTGACATTAAAGTTACAGCAACATTAGAGAATGTATTAAAGTCAAACTTTGCTCCATTAATGACTCACTTGCAGGAAGGAAGGATCGTTGGTCATTACTTTCTTTACCTCTTTCATCATGAATCAATTCTGTAAAGCTGAACGTTTTCCCAAAACTATCTTACATTTTCCAATGTCTTCCCATCTCTGTCTCTCAGTATTTTTTCCATAAAATCAATAGATTAGTGTAAGAATTGTTTTGGAATAAAAAACAATCCCTAGACCTACAAAGACTAAAACCTCCTGGAGGACTAGATTTATCAAATTTTGAATTCTATTATTGGGCAGCAAACCTTAGTATTTTATAGTACTGGATACAACTGGTGATGCCTCACCCAATTTGGAGGTTTTCTCTTCCTTGGAGGCTTTCACTGATTCATACCCCTATTAAATGCTTTACTACTCCATACACATATCGTCATGGAGAACACTTAGAATTTGGAATCAGTTTAGACATAATTTTGGTCTGCAGAATTTTTCTAAGGCTCTAATATACAGGTGCATCTCAATAAATTAGAATGTCGTGGAAAAGTTCATTTATTTCAGTAATTCAACTCAAATTGTGAAACTCGTGTATTAAATAAATTCAATGCACACAGACTGAAGTAGTTTAAGTCTTTGGTTCTTTTAATTGTGATGATTTTGGCTCACATTTAACAAAAATCCACCAATTCACTATCTCAACAAATTAGAATACTTCATAAGACCAATAAAAAAAAACATTTTTAGTGAATTGTTGGCCTTCTGGAAAGTATGTTCATTTACTGTACATGTACTCAATACTTGGTAGGGGCTCCTTTTGCTTTAATTGCTGCCTCAATTCAGCGTGGCATGGAGGTGATCAGTTTGTGGCACTGCTGAGGTGGTATGGAAGCCCAGGTTTCTTTGACAGTGGCCTTCAGCTCATCTGCATTTTTTGGTCTCTTGTTTCTCATTTTCCTCTTGACAATACCCCATAGATTCTCTATGGGGTTCAGGTCTGACGAGTTTGCTGGCCAGCCAAGCACACCAACACCATGGTCATTTAACCAACTTTTGGTGTTTTTGGCAGTGTGGGCAGGTGCCAAATCCTGCTGGAAAATGAAATCAACATCTTCAAAATGCTGGTCAGCTGAAGGAAGCATGAAGTGCTCCAAAATTTCTTGGTAAACGGGTGCAGTGACTTTGGTTTTCAAAAAACACAATGGACCAACACCAGCAGATGACATTGCACCCCAAATCATCACAGACTGTGGAAACTGAACACTGGACTTCAAGCAACTTGGGCTATGAGCTTCTCCACCCTTCCTCCAGACTCTAGGACCTTGGTTTCCAAATGAAATACAAAACTTGCTCCCATCTGAAAAGAGGATATTGGACCACTGGTCAACAGTCAAGTTCTTCTTCTCGTTAGCCCAGGTAAGATGCCTCTGACGTTGTCTGTGGTTCAGGAGTGGCTTAACAAGAGGAATATGACAACTGTAGCCAAATTCCTTGGCACGTCTGTGTGTGGTGGCTCTTGATGCCTTGACCCCAGCCTCAGTCCATTCCTTGTGAAGTTCACTCAAATTCTTGAATCGATTTTGCTTGACAATCCTCATAAGGCTGCGGTTCTCTCGGTTGGTTGTGCATCTTTTTCTTCCACACTTTTTCCTTCCACTCAACTTTCTGTTAACATGCTTGGATACAGCACTCTGTGAACAGCCAGCTTCTTTGGCAATGAATGTTTGTGGCTTACCTAGTGAACCAAACTGAGAGACCATTTTGAAGGCTCAGGAAACCTTTGCAGGTGTTTTGAGTTGATTAGCTGATTGGCATGTCACCATATTCTAATTTGTTGAGATAGTGAATTGGTGGGTTTTTGTTAAATGTGAGCCAAAATCATCACAATTAAAAGAACCAAAGACTTAAACTACTTCAGTCTGTGGCATTGAATTTATTTAATACACGAGTTTCACAATTTGAGTTGAATTACTGAAATAAACAAACTTTTCCACGACATTCTAATTTATTGAGATGCACCTGTATAATACATTTTCTTATTGGTCCACACTTGGAATTAGTGGTCTGAAAAAGCTACATAATTTCTGAAAAACATTCACTCCCAAAACACCATTTCTTCAGGTACCTTCAGCTTCATAGCTTCGTTTACAATATGAATCCTACATTTCCTAGAAGACACATCTATCAACTCTTTTTTGAGCTCTCTACCAAGAACAAGAGGTATGTTATCTCTTTTTGTATAAACTCCTCATGATCCACTTCATTGCTCAAAAATTAAAACTCAGTGGGTGGAAGATTTGGACAATGAAATCTCAGATAAGATATAGGAAAATATTTTGCATTGTGTGCATTCTTCATCTATTTGTGCAAAGGCTGGTCCAATTCAAGATCTTACATGACTTTTAACTGAAGTCAGGTTGTCCAAAATGTTTGATGATGTCAATCCTATTTATGACCGATGCCTCCAGGATCATGCGAATACTATACACATGTTTCGGTCCTGTCTCTCCTTGCACAAATACTGGTCAGAAACTTACAACACCATTTCAGAAAGCATTAGGACTGTCTGATATTGTTGAACATTTTGCATACTCCTAATCTGATACAGGTGTGGAATCATCGTTATCATTACTATTTTTTATTTGTTTGTTTGTCTGTCTGTTTGTTTTTCAGATATGTGGGGCCAGGCACTTGGTTGTTAGTTGTTATGTATTTGTTGTTTTTTGTGAACTGTAATTCATGTTATAGTATATCTGGGTATTGTGTGTATGTATATATACAGACTTTGTAAGTTGTACCATGTCAAAGCTTGAACCACTGTCTATTTTATTTTCTATTTTATAAATCTTGAAAACGGAATAAATAGAATTGAGGAAAAAGTTTTATAGATGTAGTTCTAGATTCCTAATGAACAATCCAGAGGTGACAGTGGGGAGGAAAAAAACTCAGATATGTAGTGGGAATATAAAAATTAGTATTACAAAATTAGATGCCTTGTCATGGTTGTGACTGTTATCGTCCTATTCACATGTCATGATATAAGTGAGGGATGTGTCAGGGTGCAGCAGTTAGGACATTGCTGTCCTTCATTAGTGTTTCATTAGTCACTGGGAGTGGCAGTGCATCATCTCCCTTTTATGCATGTGTTAATCTTGAATGTAAAACTTGATTTCCCTGCTGCCACACCTGTGTTGCAGGTGTGTATCAGTAAGTGCTGAACAGACAGTACACAGGCCAGTATGTATAATCTGTTCTTCTACTTTGTCTTATGCACATGCTTGATGAATTTCCCTCATTCTGTGAAGGCCACATCTTCTACTTTTTATATTTTTTCTTGAATGTGTGGAATAAGATGATTATCAACGCTTACATGTTTAAAAAAGTAGAAAAAGGCACATATCAAGAGAAGAGTGTTTTCACATTTAGGAGCTATCACTGGCCATTGTTTGGAGCAGGTATTTATGTGTGTTCCTATGTTGTATCTCCACAATTATGACCTTAACTGCACCCAAACAGCTGTATTTAACATGCCAAGAATTATAATTATAAACTTAAGAAGCATGATTGAACCAATGCCATTCCCTGCTGCACATGATGTAACTGAAAGGTCACTGAAAGTTATTACATAATCTTAAAGCTTACTTCTAGGTACTTGTGGTCCTAGTAGAAGTACAGAATAAGTCTTGTCAAAATTAAGTAAAACTTACTCAGCACTCAGTGTCTAATGTGGCTGCTGTGATATCGGTGTCTGATCCTGACACACTTCTCCTTCTCTACTCTTCTTCACTTGGAGCTTCTGCACTTGTGACTCACTATCTGCTGGGTAGATGGTCCCAGATGGATACACTACAGATTTCCACTTCCCAAAAATAGTTTGTCACAATTTCATCAATATAAGGAACCTCACTAATGTGAACCTCGACTGATCACATTCAAACCATATAGTTACTGCAATTTTAAAACCAGTCATTCAATTAAGACAAGAAATGAGGAACTGCAATAGCTCACTTGGCACATAGGTAAAATGCCATATTCTTTTAATGCTATGCAACCTATTAAAGCTGAACTACGTGACTGATAAGTGACAAATCTGGCATGTCTCAGTGTGCTGTGTGCCATCATCAGACTTCATCCCAAATACATTAGGTTTCCTTATGACACTCACATTCCCTCCTGTTTTTCCAAAATTACATCAGGGAGAGATCCATCCTGATGCCATACTTCTGGTTGGAGTTCTCATCAATTGGAAGTCACATGCTGCTGCTGAGGATGGGCCCACATGGTGCAACCTAAAGATCATTGAGATTACTGAGGATGGTGCCACTTAAAAACCATAAAGATGGCCTGGGACCTCAATTCATATGAACAGTTATGCTATGATGGCTTTAGGACTACAATTACCACTAACAGTTTTGCACTCAAGTCTCCATCAGTGAACAGTGGAGAAGTTCAACAAAACAGACTTCATATAAAAACTGTAATGAATTTTCCTGGTTACACAACTGCACTATTTGACCATGTAGCATTAGCACATTTATAGAAGGGGTTTATTTATTTATAATCGCACTATCCGGTGTCACCCAGATGAGGATGGGTTCCCTTTTGAGTCTGGTTCCTCTCAAGGTTTCTTCCTCATATCGTCTCAGGGAGTTTTTCCTCACCACCGTCACCTCTGGCTGCACATTAGGGATAAATTCATACATTTAAAATCTATATCCTGAATTTATATATTTCTGTAAAGCTGCTTTGGGACAACGTCCATTGTTAAAAGTGCTATATAAATAAATTTTAACTGAATTGTGCATTGATGTGAGAGACTTCTGGCTGACAGTCCCTGAGACACTAAAGGCAATTAAGTATAACAGTTTCTCTGTGTGATGTGCTCGGGGACAGTAGATCTCGTTTATCATTTTCATGTCAAAAATTTTCTTTTCACCTCTCTTTATATCCTGTTCAGGTGCGGTTACAATGCTTAATAATATTTTTTACTGGTGTAGATGTGTGTCAAAATATCTTCAGCTCTGCATAGATCTCCAATGGCATTCTCGCGATACTGTGGGACCTAGAAGCACTGCACTGTTTACAGCAGAGGAAGGGGGACGCTGTACACAAACTGACAACTCACATAGAACAATCTTTGCAGAAAAGATGTCTGCAGATTTTGACATAGAGGAGGACTTGCATTTTTTTTGTCCGTTCTCGCGTCAACACAACACACATGCATCATGGTTCTATCGTGAATGCACATCGGAAATCTATGCGGAAGGGGGGGGGGGGGGGTCGTGCAAAAGGTTCCCCCCTTTTGCATTCCGAGGGCATCTGGTAGCAGAAGGCCTCTCGGGGTTACTCTCGGCCACCTGAGTGGTGAAACTTTTTATGTTAAGTCCCGGTTAATTCAGAAATCAGTTTGGATACCGTCAGACGTTACAACATATTTGTGCAATTTGTCATCCTAATTACATAATAAGTGCATACGATAATTGATTATTAAATATGTGTATTATTATGCAGTAGCTTTAATGCATAATTGTGGGACTCATTTTATTATTGTTGGGTACTTAGAAAGGGTGTATATTTGAGAGATACATTCAGGCTACTTAACACGCCTTTATCTAAAGAACTTATCTAAATCTAAAATTTTACTTCAGGCTTGTTTCCAAACAAAGTTGCACAATGTAACAGTTAGAGAGAAACAACGTATATACTGACTCTGAAAAACATAAATATTGCGCCACCACTTTATCTATCCCAAACCTGTTCTACCTGTTACTTTGTACCTGGTACTTTGTTTACACTTGGCACAGCCACTTTAATCCCTTACAATACATCTAGTATGCACATTCCTGAATGGTGTAAATGACAAATGAGCTTCAAATAACCACCGACTATACCTGCACACTGCCCAAAACTGGTTCTTGTATTGAGTTAACTGTTAAAAACTGTTAAAACATTTTTTGTTACTGTTACTGTGTCATCTTGTGGCATACTTACTTAATGTACTGTAATTTTGATCTAACACCGGAAGCTAGCTAAATTACACTTTGTCATACTGTACTTCCCTGTATATGTATGATGACAAGAAAGTTGAAATGAGTTTAATTGAATGCTGGTTCAGCATATATATAGGGGAAATGGGTCTGTTCATACAGGAAGCACTTGAAATACAAGGTACATACCAGCACTATAGGTCACTTCACTGTAAATGTAATGAATCAGTCTCATAATTAAGTGTTCAGTCTTATAAAAGATCCCCTTTTAAGAATTATAATTAGAAATTAAAATTACAAACTTTCAAATAAGTTGAAATTATTAAAACCTCAGTTTTAGCAGAGAGACTTGGTTTCTAAAGGCTGGGTTCTCAATATTTGGGGAGAGAGTGCGAGTGTGTGTGTGTGGGGGGGTGGGGGTGGGGGGTGTATTTTTAGTTCACACAAAAATACAAAATTTCTGCAAATTAACAGAGAAAAGAAACAAAAAATAATGTTAAGAGAAGGACACACTGAAGCCTTCGCTGCAAAGTATGTGTCAGAATGTGAAAGCCTGAGGGACACCCTGAATACACGCAATGCACACCCTGAATACACACTCTACAGTATGTTCAGATACTTACCTGTCAGTTTTTTGTTGTTGTTGTTTGCTTGTTACACCTATTAGCCATAACATTAAAACCACCTACCTAATATTGTGTAGGTCCCCCTTGTGCCGCCAAAACAGCTCTGACCCGTCGAGGCATGGACTCCACAAGACCTCTGAAGGTGTGCTGTGGTATCTGGCACCAAGACGTTAGCAACAGATCCTTTAAGTCCTGTAAGTTGCGAGGTGGGTCCTCCATGGATCGGACTTGTTTGTCCAACACATCCCACAGATGCTCGATCGGATTGAGATCTGGGAGATTTGGAGGCTGAGTCAACACTCTGTCATATTTCCTGCTGAAAGAGGCCGCTGCCATTAGGGAACACCGTTGCCATGAAGGGGTGTACTTGGTATGCAACAGTGTTTAGGTAGGTGGTACGTGTTAAGTACCCAAGGTTTCCCAGCAGAACATTGCCCAGAGCATCACACTTCCTCCGTCAGCTCGCCTTCTTCCCATAGTGCAAGACCTGCCATTTTGGAGATGCTCTGACACTAGCATAGCCATCACAATTTTGCCCACGTCAAAGTCGCTCAGATCCTTACGCTTGCCCATTTTTCCTGCTTCCAACACCTCAACTTCGAGAACTGACTGTTCACTTGCTGCCTAATATATCCAACCCCCTGAAAGGTGCCACTGTGATGAGATAATTAATGTTGATATTCGCTTCATCTGTCAGTGGTTTTAATGTTATGGCTGATCATCATTTACAACATTAATGTCAATAAAGCACTGCTGAACTGAACTCAACGAGAGTCTGTATCCAAGATTTGGGAATACAAATGTTAATATTTGTCATGCCAGTAAACCTTGCTTTTGAGAGAGACTTTTGAGAGAGAGAGAGAGAGAGAGAGAGAGAGAGAGAGAGAGAGAGAGAGAGAGAGAGAGAGACAGAGAGAGAGATGAGGGGGGAAGAGTGTGTGTGTGTGTGTGTGTGTGTGTGTGTATGTGTGTGTGTGTGTTTGATAGTTTGACAGTTTCATCAAAAAAATCCAGCGAAAATGTTACCAAAGAGTGCTCCAACATTCCCAACACCATCACTTCACAGCACCCAACCATAACAGATGCACAGCTACTTGAGCACATATACCTACACCAGGAGGGCATCAGAATCTTTGCCAAAAATCTAAAGGATGCTGCACTCAGGAATGACCCAAACAACCAGAAGCTCATCAGATCTAGAGAACCTCATTGCCAAAGGCCATCTACCAACTACCACACATTCCACCAGCCACCTAGACAGAAGGGACACAAGTCTTACAACATGCACTGTGGTCATGGTCAACAAATCCTGGTCCAACAAATCCAATCCTAGCTTTGATAAGGAATGTGAATCTGCAAGAAAGAAATGCAGACAGCTATCCAACCAAAAACACAAAACACCGCAAAACACTGAACTCTGGAACTGGGGGCTTATATACCCGATTTACAAGAGTGGAGATAAATTAGACCCCAACAACTACCAGGGCATCTGAACAATAAATTCAGTATAAAACTTGGCAACAAAAGAACAGAATACTTCACTCAAGGCCGTGGAGTGCGGCAGGGCTGCAGTTTGAGTCAAACTCTGTTCAATGTTTATATCAATGAGTTAGTGGTGTTACATTATAAGCTATTGTATGTCAATCAAAAAACATACTTACTGTAAAATACTGTTCATTTTTATTATTTGTTATGCTTATATTACATCTGTTAATTTCTCTAAGTAGGATGAATGAAGTAGGCTTTTCCTCAGACTTACTAGCCCTAGCTCTGTAACCAGTGGAATCTCAAACTCAAAATTTTTCCATCAGGATACTGCAACCTCAATTCCAAAAAAGTTGGGACACTCTGTAAAATGTAAATAAAAACAGAATGCAGTGATTTGCAAATCTCATAAACCCATATGTTATTCACAATATGACATAAAGGGGACATATCCCCTTTATCTCCAAGATCTTAGAAAAGGTTGTAGCACAGCAGCTATGCTCGTACCTAAATAGGAATAACATTCATGAAATATATCAGTCAGGATTTAGGCTTCATCATAGCACAGAGACAGCACTGGTTAAAGTGGTAAATGACCTACTGCTAGCCAGGGTTGTGTTGTGTTGATCAGGGTTGTGTCTCCATGCTTGTGTTGCTTGACCTTAGTGCAGCTTTTGATACAATTGATCATACTATTCTCCTTGATAGACTAGAAAACGTTGTCAGCATTAAGGGAACGGCCCTCTCCTGGCTCAGGTCTTATTTGACTGATCGCTATCAGTCCGTAGATGTAAATGGTGAATTCTCTATGCATACTGAGGTAAAGTTTGGTGTTCTGCAAGGTTCTGTTTTAGGCCCACTGCTTTTTTCTTTATATATGCTACCTCTGGGTCAAATTATTCGTAAACATGTAATTAGCTTCCACTGTTATGCTGATGACACACAGTTGTGTGTTTCAGCAAATCCAGATGAGAGACACCAGATTAATAAAGTTGAGGAATGTGTAAAGGACATTAGACAGTGGATGCTTATTAACGTCCTCTTACTAAATTCTGACAAGACAGAAGTACTTATACTAGGACCACATGCAGCTAGAAGTAAGTTTTCTGATTCCATAGTAACTCTGGATGGCCTTTCTGTTTCATCATGTGCAGCAGTAAAAGACATTAAGAAACTCCAGTTAGTCCAGAATGCAGCTGCAAGAGTCCTTACTAGAACCAGAAGATATGACCACATCACCCCTATCTTATCCACACTGTATTGGCTCCCAGTGAAATTTCGCATTTATTATAAAATACTATTATTGACTTATAAAGTGCTAAATGGTCTCACACCACAGTACCTAAGCGAACCTTTGGTCTTTTATGATCCACCACGCCTACTTCGATCAAAAGGTGTAGGCTATTTGTTGGTACCTCAAATAGTGAAGGATACAGCAGGGGGAAGAGCTTTCTCTTACAAAGCCTCACAGTTATGGAACAGCTTTCCAATTAGTGTTCGGGACTCAGACACAGTCTCAGTGTTTAAGTCCAGGCTGGAATCATATTTGTTTAGTCAAGCTTTTTGTGAATAGTTTTTTCTTGGGTAAAGGAGCAGATCTAGAGGCTCACAGGCATAGTGTGTTGTGGTGAACTGGGATTTTTGGATGCTGTCACCCCCCCACTTTCACGCGTTCACCCAGGTTTGTTGATGGTGGAGTGGCTGGCTGCCTTATGTCCCAGGGAACCCTCATGTCTGTGTTACCTTCTGACTCTCCCTTTTAGTTATGCTGTCACAGCTAGTCTTGCTGGAGTCCCTGATTGTACTTTTTTGAGTGTGTTGAAGGCATCAAATTCTAAATTTGTTTATATTTACAAAATACAATTAAGTTGGTCAGTGAAAATATTGAATATCTTTTCTTTGTACTTTTGTCAGTTAATTAAAGTTTCAAGAGACTTGACAAATCACAGATTTTTGTTTTTGTTGCATTTTGGAAATGAGGTTGTACATAAGGACTCTTGCAGCTGCATTCTGGACTAACTGGAGATTGTTTATGCTCCTACTGGAACATCCAGACAGTAAGGCATTACAATAATCCAACCTAGAAGTAACAAAAGTATGAACTAGTTTTTCCTCATAGTGTAGTGACAATATATTTCTTATCTTATCAATATTTCTGAGGTGAAAGAAGGCTATCCTAGTAATATTATCTACATGGGTGTCAAATGAAAGACTGGAGTCAATAATCATACCAAGGTCTTTTACTGCTGCACATGATGAAACCGAAAGGCCATCCAGAGTTACTATGGAATCAGAAAACTTACTTCTAGCTAGATGTGGTCCTAGTATAGGTACTTCTGTCTTGTCAGAATTAAGTAAGAGGAAGTTAAGAAGTATCCAGTGTCTAATGTCCTTTACACATTCCTCAACTTTATTAAGCTGGTGTCTGTCATCTGGCTTTGCTGAAACATGCAGTTGGGCAGTGACGTGTCCTCACATCGGTCATGATAAAATGGCTTGTCTCCCTGTCAAGCTGTCATGCATTTCATGTTCTCTGAGACAGCTAGGGGATGTACATTGTTGGACTCACGTGAATGGTCTTCTCCTTAGTGATCAGCAAAGCGAACCTCAGATTCATACTGTCTAGGTACCAGAGAAGTACAATAACCGACCCTCATCAGTCCACCTTGTTGGAGTGAAAAGTGGATAGGGGGGTACTTAGGACCGACTTTTCTTTGACTCTGATTCTTCTACTTTTGTTTTCCCATCGGTGTCGAGACTGTGTCAGATGTTTGATGTTCTTATGCAGACCATTGAGTTCTATGCCAGTCTTTCTGTAGAACAGCAAGAATATTCTGCCAGTAGCATCCTGTATGCAATTGTTTTGAAGTCCATGTTGGATACAGGACTCTATCTTATTTATTTTCTCTTGACAGTCCTACATGGAGTACTGTCAAAGATTAATTTGGTCTTCTTTAGAAAGACAAATAAGCTAGCTGATGTCAGCAAGAGTGAGATGTTCTTGTGTCTGGGGTTGTTCCTTGCTGGTATGGGGGGGTAGTGGAACAAGGGTGAATTATGAAAGTCAAATAAACCATAGAATAATACCTATATTCCCATGCCTCCACAAAATATTTATTAATAATTAATATATTAATACTTACTATACTATAATGAATACCAATACTATTATTATGATGGTTTGTTCTACTCTATCACTCCTGAAGCTAACTGTGAATTAGTTTAGCAAAAAAGTGACCATTGTTCAAATTGTTTACAGGCACAGGCTCTAACTCTAACTTGATCTAAGGACTAAGAAAAACTACACTAGGCTCATCTAGGTAAATTTATCCTAGTATATAATAGAGTTTCCTTTGTGTGTGTGTATATATATATATATATATATATATATATATATATATATCTTCAGTCAGCTGGACCCTTTCTTATATATGTTGATCGACGGTTGTGAGAACACATTATATATATATATATATATATATATATAATGTGTACACTAAGTTTACTTGTTCTCACAACCGTCGATCAACATATCTTCAGTCAGCTGGACCCTTTCTTTCCCATTCCTCCAATTATAAGGGATCATCAGATAGAAAACTGAGGACCAAAAAAAAAAAATGTTAAGATTCTGTGTGCAACTGCATAAAACTTATTATTGTTACAACTTCACCTTCCTGTCAGGTCTAACGATTGTTGTGCCATCAGTAATCTCATCTCTTGTCTTGAGATTATGGATATCTAAAAACTTCCTCATGCTTTATGAGGATAAAACTGAGGTCATTGCTTTTGGCTCTTTGTTATGTGTCACTGACATTGAAAATCAGTCTTTAACCTTGCACAATACAGTTAAGAACTTGGGTGTCATCTTTGATTCTGACTTATTATTTGCTAAGCAGATAAATGCAGTTAAAGGAAGCTTTTTTCATCTCAGGTCCATTGCTAAATTAAAAGTTTGTCTGTGAGTTTCTCTCACAGAAGTACTTGGAAATAGTGATTCATGCTCTTATTATATCCTGGCTGGGTTACTGCAATGCCTTATATGTGGGTTTGTCTCAGTCTTCTTTCTCACGTCTTCAAGTAGTCCAAAATGCAGCAGCTAGACTTTAGTACTAACAGGTACTAAGAAAAGAGAGCATATCACCCCTGTTCTTGCTTCCTTACATTGGCTTCCAGTTAGTTACAGAGTTAAGTTTAAGGTTCTGCTTTATAAGGCTTTGCATGGTCTAGCCCCTCGGTACATTGCTGATCTACTTCAACCATATTCTGCACCTAGGTCTCTTCAATCATCAAATCAGTTACTTCTCTCTGATCCTCATTCCCGTTCGAAAACCATAGGTGATCTGGTGTTTGTAGTTGCGACCCCCAGGCTATGGCATGTACTTCCATTTGTTGTTAGGTCTTCTTCCTCACTGGCCATATTTAAATCTAGGTTGAAGGCACATTTTTTCTCCATGGCCTATGATGTTGTTTGAGATGTATAGGTGTTTCTATTTTTATTTTTTATATTGTTTTATTGGTGTGTTATTTTAGCACTTTGAAAATTTTATTTAATTTTATATTAATTTTTATTGTACAGCACTTTGGTTACAACATTTATAATTGCAATACTGGCAGCTTTGCAGATGCAGCAGATAAGATATTTACTGCTGTTTTAAGATACTTTTCATATTTATGTTTCTGTGTGTATGCCTTAAACAGGCAGATATAATTTAGATGTCTGATAAAGGTGTATATATCAGATAAACAGAGATATTCTTAGACACACCTTCAGCTGTATCAATGTTTGTTCACAAAACACACTAACAACATTCCAGTACTGCGTGAATCATTAGGAAAGAAGTAATCGTTTAACCTTTCTATTGTAGCGTTGTGTGACGCAGTGACGCAGTACAATGAGTACAATTACTGGGTGTAACAGAGGGATTTAGAGCAACCACGTCAACAGGCTGTAATATGATTGTTCTTTTCCATTTTCACATTTTACATACAACTTCCTATTTTATTTTTTATATTACCAGTTGGTTTCACTCTACACACACCTCCTGGTCTTTCTTATTAGTCATTTTCTGAATTTTGTTACCAATTATGCAAACATATTATTCAGCATTTGTACTCTAAAATTAAAGTGGAAAAATATTCTTTAAAAACAATAATTAATTAAATATTACACAATAATTGTTAAATATGGTGGTGGCTCTTTAATGTTTTGGGGCTGTTTTTCTGCCAGAGGACCTGGACATTTTGTTAGGATACATGGCATCATGGACTCTATCAAATATCAGCAGATATTAAATGAAAACCTGACTGCTTCTGACAGAAAGCTTCAGATGGGCCGTGTTTTGATCTTCCAGCAGTACAATGATCCAAAACATACATGAAAATCAACACAAAAATGGTTTACTGACCACAAAATCAAGCTCCTGTCATGGCCATCCCAGTCCCCTGACCTGAAACCCATAGAAAACCTGTGGGGTGAACTGAAGAGGAGAGTCCACCAGCGTGGACCTCGAAATTTGAAGGATCTGGAGAGATTCTGTATGGAGGAATGGTCTCAGATCCCTTGCCATGTATTCTCCAACCTCATCAGGCATTATAGGAGAAGACTCAGAGCTGTTATCGGCGAAAGGAGGTAGCACAAATTAATGACTAAAAGGGTGCCAATAATTGTTGCACACCCATATTTAACAAAGTTTTTTTTTTTTTTTTTTGGATAAACCTGTGTTTTGTTTGCAATTATTTGATTATTTTTGTGATTTTTTAAAATAAAAGATCAAAAGGTTAAACAATAAAGACAATTTTTCACAGCCTTATTTGCTCATATTTACCAAGGGGGCCAATATTAGTGAAGGGCAGTGTATCACACACTATATGGCCAAAGGTTTGTGGACACCTGACACTTTTCCCAAACAAGCTGTTGCCACAAAGCTGGAAGCACACAATTGTATAGGATGTCTTTGTATTCTGTAACATTAGTATTTCCCTTTATTGGAACTAAGAGGCCCAAACATGTTCCAGCATGACAATGCCCTTGTGCACAAAGCAGATTAAAAATTCTTAATTTGTATCTGAATATTTGTTGAATAGCTGTTGCACTTTACAGTATTGTTAGCTTGCTTGCTGGTTATGTGAAAGCAGCTAATATTAAAATAGGTAAATCATTGAGGACACCTTTGCAGCAAAGAACAATAAGATTCAAGAACTTTACTGTCATATGTGCACATAATGAAATTCTTACTTTGTTTACACTACTCTGGATGTTGCACAAGAGAAAATTTTGAACAGGACGATCAGTGTAAGTTGTTACTTTATAAAATATATATGTAGCATTTGAAGGGCAGTAATAAATGAAAGACAATAAGATCTTTTAACAAAATAATAACAATTTACACTGCCACCAACAATTTACCTCCTGTTCAAAAGTTTACACCCCCTGGCTCTTAATGCAATGTGTTGCCTTCTTGAGCATCAGTGAATGTCTGCACCTTTTGTAATAGTTGTGTACAAGTCCATCTGTTGTCCTCAGTGTGAAAAGATGAATCTCAACATCATATACTCACTGCTGGAAAAGCAAAGGATGTGCAGGACCTGGAGGATTTTTCTGACAGTGGGCAGTTTAACTGCTCAGGACAACTGTCTCAAATGTCCAGTCTCTCAGCAATAAGGCCCCTTTTATTCACAATCTCGTTGCAGACCTAAAACATTATTTTATGTCTTACTGAGACTTGCCAAAAACCCAATTACTTTTTTCCACCTAAAAAACAAACAAACAATAGCACCCAGATTTGTTTACAACTGTAAACCCCACATTTCCGGTAAAGGGGTCAGGCCCACACCCATTTATCACAAGAACTCATTTATTCTCAGTGTCAGAGACATCTTCCTTTGAAATTCTGGCCGTCCAACTTAATGGACCAACTCCTAACAATGTTGCAGCAATTTATAGACCTCCCAAGCCCTCTAGCATATTTCTGACTAGGAAACCAGGACAATTCATTACAGTTTTCACATGAAGTCTGTTTTGTTGAACTTCTCCACTGTTCACTGATGGAGACTTGAGTGCCAAACTGTTTGTGGTAATTGTAGTCCTAAAGCCATCATAGCATAACTGTTCATATGAATTGAGGTCCAAAGCCAGACCTTTATGGTTTTTAAGTAGTACCATTCTCAGTAATCTCAGTGATCTTTAGGCTGCACCGTGTAGGGCCATCCTCAGCAGCAGCATGTGACTTCCAACTGATGAGATCTCCAACCAGAAGTAGGGCATCAGGATGGATCAGGCAGGTCCGGAGAGCAGAAGGGGTCGGGATCACTGGCATCTCAGGAGTAGCATTCATGTGCATTTCACTTTTCCATGCACGCAGATAATTAAACCAGAATTGAGTTTGTGGCTTTAGAAATTTTTCTAAAATATGCAGTAGGCAAAAACTGGCAAAACAGAAACGATTAACCAACCAATCAGACGCTGGTAAATAAGTCTGAGAAAAAAAAGTCTGAGAAGAAAGTCTGTGATAGCATAAATAATTATTTCCACAGATCATCCAGAAAAATACAAATAAAAGTGTCAGTAACTTTGTTGTTGATTATTTTCCTAAAACAGCACATCCATAAGTTCAGTTCAGTTTATTTGTATGGCGCTTTTAACAGTGGACATTGTCCAAAAGCAGCTTTACAGAAATATATAAATTCAGGACATAGATTTTAAATTTATGATTTTTTTTTATGAATAAGTGTTTTAGGTTTTTCTTACACATATTATGTTGGAGTAGTAAATTACACAGTTCTGGATTTCTATCTGTTTTCCTTCCATACACGAGCTGTGAAGAACTTTAAATGATGGGAAAGGTGAAAGATGGCGGAGGCAGGCTTGAGACAACTCTTTGTTTTGCACCTTTTTTCTTTTCCTGCTTTTCAGCATTCTTTTAAACACACGCATGCGCTCACACACATAAACAAACTCACCTCATGCAGGTCTCTCTCTCTCTCTCTCTCTCTCTCTCTCTCTCTCTCTCTCTCTCTTATCCTCGCCTCTTCTCACTGCCAGAAAGAGCACTCATTAAAAGATTTCCCCACAGGTGTGCCTTCCTTACCTCTCGCCTTCTCCGGCTCCACCCTCCATTCACAAACTGGCGTTCGTACATGTCGCCGCCTCCACACGAGCGCACATCATGTGCCAGTGACATGTTAGATGTGTTTGATAACCGATTACATCCTCTAAACATCATCTATTACATTATCCTATAGCACCCAGTCTGAGTGTGATGAGTGGCAAAAAAATCAATCTTCTACATCACGCTGCTCTGCAGCATCAACAGCAACCACAAACGAACTCTCAAAGCAAAGCTGTGAGAAGCGCTGTTGTGTGGTGAGCCTCCATCAACCTGTGGTCAACCGCTGTTCGAAGCTTCTCTGCCATTTCGCGCCCCCCCACCTCCACACACAAAGATGACACAAATGAAGAACATGGTTTCCAATCACTTATACTTGATAATCTGGCCCCCATGGAAACCTATACAGTCTAACTTGTTCACTCGTCTCTATAGTACACCTCCGAGCTTCGGCAGCAAAAAGGTCTGGGCTGTCGTTTGGAGCGGTTTTCTAAAAAAAACAAATGGACTTACTATGCATGAACAGATGTACTCTGTTCACCTGATATGTTATAAGAATGCACTCAATGATGTCAAATCATCCTACTATGGTAACATTATTCGTTCTGGACAGAGTAACATACGGATCTTAAGGGAATGTTCTGCCTTTTTGAAATTTTTCAGCTCCAAAACCCACTAACTATTAACCACTGGCCTCTTCTACATCTGTGATGAGCTATTCCCCTTCACTGAATACCCTGGAACTGTCGCCCCCCACCACTCTCTTGGCTTTTAAACCTACATCAGTCGAGGATATCATGAAGCTCATTATCATGTTGTCTCCTTGCTCACTGGATACCCTTTCTACTAGCCTGGTTAAAGCCTGCCTTCCCTTGATTTCCCCTATTATAATGTCAATACTTATCTCTTCTCTGTCCACTGACACTGTTCCCTCCTCATGAAAAATTGCTCCAATTACACCAATTCTGGAAAAAAAAACTGGTGCAGATGATTTTAATAATTACTTTTAATCTTCCTTTTATTCAGAAAATTCTTGAACCGAGAGCAAAGCAATAATCTTTACATCTGCAGAAAAATGAAAATCCTGCAGGATTCCTGTAGGGTTTTTCTTTTTTGTGAGGGGTAAATGTATAAATTTAAATAAATAACAGCGACACCTCCTCATCTGCCAGTTAGATGGGGCTAATGTATGTAACTGTATCCAGTAAGACTAGCTTCATTTAATGCTACATACTCATTTGGTTTAATCCATGTTTCGGTTAAACACAGTACATTACATTTCTGACCAGTAATAGTTTCATTTACAATAAGCGCTTTAGATGTAAGAGGTTTAATATTCAACAGTCCTAGCTTCAGATCAAAGGTGCTGGCTGTTTAGTCATTATGATCTAAGATTATTATGCCAATATGCAGTTATCTTTAGGTTTGACTACTAATAAATTATTGAATGCATTACAATAGTTCAGCTATAACATTAAAACCACTGAGAATTGAAGTGAATAACATTAATTATCTCATTACGATGGCACCTGTCAAGGGGTGGAACATATTAGAAAGTAAGTCAAAAAGTTGATGTGTTGGAAGCAGGAAAAATGGGCAAGTGTAAGGATCTGAGTGACTTTGACAAGGGCCAAATTGTGATGGCTAGACGACTGGGTCAGAGCATCTCCAAAACAGTGGGGTGTTCCTGGTATGCAGTGGTTAGTACCTACCAAAAGTGGGCCAAGGAAGGACAACCGGTGAACTGGCAACAGGGTCATGGGAACCCAAGGCTCATTGATGCACATGGTGAGAGAAGGCTAGCCCATCTGGTCCGATCCCACAGAAGAGCTCCTGTAGCACAAACTGCTGAAAAAGTTAATGCTGTCTCTGATAGAAAGGAGTCAGAACACACAGTGCATCACAACTTACTGCGTATGGAGCTGCGTAGCTGCAGACCAGTCAGAGAGCCCATGCTGACCCCTGTACACCACCGAAAGCACCTACAATGGGCACGTGAGCATCAAAACTGGACCATGGAATAATGGAAGAAGGTGGCCTGGTGTGATGAATCACATTTTCTTTTACATCATGTGGACCGCCGGGTGCGTGTGTGTGGCTTACCTGAGGAAGAGATGGCACCAGGATGCACTATGGGAAGAAGGCAGGCCAGCGGAGGCAGTGTGATGCTCTGGGCAATGTTCTGCTGGGAAACCTTGGGTCCTGGCATTCATGTGGATGTTACTTTGACACATACCACCTACCTAAACATTGTTGCAGACCAAGTTCACCCCTTCATGGCAACGGTATTCCCTAATGGCAGTGGCCTCTTTCAGCAGGATAATGCTCCCTGACACACTGCAAAAACTGTTCAGGAATGGTTTGAGGAACATGATAAAGAGCTGACTTGGTCTCCAAGTTCTCCAGATCTCAAGCCAATTGAGCATCTGTGGGATGTACTGGACAAACAAGTCTGATGAGGCCCCACCTTGCAACTTACATGACTTAAAGGATCTGCTGCTAACATCTTGGTGCCAAATAACACAGCACACCTTCAGAGGTCTTGTGGAGTCCATGCCTCGATGAGTCAGAGCTGTTTTGGTGGCACAAGGGGGACCTACACAATATTAGGTGGTAAACAGTAAATAATAACAAATAATACAATTTCATCTTTAGCATATGATTACTACAACATGTAGTCCATTAATGCACATTTAAAACAATGGTACATATTGAACATAAAAGCCATATCATTGTTCAATAGAGTCTGTTTCTAAATCAAGAACAACTTATGCAATGAACTGTTGTCTGGGCAATTTATATAATTTCACAAATGCAGCATCAATATTGTTCACTGCCCATGTTGTAAACTGATAAAATAATGTTTGGCCTAATTCTATTGTTGATGATCATCTCTGTATGAAGAAACACCCACTATTGTTAAGGTGCATAAAGGTTAAGACATCTTGTGAGTTACACCTATAGACACTCCTTATAAATCTAGGTAAGATTTTGTGTAGATCATTTTCTAAGACAGAGCCCATTGTCATTAAGGCTATTGCTGAGAGAGTTACAGGGAACAGATTTGCGCTTGGATGATTATGACTTTAAAGAGTAAAATAAGGTAATATTTCTTCTTTAAAAAACTTTTTTTTATCCAACGCTTGTGTTAGTTTCTGATTATCTGTGATTTGATCTCACCGAATGTCAACAGGTTTGCTTTTCCTAAAAATGATGGCACCAGTTACACAACTCACCTCAAGATATGTAAGTAAATTTGATATTTCACTTCAAGATGTAGTGTATGTTTATGCCATATTTTACAACATTAAGAAAATGCTTTATGTAAATAATAATAATAATAATAAGAAGAAGAAGAAGAAGAAGAAGAAGAAGAAGAGGAAGAAGAATACATAAAAAATGTCTATTCTGTTTTTATGTTACAAAAATTAATGTAATGTATAATATACTACATATAATATACTAAAAATATATTTTATTAAGTTCTTTTTTTTATAAATCTTTTTTTTAAACTCCTCAAATTTCAAACTCTAGCAATAGTGAATGTGTGTGTGTGTGTGTGTGTGTGTGTGTGTGTGTGTGTGTGTGTGTGTGTGTGTGTGTGTGCGCGTGTCCCCGTCCCACTAGGAAAAAAAAAAAAAAAGATTAACTGGCTAGCTATTAATAGATTATGATTAATTATGGTTTTTATAATTAATATTATATAAGAGAATTTAATATAATGGAATCATCCTCTTACAAAGTCTGTCACAATATGTTATGGGAACATGTCAGAACGATATCTGAGGGAACCAAGATAATCAAAATCTGTGTATCATTCGTTCTTTTCATATTCAATTAAGAACCAAATATCAGAAAATCAAAGAATGGCTTGTTATTTTATTATTCATTTACAAATCCAAAATGAAAAAACAAGTTGTTTTCCGTTCTTTCAGTCTCATGATCAAGTTAAAAATAAGAAATTAGAAAATGGGTCTAATGTCAGGTTTCATTTTAACATTTTTTTTTTTTTTCTGTTGGCTATGACTCGGAAGGTGAAAGGTTTTTTTATCCAGCATTGAGAGCATCGAGTTTCGTACCATTTAATGGAGCCAAACGTCTAACCCTCAAAGAGGACTGCAGCAACATTAACTGCAGTTAAACCAGTCACTCTTCCTGAAACTACGGTTATATACAAGCTAAAAGTTTGTATTTATTTATTTATTTTTATTTTTATTTTATTTTTATTTTTATGTTTTTTTTATAAATAATCCTTTATAATCCTATAAAAGTTTGTGTATTTACATTTTACATTTTAAAAAAAAAAAAATGGGCAAAATCCATCAAGTTTGAAGAGATGCTATAAAAACATCTACTAAAAACATATTTTAAGAAACTTGTTATTATTATTATTATTATTATTTTTATTTTATTTATTTTTTTAATCTAACCATAAATAATTTTTTAAAAAGTATAGATGGTTCATTAAAGGAAGTCTGACACCAAAATATTAATATTTTACTTCAGCTAACTGCTGAAATAAAAGGGACATTTCAAATTCAAAACCCATTAATATCAGTTCACACTCAGCTCCTCTATGCTCACAATAAAGATGAATTAATCTTACTGTAGAATTTTTGAAAGTTAGTCAATTAGTTAGTTAGTTAATTTCTGTTCAATGTCACAAGATCTGTCAGTATAACTGAACCAGGAGGCTATTTTTAACCTGTTATAAACTTGACATTTCAAATCCATGATTGACGATCAAACCCACTCATATCGGTTCACAGTAAGGTCCTCTATGTGCAGAATAAAATATTATTAATTTTATTGTAGAAGGTTAGCATATTTCAGTTTAAAAGATCAATGATTCGCAATGAGCCAAGAGAAGTTTAACCTTCTACAGACTGTTCATTACAAATTATACATATAAAAACTATTAGACTGTATTCACATCGATGCTGTGAATTAGTGTGTTTGTTTTGTTATTTATTTATTTAAAATGATCATTATGTAAAAAGTTAAATTGATTTGGATGTGTAGGAGCTCGCGGACACTCATTTTCCGCTTTCTGTCTAAAAGTATCTAAAAACCGCGCCCCTCAAATTTACATTTAATTGCAGTTAATATTTCTGCAGTCCTCTCTGAGAGTTACACATTTGGCTCCATTAAATAGCACAAAACTCTCCATGCTCTTCAGAAAAAAACACATTTATTGAGCACAATAGAAAGAAAAAACAAGTAACTTCCTGGTGATAGGCAACCGGAAAAAAAGAATGTTTAAATGAAACATGACATTTAACCCATTTTCTAATTACTTCTTATTCATTTTTTCGTTTTGGGTTTGAAAATGAATAATAAAATAACAACCCTTTTTTTAATTCTCTGATATTTGGTTCTTAATTGAATATGAAAAGAACGAATTATACATGGATTAATCAAAAAGTCTTGAATTAATTTCACTGAATATCTTTTGTCATGTAATATTTCACTACTTTGAAGGATAATATTCTATAATTGTAACAGTGTTTTTATGGCTGGTGCTTTATGGGGCAGGAGCCCAAAGTACAACACCATATACAACAGAAACCACAACCACAGCTACGACTGTACCACCGACTACAATAGAAACAACTGAGTTGAAAAGCTCTGTGTTCACAATAGAAGCTATATCAACCACAGGACCAACAACAGCGGAAACAATTGAATCTACATCTACTCTAGCACCAACCAATAAAAATGAGCAATCAACATCAACAGAAGATACAACCACACCAACAACTCTTCCACCATCATCACCAATAAAAGAAGAACTGACTACTAGCACTGAATCCTCAACACAGGCTATGACAACCACAGGACCAACAACCTCAGAAACAATAGAAGTGACAACTAATCTAGCTCCATCCACCACAAATGAGGTATCAACAACTGCAGAGAAAACAACCACAGCTATAACTGTACCATCAACAGAGGAAATAACCACAGCTATGACTATACCATCAACTAAAACAGAAACAACTCAGTTGACAAGCACTGTATACACAATAGAAGCTATAACAACCACAGGACGAACAACAGGGGAAACAACTGAATCTACATCTACACTAACCCAAAGCACAACCAGTGTGGAATCAACAACTACAGAGGAAACAACCACAGCTACCACTGTACTGCCATCAACAACAGAAACAACTCAGTTCACAAGCACTGAATCCACCACAGAAGCTATATCAACCACAGGATTAACATCAGTGGAAACAATTGAATCTACATCTACACCATCCCCAAGCACAACAAGTGTGGAATCAACAAGTACAGAGGAAAGAACCACAGCTACCACTATACTGGCATCAACAACAGAAATAACTCAGTTCACAAGCACTGAATCCACTACAGAAGCTATATCAACCACAGGACTAACATCAGTGGAAACAACTGAATCTACATCTACACAATCCCCAAGCACAACAAGTGTGGAATCAACAACTACAGAAGAAACAACCACAGCTACCACTGTGCTGCCATCAACAACAGAAACAACTCAAGTGACAAGCACTCTATCCACAACAGAAACTATAACAACCACAGGACAAACAACAGCGGAAACAACTGAATCTACATCTACACCATCCCCAAGCACAACAAGTGTGGAATCAACAACTACAGAAGAAACAACCACAGCTACCACTGTACTGCCATCCACAACAGAAACAACTCAATTGACAAGCATTGTATCCACAACAGAAGCTATAACAACTAAAGGACCAACAATAGGGGAAACAACTGAATCTACATCTACACCATCCCAAAGGACAACAAGTGTGGAATCAACAACTACAGAGGAAACAACCACAGCTACTACTGTACTGCCATCCACAACAGAAACATCTCAATTGACAAGCATTGAATCCACAACAGAAGCTATAACAACCAAAGGACCAACAATAGGGGAAACAACTGAATCTACATCTACACCATCCCAAAGCACAACAAGTGTGGAATCAACAACTACAGAGGAAACAACCACAGCTACCACTGCACTGCCAAGGACAACAGAAACAAGTCAGTTCACAATCACTGAATCCACCACAGAAGCAATATCAACAACAGGACTAACAACAGTGGAAACAACTGAATCTACATCTACTCTATCCCAAAGCACAACAAGAGTGGAATCAACAACTACAGAGGAAACAACCACAGCTACCACTGTGCTGCCATCAACAACTGAAACAACTCAAGTGACAAGCACTCTATACACAACAGAAGTTATAACAACGCCAGCAACAACAACAGCGGAAACAACTGAATCTACATCTACACTATCCCTGAGCACAACAAGTGTGGAATCAACAACTACAGAGGAAACAAAAACAGCTACTACTGTACTGCCATCAACAACAGAAACAACTCAAATGACAAGCATTGAATCCACAAAAGAAGCCATAACAACCAAAGGACCAACAATAGGGGAAACAACTGAATCTACATCTACACCATCCCAAAGCACAACAAGTGTGGAATCAACAAGTACAGAGGAAAGAACCACAGCTACCACTGTACTGCCATCAACAACAGAAACAACTCAGTTCACAACCACTGAATCCACCACAGAAGCTATATCAACCACAGGACTAACATCAGTGGAAACAACTGAATCTACATCTACACAATCCCCAAGCACAACAAGTGTGGAATCAACAACTACAGAAGAAACAACCACAGCTACCACTGTGCTGCCATCAACAACAGAAACAACTCAAGTGACAAGCACTCTATCCACAACAGAAACTAAAACAACCACAGGACAAACAACAGCGGAAACAACTGAATCTACATCTACAAAATCCCTGAGCACAAGTGTGGAATCAACAAATACAGAGGAAACAACCACAGCTGCCACTGTACTGCCATCAACAACAGAAACAACTCAGTTCACAAGCACTGAATCCACCACGGAAGCTATATCAACCACAGGACTAACAAGAGTGGAAACAACTGAATCTACATCTACTCTTTCCCCAAGCACAACAAGTGTGGAATCAACAGCTACAGAGGAATCAACGACAGCTGCCACTGTACTGACATCAACAACAGAAACAACTCAAGTGACAAGCAGTGAATCCACAAAAGAAGCTATAACAACCACAGGACCAACAATAGGGGAAACAACAGAATCTACATCTACACCATCCCAAAGCACAACAAGTGTGGAATCAACAACTACAGAGGAAACAACCACAGCTACCACTGTACTGCCATCAACAACAGAAACAACTCAGTTCACAAGCACTGAATCCACCACAGAAGCTATAACAACAATAGGACCAAAAACAGGGGAAATAACTGGATCTACATTTACACCATCTCAAACCACAACAAGTGTGGAAACAACAAATACAGAGGAAACAACCACAGCCACTACTGTACTACCATCCACAACAGAAACAACTCAAGTGACAAGCAGTGAATCCACAACAGAAGCTATACCAAGCACAGGACCAACAACAGGGGAAACAACTGAATCTACATCTACACTACCCCAAAGCACAACCAGTGTGGAATCAACAACTACAGAGGAAACAACCACAGCTACCACTGTACTGCCATCAACAACAGAAACAACTCAGTTCACAAGCACTGAATCCACCACAGAAGCTATATCAACCACAGGACTAACATCAGTGGAAACAACTGAATCTACATCTACACAATCCCCAAGCACAACAAGTGTGGAATCAACAACTACAGAGGAAACAACCACAGCTACCACTATACTGCCATCAACAACAGAAACAAGTCAGTTCACAAGCACTGAATCCACCACAGAAGCTATATCAACCACAGGATTAACATCAGTGGAAACAATTGAATCTACATCTACACCATCCCCAAGCACAACAAGTGTGGAATCAACAAGTACAGAGGAAAGAACCACAGCTACCACTGTACTGCCATCAACAACAGAAACAACTCAGTTCACAAGCACTGAATCCACCACAGAAGCTATATCAACCACAGGATTAACATCAGTGGAAACAATTGAATCTACATCTACACCATCCCCAAGCACAACAAGTGTGGAATCAACAAGTACAGAGGAAAGAACCACAGCTACCACTGTACTGCCATCAACAACAGAAACAACTCAGTTCACAATCACTGAATCCACTACAGAAGCTATATCAACCACAGGACTAACATCAATGGAAACAACTGAATCTACATCTACACAATCCCCAAGCACAACAAGTGTGGAATCAACAACTACAGAAGAAACAACCACAGCTACCACTGTACTGCCATCAACAACAGAAACAACTCAAGTGACAAGCACTCTATCCACAACAGAAACTATAATAACCACAGGACAAACAACAGCGGAAACAACTGAATCTACATCTACACCATCTCCAAGCACAACAAGTGTGGAATCAACAACTACAGAAGAAACAACCACAGCTACCACTGTACTGCCATCCACAACAGAAACAACTCAATTGACAAGCATTGTATCCACAACAGAAGCTATAACAACCAAAGGACCAACAATAGGGGAAACAACTGAATCTACATCTACACCATCCCAAAGCACAACAAGTGTGGAATCAACAACTACAGAGGAAACAACCACAGCTACTACTGTACTGCCATCGACAACAGAAACAACTCAATTGACAAGCATTGAATCCACAACAGAAGCTATAACAACCAAAGGACCAACAATAGGGGAAACAACTGAATCTACATCTACACCATCCCAAAGCACAACAAGTGTGGAATCAACAACTACAGAGGAAACAACCACAGCTACCACTGTACTGCCATCAACAACAGAAACAAGTCAGTTCACAATCACTGAATCCACCACAGAAGCTATATCAACCACAGGACTAACATCAGTGGAAACAACTGAATCTACATCTAGACAATCCCCAAGCACAACAAGTGTGGAATCAACAACTACAGAAGAAACAACCACAACTACCACTGTGCTGCCATCAACAACAGAAACAACTCAAGTGACAAGCACTCTATCCACAACAGAAACTATAACAACCACAGGACAAACAACAGCGGAAACAACTGAATCTACATCTACAAAATCCCTGAGCACAAGTGTGGAATCAACAAATACAGAGGAAACAACCACAGCTGCCACTGTACTGCCATCAACAACAGAAACAACTCAGTTCACAAGCACTGAATCCACCACGGAAGCTATATCAACCACAGGACTAACAAGAGTGGAAACAACTGAATCTACATCTACTCTTTCCCCAAGCACAACAAGTGTGGAATCAACAGCTACAGAGGAATCAACGACAGCTGCCACTGTACTGACATCAACAACAGAAACAACTCAAGTGACAAGCAGTGAATCCACAAAAGAAGCTATAACAACCACAGGACCAACAATAGGGGAAACAACAGAATCTACATCTACACCATCCCAAAGCACAACAAGTGTTGAATCAACAACTACAGAGGAAACAACCACAGCTACCACTGTACTGCCATCAACAACAGAAACAACTCAGTTCACAAGCACTGAATCCACCACAGAAGCTATATCAACCACAGGACTAACATCAGTGGAAACAACTGAATCTACATCTACACCATCCCCAAGCACAACAAGTGTGGAAACAACAAATACAGAGGAAACAACCACAGCCACTACTGTACTACCATCCACAACAGAAACAACTCAAGTGACAAGCAGTGAATCCACAACAGAAGCTATACCAAGCACAGGACCAACAACAGGGGAAACAACTGAATCTACATCTACACTACCCCAAAGCACAACCAGTGTGGAATCAACAACTACAGAGGAAACAACCACAGCTACCACTGTACTGCCATCAACAACAGAAACAACTCAGTTCACAAGCACTGAATCCACCACAGAAGCTATATCAACCACAGAATTAACATCAGTGGAAACAACTGAATCTACATCTACACAATCCCCAAGCACAACAAGTGTGGAATCAACAACTACAGAAGAAACAACCACAGCTACCACTGTGCTGCCATCAACAACAGAAACAACTCAGTTCACAAGCACTGAATCCACCACAGAAGCTATATCAACCACAGGACTAACATCAGTGGAAACAACTGAATCTACATCTACACAATCCCCAAGCACAACAAGTGTGGAATCAACAACTACAGAGGAAACAACAACAGCTACCACTGTACTGCCATCAACAACAGAAACAACTCAGTTCACAAGCACTGAATCCACCACAGAAGCTATATCAACCACAGGATTAACATCAGTGGAAACAATTGAATCTACATCTACACCATCCCCAAGCACAACAAGTGTGGAATCAACAAGTACAGAGGAAAGAACCACAGCTACCACTGTACTGCCATCAACAACAGAAACAACTCAGTTCACAATCACTGAATCCACTACAGAAGCTATATCAACCACAGGACTAACATCAGTGGAAACAACTGAATCTACATCTACACAATCCCCAAGCACAACAAGTGTGGAATCAACAACTACAGAAGAAACAACCACAGCTACCACTGTGCTGCCATCAACAACAGAAACAACTCAAGTGACAAGCACTCTATCCACAACAGAAACTATAATAACCACAGGACAAACAACAGCGGAAACAACTGAATCTACATCTACACCATCCCCAAGCACAACAAGTGTGGAATCAACAACTACAGAAGAAACAACCACAGCTACAACTGTACTGCCATCCACAACAGAAACAACTCAATTGACAAGCATTGTATCCACAACAGAAGCTATAACAACCAAAGGACCAACAATAGGGGAAACAACTGAATCTACATCTACACCATCCCAAAGCACAACAAGTGTGGAATCAACAACTACAGAGGAAACAACCACAGCTACTACTGTACTGCCATCCACAACAGAAACAACTCAATTGACAAGCATTGAATCCACAACAGAAGCTATAACAACCAAAGGACCAACAATAGGGGAAACAACTGAATCTACATCTACACCATCCCAAAGCACAACAAGTGTGGAATCAACAACTACAGAGGAAACAACCACAGCTACCACTGCACTGCCATCGACAACAGAAACAAGTCAGTTCACAATCACTGAATCCACCACAGAAGCAATATCAACCACAGGACGAACAACAGGGGAAACAACTGAATCTACATCTACAATATCCCAAAGCACAACAAGTTTGGAATCAACAACTACAGAAGAAACAACCACAGCTACCACTGTACTGCCATCCACAACAGAAACAACTCAATTGACAAGCATTGTATCCACAACAGAAGCTATAACAACCAAAGGACCAACAATAGGGGAAACAACTGAATCTACATCTACACCATCCCAAAGCACAACAAGTGTGGAATCAACAACTACAGAGGAAACAACCACAGCTACCACTGTACTGCCATCAACAACAGAAACAAGTCAGTTCACAATCACTGAATCCACCACAGAAGCTATATCAACCACAGGACTAACATCAGTGGAAACAACTGAATCTACATCTAGACAATCCCCAAGCACAACAAGTGTGGAATCAACAACTACAGAAGAAACAACCACAACTACCACTGTGCTGCCATCAACAACAGAAACAACTCAAGTGACAAGCACTCTATCCACAACAGAAACTATAACAACCACAGGACAAACAACAGCGGAAACAACTGAATCTACATCTACAAAATCCCTGAGCACAAGTGTGGAATCAACAAATACAGAGGAAACAACCACAGCTGCCACTGTACTGCCATCAACAACAGAAACAACTCAGTTCACAAGCACTGAATCCACCACGGAAGCTATATCAACCACAGGACTAACAAGAGTGGAAACAACTGAATCTACATCTACTCTTTCCCCAAGCACAACAAGTGTGGAATCAACAGCTACAGAGGAATCAACGACAGCTGCCACTGTACTGACATCAACAACAGAAACAACTCAAGTGACAAGCACTCTATACACAACAGAAGCTATAACAACGCCAGCAACAACAACAGCGGAAACAACTGAATCTACATCTACACTATCCCTGAGCACAACAAGTGTGGAATCAACAACTACAGAGGAAACAAAAACAGCTACTACTGTACTGCCATCAACAACAGAAACAACTCAAATGACAAGCATTGAATCCACAAAAGAAGCCATAACAACCAACGGACCAACAATAGGGGAAACAACTGAATCTACATCTACACCATCCCAAAGCACAACAAGTGTGGAATCAACAAGTACAGAGGAAAGAACCACAGCTACCACTGTACTGCCATCAACAACAGAAACAACTCAGTTCACAAGCACTGAATCCACCACAGAAGCTATATCAACCACAGGACTAACATCAGTGGAAACAACTGAATCTACATCTACACAATCCCCAAGCACAACAAGTGTGGAATCAACAACTACAGAAGAAACAACCACAGCTACCACTGTGCTGCCATCAACAACAGAAACAACTCAAGTGACAAGCACTCTATCCACAACAGAAACTATAACAACCACAGGACAAACAACAGTGGAAACAACTGAATCTACATCTACAAAATCCCTGAGCACAAGTGTGGAATCAACAAATACAGAGGAAACAACCACAGCTGCCACTGTACTGCCATCAACAACAGAAACAACTCAGTTCACAAGCACTGAATCCACCACGGAAGCTATATCAACCACAGGACTAACAAGAGTGGAAACAACTGAATCTACATCTACTCTTTCCCCAAGCACAACAAGTGTGGAATCAACAGCTACAGAGGAATCAACGACAGCTGCCACTGTACTGACATCAACAACAGAAACAACTCAAGTGACAAGCAGTGAATCCACAAAAGAAGCTATAACAACAATAGGACCAAAAACAGGGGAAATAACTGGATCTACATTTACACCATCTCAAACCACAACAAGTGTGGAAACAACAAATACAGAGGAAACAACCACAGCCACTACTGTACTACCATCCACAACAGAAACAACTCAAGTGACAAGCAGTGAATCCACAACAGAAGCTATACCAAGCACAGGACCAACAACAGGGGAAACAACTGAATCTACATCTACACTACCCCAAAGCACAACCAGTGTGGAATCAACAACTACAGAGGAAACAACCACAGCTACCACTGTACTGCCATCAACAACAGAAACAACTCAGTTCACAAGCACTGAATCCACCACAGAAGCTATATCAACCACAGGACTAACATCAGTGGAAACAACTGAATCTACATCTACACAATCCCCAAGCACAACAAGTGTGGAATCAACAACTACAGAGGAAACAACCACAGCTACCACTATACTGCCATCAACAACAGAAACAAGTCAGTTCACAAGCACTGAATCCACCAAAGAAGCTATATCAACCACAGGATTAACATCAGTGGAAACAATTGAATCTACATCTACACCATCCCCAAGCACAACAAGTGTGGAATCAACAAGTACAGAGGAAAGAACCACAGCTACCACTGTACTGCCATCAACAACAGAAACAACTCAGTTCACAAGCACTGAATCCACCACAGAAGCTATATCAACCACAGGATTAACATCAGTGGAAACAATTGAATCTACATCTACACCATCCCCAAGCACAACAAGTGTGGAATCAACAAGTACAGAGGAAAGAACCACAGCTACCACTGTACTGCCATCAACAACAGAAACAACTCAGTTCACAATCACTGAATCCACTACAGAAGCTATATCAACCACAGGACTAACATCAATGGAAACAACTGAATCTACATCTACACAATCCCCAAGCACAACAAGTGTGGAATCAACAACTACAGAAGAAACAACCACAGCTACCACTGTGCTGCCATCAACAACAGAAACAACTCAAGTGACAAGCACTCTATCCACAACAGAAACTATAATAACCACAGGACAAACAACAGCGGAAACAACTGAATCTACATCTACACCATCCCCAAGCACAACAAGTGTGGAATCAACAACTACAGAAGAAACAACCACAGCTACCACTGTACTGCCATCCACAACAGAAACAACTCAATTGACAAGCATTGTATCCACAACAGAAGCTATAACAACCAAAGGACCAACAATAGGGGAAACAACTGAATCTACATCTACACCATCCCAAAGCACAACAAGTGTGGAATCAACAACTACAGAGGAAACAACCACAGCTACTACTGTACTGCCATCCACAACAGAAACAACTCAATTGACAAGCATTGAATCCACAACAGAAGCTATAACAACCAAAGGACCAACAATAGGGGAAACAACAGAATCTACATCTACACCATCCCAAAGCACAACAAGTGTGGAATCAACAACTACAGAGGAAACAACCACAGCTACCACTGTACTGCCATCAACAACAGAAACAAGTCAGTTCACAATCACTGAATCCACCACAGAAGCTATATCAACCACAGGACTAACATCAGTGGAAACAACTGAATCTACATCTAGACAATCCCCAAGCACAACAAGTGTGGAATCAACAACTACAGAAGAAACAACCACAACTACCACTGTGCTGCCATCAACAACAGAAACAACTCAAGTGACAAGCACTCTATCCACAACAGAAACTATAACAACCACAGGACAAACAACAGCGGAAACAACTGAATCTACATCTACAAAATCCCTGAGCACAAGTGTGGAATCAACAAATACAGAGGAAACAACCACAGCTGCCACTGTACTGCCATCAACAACAGAAACAACTCAGTTCACAAGCACTGAATCCATCACGGAAGCTATATCAACCACAGGACTAACAAGAGTGGAAACAACTGAATCTACATCTACTCTTTCCCCAAGCACAACAAGTGTGGAATCAACAGCTACAGAGGAATCAACGACAGCTGCCACTGTACTGACATCAACAACAGAAACAACTCAAGTGACAAGCAGTGAATCCACAAAAGAAGCTATAACAACCACAGGACCAACAATAGGGGAAACAACAGAATCTACATCTACACCATCCCAAAGCACAACAAGTGTGGAATCAACAACTACAGAGGAAACAACCACAGCTACCACTGTACTGCCATCAACAACAGAAACAACTCAGTTCACAAGCACTGAATCCACCACAGAAGCTATATCAACCACAGGACTAACATCAGTGGAAACAACTGAATCTACATCTACACCATCCCCAAGCACAACAAGTGTGGAAACAACAAATACAGAGGAAACAACCACAGCCACTACTGTACTACCATCCACAACAGAAACAACTCAAGTGACAAGCAGTGAATCCACAACAGAAGCTATACCAAGCACAGGACCAACAACAGGGGAAACAACTGAATCTACATCTACACTACCCCAAAGCACAACCAGTGTGGAATCAACAACTACAGAGGAAACAACCACAGCTACCACTGTACTGCCATCAACAACAGAAACAACTCAGTTCACAAGCACTGAATCCACCACAGAAGCTATATCAACCACAGGACTAACATCAGTGGAAACAACTGAATCTACATCTACACAATCCCCAAGCACAACAAGTGTGGAATCAACAACTACAGAGGAAACAACAACAGCTACCACTGTACTGCCATCAACAACAGAAACAACTCAGTTCACAAGCACTGAATCCACCACAGAAGCTATATCAACCACAGGATTAACATCAGTGGAAACAATTGAATCTACATCTACACCATCCCCAAGCACAACAAGTGTGGAATCAACAAGTACAGAGGAAAGAACCACAGCTACCACTGTACTGCCATCAACAACAGAAACAACTCAGTTCACAATCACTGAATCCACTACAGAAGCTATATCAACCACAGGACTAACATCAGTGGAAACAACTGAATCTACATCTACACAATCCCCAAGCACAACAAGTGTGGAATCAACAACTACAGAAGAATCAACCACAGCTACCACTGTGCTGCCATCAACAACAGAAACAACTCAAGTGACAAGCACTCTATCCACAACAGAAACTATAATAACCACAGGACAAACAACAGCGGAAACAACTGAATCTACATCTACACCATCCCCAAGCACAACAAGTGTGGAATCAACAACTACAGAAGAAACAACCACAGCTACCACTGTACTGCCATCCACAACAGAAACAACTCAATTGACAAGCATTGTATCCACAACAGAAGCTATAACAACCAAAGGACCAACAATAGGGGAAACAACTGAATCTACATCTACACCATCCCAAAGCACAACAAGTGTGGAATCAACAACTACAGAGGAAACAACCACAGCTACCACTGCACTGCCATCCACAACAGAAACAAGTCAGTTCACAATCACTGAATCCACCACAGAAGCAATATCAACAACAGGACTAACAACAGTGGAAACAACTGAATCTACATCTACTCTATCCCAAAGCACAACAAGAGTGGAATCAACAACTACAGAGGAAACAACCACAGCTACCACTGTGCTGCCATCAACAACTGAAACAACTCAAGTGACAAGCACTCTATACACAACAGAAGCTATAACAACGCCAGCAACAACAACAGCGGAAACAACTCAATCTACATCTACACTATCCCTGAGCACAACAAGTGTGGAATCAACAACCACAGAGGAAACAAAAACAGCTACTACTGTACTGCCATCAACAACAGAAACAACTCAAGTGACAAGCACTCTATCCACAACAGAAACTATAACAACCACAGGACAAACAACAGCGGAAACAACTGAATCTACATCTACAAAATCCCTGAGCACAAGTGTGGAATCAACAAATACAGAGGAAACAACCACAGCTGCCACTGTACTGCCATCAACAACAGAAACAACTCAGTTCACAAGCACTGATTCCACCACGGAAGCTATATCAACCACAGGACTAACAAGAGTGGAAACAACTGAATCTACATCTACTCTTTCCACAAGCACAACAAGTGTGGAATCAACAGCTACAGAGGAATCAACAACAGCTGCCACTGTACTGACATCAACAACAGAAACAACTCAAGTGACAAGCAGTGAATCCACAAAAGAAGCTATAACAACCACAGGACCCACAACAGCAGAAACAAAAGAATCTACATCTACACTATCCCTGAGCACAACAAGTGTGGAATCAACAACTACAGAGGATACAACCACAGCTACTACTGTACTGCCATCCACAACAGAAACAACTCAATTGACAAGCATTGAATCCACAACAGAAGCTATAACAACCAAAGGACCAACAATAGGGGAAACAACAGAATCTACATCTACACCATCCCAAAGCACAACAAGTGTGGAATCAACAACTACAGAGGAAACAACCACAGCTTCCACTGCACTGCCATTGACAACAGAAACAAGTCAGTTCACAATCAATGAATCCACCACAGAAGCAATATCAACCACAGGACTAACAACAGTGGAAACAACTGAATATACATCTCCTCTATCCCAAAGCACAACAAGAGTGGAATCAACAACTACAGAGGAAACAACCACAGCTACCACTGTGCTGCCATCCCCAACAGAAAGAACTCAAGTGACAAGCACTCTATACACAACAGAAGCTATAACAACGCCAACACCAACAACAGCGGAAACAACTGAATCTACATCTACACTATCCCTGAGCACAACAATTGTGGAATCAACAACTAAAGAGGAAACAAAAACAGCTACTACTGTACTGCCATCAACAACAGAAACAACTCAGTTCACAAGCACTGAATCCACCACAGAAGCTATATCAACCACAGGATTAACATCAGTGGAAACAATTGAATCTACATCTACACCATCCCCAAGCACAACAAGTGTTGAATCAACAAGTACAGAGGAAAGAACCACAGCTACCACTGTACTGCCATCAACCACAGGACTAACATCAGAGGAAACAACTGAATCTACATCTACACAATCCCCAAGCACAACAAGGGTGGAATCAACAACTACAGAAGAAACAACCACAGCTACCACTGTGCTGCCATCAACAACAGAAACAACTCAAGTGACAAGCACTCTATCCACAACAGAAACTATAACAACCACAGGACAAACAACAGCGGAAACAACTGAATCTACATCTACACCATCCCCAAGCACAACAAGTGTGGAATCAACAACTACAGAACAAACAACCACAGCAACCACTGTACTGCCATCCACAACAGAAACAACTCAATTGACAAGCATTGTATCCACAACAGAAGCTATAACAACCAAAGGACCAACAATAGGGGAAACAACTGAATCTACATCTACACCATCCCAAAGCACAACAAGTGTGGAATCAACAACTACAGAGGTAACAAGCACAGCTACCACTGCACTGCCATCGACAACAGAAACAAGTCAGTTCACAATCACTGAATCCACCACAGAAGCAATATCAACCACAGGACTAACAACAGTGGAAACAACTGAATCTACATCTACTCTATCCCAAAGCACAACAAGAGTGGAATCAGCAACTACAGAGGAAACAACCACAGCTACCACTGTGCTGCCATCAACAACTGAAACAACTCAAGTGACAAGCAGTCTATACACAACAGAAGCTATAACAACGCCAGCAACAACAACAGCGGAAACAACTGAATCTACATCTACACTATCCCTGAGCACAACAAGTGTGGAATCAACAACTACAGAGGAAACAAAAACAGCTACTACTGTACTGCAATCAACAACAGAAACAACTCAAATGACAAGCATTGAATCCAGAAAAGAAGCTATAACAACCAACGGACCAACAATAGGGGAAACAACTGAATCTACATCTACACCATCCCAAAGCACAACAAGTGTGGAATCAACAAGTACAGAGGAAAGAACCACAGTTACCACTGTACTGCCATCAACAACAGAAACAACTCAGTTCACAAGCACAGAATCCATCACAGAAGCTATATCAACCACAGGACTAACATCAGTGGAAATGACTGAATCTACATCTACACAATCCCCAAGCACAACAAGTGTGGAATCAACAACTACAGAAGAAACAACCACAGCTACCACTGTGCTGCCATCAACAACAGAAACAACTCAAGTGACAAGCACTCTATCCACAACAGAAACTATAACAACCACAGGACAAACAACAGCGGAAACAACTGAATCTACATCTACAAAATCCCTGAGCACAAGTGTGGAATCAACAAATACAGAGGAAACAACCACAGCTGCCACTGTACTGCCATCAACAACAGAAACAACTCAGTTCACAAGCACTGAATCCACCACGGAAGCTATATCAACCACAGGACTAACAAGAGTGGAAACAAGTGAATCTACATCTACTCTTTCCCCAAGCACAACAAGTGTGGAATCAACAGCTACAGAGGAATCAACGACAGCTGCCAGTGTACTGACATCAACAAGAGAAACAACTCAGTTCACAAGCACGGAATCCACTACAGAAGCTATATCAACCACAGGATTAACATCAGTGGAAACAACTGAATCTACATCTACACTATCCCCAAGCACAACAAGTGTGGAATCAACAACTACAGAAGAAACAACCACAGCTACCACTGTGCTGCCATCAACAACAGAAACAACTCAAGTGACAAGTAATGAATCCACAACAGAAGCTATAACAACCACAGGACAAACAACAGCGGAAATAACTGAATCTACATCTACACTACCCCAAAGCACAACAAGTTTGGAATCAACAACTACAGAGGAAACAACGACAGCTACTACTGTACTGCAATCCACAATAGAAACAACTCTATTGACAAGCAGTGAATCCACAACAGAAGCTATAACAACAATAGGACCAAAAACAGGGGAAATAACTGGATCTACATTTACACCATCTCAAACCACAACAAGTGTGGAATCAACAAATACAGAGGAAACAACCATAGCCACTACTGTACTACCATCCACAACAGAAACAACTCAAGTGACAAGCAGTGAATCCACAACAGAAGCTATACCAAGCACAGGACCAACAACAGGGGAAACAACTGAATCTACATCTACACTACCCCAAAGCACAACCAGTGTGGAATCAACAACTACAGAGGAAACAAAGACAGCTACCACTGCACTGCCATCGACAACAGAAACAACTCAGTACACAATCACTGAATCAACCACAGAAGCAATATCAACCACAGGACTAACAACAGTGGAAACAACTGAATCTACATCTACTCTATCCCAAAGCACAACAAGAGTGGAATCAACAAGTACAGAGGAAAGAACCACAGCTACCACTGTACTGCCATCAACAACAGAAACAACTCAGTTCACAAGCACTGAATCCACCACAGAAGCTATATCAACCACAGGATTAACATCAGTGGAAACAATTGAATCTACATCTACACCATCCCCAAGCACAACAAGTGTGGAATCAACAAGTACAGAGGAAAGAACCACAGCTACCACTGTGCTGCCATCAACAACAGAAACAACTCAAGTGACAAGCACTCTATCCACAACAGAAGCTATAACAACCACAGGACCCACAACAGCAGAAACAACTGAATCTACATCCACACTATCCCAAAGGACAACAAGTGTGGAATCAACAACTACAGAGGAAAGAACCACAGCTACCACTGTACTGCCATCAACAATAGAAACAACTCAGTTCACAAGCACTGAATCCACCACAGAAGCTATATCAACCACAGGACTAACAGGAGTGGAAACAACTGAATCTACATCTACTCTATCCCAAAGCACAACAACAGTGGAATCAACAACTACAGAGGAAACAACCACAGCTACCACTGTGCTGCCATCAACAACAGAAACAACTCAAGTGACAAGCAATCTATCCACAACAGAAGCTATAACAACCGCAGGACAAACAACAGCGGAAACAACTGAATCTACATCTACACTATCCCTTAGCACAACAAGTGTGGAATCAACAACTACAGAGGAAACAACCACAGCTGCCACTGTACTGCCATCGACAACAGAAACAACTCAAGTGACAAGTACTGAATCCACAACAGAAGCTTTAACAACCAAAGGACCAACAATAGGGGAAACAACTGAATCTACATCTACACTATCCCAAAGCACAACAAGTGTGGAATCAACAACTATAGACGAATCAATGACAGCTGCCACTGTACTGACATCAACAAAAGAAACAACTCAAGTGACAAGCAGTGAATCCACCACAGAAGCTTTAACAACCAAAGGACCAACAATCGGGGAAACAACTGAATCTACATCTACACTATCCCAAAGCACAACAAGTGTGGAATCAACAACTATAGACGAATCAATGACAGCTGCCACTGTACTGACATCAACAAAAGAAACAACTCAAGTGACAAGCAGTGACTCCACAACAGAAGCTATAACAACCACAGGACCAACAACAGCGGAAACAACTGAATCTACATTTACACCATCCCAAAGCACAACAAGTGTGGAATCAACAACTACACAGGAAACAACCACAGCTACCACTGTACTGCCATCCACAACAGAAACAACTCAATTGACAAGCATTGAATCCACCACAGAAGCTATATCTACCACAGGACTAACAACAGCGGAAACAACTGAATCTACATCTACACTACCCCAAAGCACAACAAGTTTGGAATCAACAACTACAGAGGAAATAACCACAGCTACTACTGTACTGCCATCCACAACAGAATCAACTCAAGTGACAAGCATTGAATCCACAACAGAAGCTATAACAATCAAAGGACCAACAATATGGGAAACAACTGAATCTACATCTACACCATCCGAAAGCACAACAAGTGTGGAATCAACAACTACAGAGGAAACAACCACAGCTACTACTGTACTGCCATCCACAACAGAAACAACTCAATTGACAAGCATTGAATCCACAACAGAAGCTATAACAACCAAAGGACCAACAATAGGGGAAACAACTGAATCTACATCTACACCATCCCAAAGCACAACAAGTGTGGAATCAACAACTACAGAGGAAAGAACCACAGCTACCACTGTACTGCCATCAACAATAGAAACAACTCAGTTCACAAGCACTGAATCCACCACAGAAGCTATATCAACCACAGGACTAACAGGAGTGGAAACAACTGAATCTACATCTACTCTATCCCAAAGCACAACAACAGTGGAATCAACAACTACAGAGGAAACAACCACAGCTACCACTGTGCTGCCATCAACAACAGAAACAACTCAAGTGACAAGCAATCTATCCACAACAGAAGCTATAACAACCGCAGGACAAACAACAGCGGAAACAACTGAATCTACATCTACACTATCCCTTAGCACAACAAGTGTGGAATCAACAACTACAGAGGAAACAACCACAGCTGCCACTGTACTGCCATCAACAACAGAAACAACTCAAGTGACAAGTACTGAATCCACAACAGAAGCTTTAACAACCAAAGGACCAACAATTGGGGAAACAACTGAATCTACATCTACACTATCCCAAAGCACAACAAGTGTGGAATCAACAACTATAGACGAATCAATGACAGCTGCCACTGTACTGACATCAACAAAAGAAACAACTCAAGTGACAAGCAATCTATCCACAACAGAAGCTATAACAACCGCAGGACAAACAACAGCGGAAACAACTGAATCTACATCTACACTATCCCTTAGCACAACAAGTGTGGAATCAACAACTACAGAGGAAACAACCACAGCTGCCACTGTACTGCCATCGACAACAGAAACAACTCAAGTGACAAGTACTGAATCCACAACAGAAGCTTTAACAACCAAAGGACCAACAATCGGGGAAACAACTGAATCTACATCTACACTATCCCAAAGCACAACAAGTGTGGAATCAACAACTATAGATGAATCAATGACAGCTGCCACTGTACTGACATCAACAAAAGAAACAACTCAAGTGACAAGCAGTGACTCCACAACAGAAGCTATAACAACCACAGGACCAACAACAGCGGAAACAACTGAATCTACATTTACACCATCCCAAAGCAGAACAAGTGTGGAATCAACAACTACACAGGAAACAACCACAGCTACCACTGTACTGCCATCCACAACAGAAACAACTCAATTGACAAGCATTGAATCTACAACAGAAGCTATAACAACCAAAGGACAAACAATCGGGGAAACAACTGAATCTACATCTACACTACCCCAAAGCACAACAAGTTTGGAATCAACAACTACAGAGGAAAGAAACACAGCTACCACTGTGCTGCCATCAACAACTGAAACAAGTGAAGTGACAAGCACTCTATCCACAACAGAAGCTATAACAACCACAGGACCAACAACAGCGGAAACAACTGAATCTACATCTACACTACCCCAAAGCACAACAAGTGTTGAATCAACAACTATAGAGGAATCAATGACAGCTGCCACTGTACTGACATCAACAACAGAAACAACTCAAGTGACAAGCAGTGAATCCACAACAGAAGCTATAACAACAACAGGACCAACAATACGGGAAACAACTGAATCTACATTTACACCATCCCAAAGCCCAACAAGTGTGGAATCAACAACTACAGAGGAAACAACCACAGCTACTACTGTACTGCCATCCACAACAGAAACAACTCACTTGACAAGCAGTGAATCCACAACAGAAGCTATAACAACCAAAGGACCAACAATAGGGGAAACAACTGAATCTACATCCATACTATCGGAAAGCCCAACAAGTGTGGAATCAACAACTACAGAGGAAATAACCACAGCTACTACTGTACTGCCATCCACAACAGAAACAACTCAAGTGACAAGCAGTGAATCCACAACAGAAGCTATAACAAGTGCAGGACCAACAACAGTGGAAACAACTGAATCTACATCTACACTATCCTTGAGCACAAGTGTGGAATCAACAACTACAGAGGAAACAAGCACAGCTGCCACTGTACTGCCATCAACAACAGAAACAACTCAAGTGACAAGTACTGAATCCACAACAGAAGCTATAACAACCACAGGACCAACAACAGGGGAAACAACTGAATCTACATACACACAATCCAAAAGCACAACAAGTGTGGAATCAACAACTTTAGAGGAATCAACGACAGCTGCCACAGTATTGACATCAACAACAGAAACAACTCAAGTGACAAGCAGTGAATCCACAACAGAAGCTATAACAACAACAGGACCAACAATACGGGAAACAACTGAATCTACATTTACACCATCCCAAAGCACAACGAGTGTGGAATCAACAAATACAGAGGAAACAACCACAGCTGCCACTGTACTGCCATCAACAACAGAAACAACTCAAGTGACAAGTACTGAATCCACAACAGAAGCTATAACAACCACAGGACCAACAACATGGGAAACAACTGAATCTACATCTACACTACCCCAAAGCACAACAAGTGTGGAATCAACAACTACAGAGGAAACAACCACAGCTACTACTGTACTGCCATCAACAACTGAAACAAATCAGTTCACAATCACTGTATCCATAGCAGAAGCTATAACAACAACAGGACCAACAATAGGGGAAACAACTGAATCTACATCTACACTATCCCTAAGCACTACGAGTGTGGAATCAACAACTACAGAGGAAACAACCACAGCTACGAATGTAACATCAACTACAACAGAACCAACTCAAGTGACAAGCACTGAATCCACAAAAGAAGCTATCACAACGACAGCACCAACAACAGCGGAAACAACTGAATCTACATCTCCTCTATCCCAAAGCACAACAAGTGTGGAATCAAGAACTACAGAGGAATCTACCCCACCTACCACTGTACTGCCATCCACAACAGAAACAACTCAATTGACAAGTACTGAATCCCCAACTGAAGCTATAATAACCACAGGTCCAACAACAGCGGAAACAACTGAATCTACATCTACACCATCCCAAAGCACAATAAGTGTGGAATCAACAGCTACAGAGGAAACATCCACAGCTCCCACTGTACTGCCATCAACAACTGAAACAACTCAAGTGACAAGCACTCTATACACAACAGAAGCTATAACAATGACAGCACCAACAACAGCGGAAACAACTGAATCGACATCTACACTATCCCTGAGCACAACAAGTGTGGAATCAACAACTACAGAGGAAACAACCACAGCTACTACTGTACTGCCATCCTCAACAAAAACTACTCAATTGACAAGCATTGAATCCACAACAGAAGCTATAACAACCAAAGGACCAACAATAGGGGAAACAACTGAATCTACATCTACACAATCCCAAAGCACAACAAGTGTGGAATCAACAACTACAGAGGAAAGAACCACAGCTACCACTGTACTGCCATCAAGAACCGATACAACTCAGTTCAGAAGCAATGAATCCACCACAGAAGCTATATCAACCACAAGACTAACAGGAGTGGAAACAACTGAATCTACATCTACTCTACCCCTGAGCACAACAAGTGTGGAATCAACAACTACAGAGGATTCAACGACAGCTGCCACTGTACTGACATCAACAACAGAAACAACTCAAGTGACAAGCAGTGAATCCACAACAGAAGCTATAACAACCACAGGACCCACAACAGCAGAAACAACTGAATCTACATCCACACTATCCCAAAGCACAACAAGTGTGGAATCAACAACTACAGAGGAAACAACCACAGCTACCACTGTACTGCCATCAACAACAGAAACAAGTCAGTTCACAAGCACAGAATCCACCACAGAAGCTATTTCTACCACAGGACTAACAACAGCGGAAACAAAAGAATCGACATCTACACTATCCCTGAGCACAACAAGTGTGGAATCAACAACTACAGAGGAAACAACCACAGCTTCCACTGATCTGCCATCAACAACAGAAACAACTCAAGTGACAACCTCTCTATCCACAACAGAAACTATAACAACCACAGGACCAACAACAGCGGAAACAACTGAATCTACATCTACACTATCCCTGAGCAGAACAAGTGTGGAATCACCATCTACAGAGGAAACAACCACAGCTACTACTGTACTGCCATCCACAACAGAAACAACTCAAGTGACAAGCATTGAATCCACAACAGAAGCTATAACAACCAAAGGACCAACAATAGGGGAAACAACTGAATCTACATCTACACCATCCGAAAGCACAACAAGTGTGGAATCAACAACTACAGAGGAAAGAACCACAGCTACCACTGTACTGCCATCAACAACAGAAACAACTCAGTTCACAAGCACTGAATCCACCACAGAAGCTATATCAACCACAGGACTAACATCAGTGGAAACAACTGAATCTACATCTACACCATCCCAAAGCACAACAAGTGTGGAATCAACAACTACGGAGGAAACAACCACAGCTACCACTGTGCGGCCATCAACAACTGAAACAACTCAAGTGACAAGAACTCTATACACAACAGAAGCTATAACAACGACAGCACCAACAACAGCGGAAACAACTGAATCGACATCTACACTATCCCTGAGCACAACAAGTGTGGAATCAACAACTACAGAGGAAACAACCACAGCTACTACTGTACTGCCATCCTCAACAAAAACTACTCAATTGACAAGCATTGAATCCACAACAGAAGCTATAACAACCAAAGGACCAACAATAGGGGAAACAACTGAATCTACATCTACACAATCCCAAAGCACAACAAGTGTGGAATCAACAACTACAGAGGAAAGAACCACAGCTACCACTGTACTGCCATCAAGAACAGATACAACTCAGTTCACAAGCAATGAATCCACCACAGAAGCTATATCAACCACAAGACTAACAGGAGTGGAAACAACTGAATCTACATCTACTCTACCCCTGAGCACAACAAGTGTGGAATCAACAACTACAGAGGATTCAACGACAGCTGCCACTGTACTGACATCAACAACAGAAACAACTCAAGTGACAAGCAGTGAATCCACAACAGAAGCTATAACAACCACAGGACCCACAACAGCAGAAACAACTGAATCTACATCCACACTATCCCAAAGCACAACAAGTGTGGAATCAACAACTACAGAGGAAACAACCACAGCTACCACTGTACTGCCATCAACAACAGAAACAAGTCAGTTCACAAGCACAGAATCCACCACAGAAGCTATTTCTACCACAGGACTAACAACAGCGGAAACAAAAGAATCGACATCTACACTATCCCTGAGCACAACAAGTGTGGAATCAACAACTACAGAGGAAACAACCACAGCTTCCACTGATCTGCCATCAACAACAGAAACAACTCAAGTGACAACCTCTCTATCCACAACAGAAACTATAACAACCACAGGACCAACAACAGCGGAAACAACTGAATCTACATCTACACTATCCCTGAGCAGAACAAGTGTGGAATCACCATCTACAGAGGAAACAACCACAGCTACTACTGTACTGCCATCCACAACAGAAACAACTCAAGTGACAAGCATTGAATCCACAACAGAAGCTATAACAACCAAAGGACCAACAATAGGGGAAACAACTGAATCTACATCTACACCATCCGAAAGCACAACAAGTGTGGAATCAACAACTACAGAGGAAAGAACCACAGCTACCACTGTACTGCCATCAACAACAGAAACAACTCAGTTCACAAGCACTGAATCCACCACAGAAGCTATATCAACCACAGGACTAACATCAGTGGAAACAACTGAATCTACATCTACACCATCCCAAAGCACAACAAGTGTGGAATCAACAACTACGGAGGAAACAACCACAGCTACCACTGTGCGGCCATCAACAACTGAAACAACTCAAGTGACAAGAACTCTATACACAACAGAAGCTATAACAACGACAGCACCAACAACAGTGGAAACAACTGAATCTACATCTACACTATCCCAAAGCACGACAAGTGTGGAATCAACAACTACAGAGGAAACAACCACAGCTACTACTGTACTGCCATCCACAACAGAAACAACTCAATTGACAAGCATTGAATCCACAACAGAAGCTATAACAACCAAAGGACCAACAATAGGGGAAACAACTGAATCTACATCTACACCATCCCAAAGCACAACAAGTGTGGAATCAACAACTACGGAGGAAAGAACCAGAGCTACCACTGTACTGCCATCAACAACAGAAACAACTCAGTTCACAAGCACTGAATCCACCACAGAAGCTATATCAACCACAGGACTAACAGGAGTGGAAACAACTGAATCTACATCTACTCTATCCCAAAGCACAACAAGAGTGGAATCAAGAACTACAGAGGAAACAACCACAGCTATCACTGTGCTGCCATCAACAACAGAAACAACTCAAGTGACAAGCAATCTATCCACAACAGAAGCTATAACAACCGCAGGACCAACAACAGCGGAAACAACTGAATCTACATTTACACCATCCCAAAGCACAACAAGTGTGGAATCAACAACTACAGAGGAAACAACCACAGCTACCACTGTACTGCCATCCACAACAGAAACAACTCAATTGACAAGCATTGAATCCACAACAGAAGCTATAATAACCAAAGGACAAACAATCGGGGAAACAACTGAATCTACATCTACTCTATCCCAAAGCTCAACAAGTGTGGAATCCACAACTACAGAGGAAACAACCACAGCTACCACTGTGCTGCCATCAACAACTGAAACAAGTGAAGTGACAAGCAATCTATCCACAACAGAAGCTATAACAACCGCAGGACCAACAACAGTGGAAACAACTGAATCTACATCTACACTATACCTGAGCACAACAAGTGTGGAATCAACAACTACAGAGGAAACAACCACAGCTACTATTGTACTGCCATCCACAACAGTAACAACTCAATTGACAAGCACTGAATCCACAACAGAAGCTATAACAACCAAAGGACCAACAATAGGGGAGACAACTGAATCTACATCTACACTATTCCAAATCACAACAAGTGTGGAATCAACATCTATAGAGGAATCAACGACAGCTGCCACTGTTCTGACATCAACAACAGAAACAACTCAATTGACAAGCACTGAATCTACAACAGAAGCTATAACAACCAAAGGACCAACAATAGGGGAAACAACTGAATCTACAACTACACTACCCCAAAGCACAACAAGTTTGGAATCAACAACTACAGAGGAACGAAACACAGCTACCACTGTGCTGCCATCAACAACTGAAACAACTCAAGAGACAAGCAGTGAATCCACAACAGAAGCTATAACAACAACAGGACCAACAATACGGGAAACAACTGAATCTACATTTACACCATCCCAAAGCACAAGAAGTGTGGAATCAACAACTACAGAGCAAACAACCACAGCTGCCACTGAACTGCCATCAACAACAGAAACAACTCAAGTGAGAAGTACTGAATCCACAACAGAAGCTATAACAACAACAGGACCAACAACAGGTGAAATAGTTGAATCTACATTTACACTACCCCAAAGCACAACAAGTTTGGAATCAACAACTACAGTGGAAACAACCACAGCTACTACTGTACTGCCATCCACAACAGAAACAACTCAATTGACAAGCAGTGAATCCACAACAGAAGCTATAACAACCAAAGGACCAACAATAGGGGAAACAACTGAATCTACATCCACACTATCGGAAAGCCCAACAAGTTTGGAATCAACAACTACAGAGGAAACAAGCACAGCTACTACTGTACTGCCATCAACAACAGAAACAACTCAAGTGACAAGCAGTGAATCCACAACAGAAGCTATAACAACTGCAGGACCAACAACAGCGGAAACAACTGAATCTACATCTACTCTATCCCAAAGCACAACAAGAGTGGAATCAACAACTACAGAGGAAACAACCACAGCTACGAATGTAACATCAACTACAACAGAACCAACTCAAGTGACAAGCACTGAATCCACAAAAGAAGCTATCACGACGACAGCACCAACAACAGCGGAAACAACTGAATCTACATCTACTCTATCCCAAAGCACAACAAGAGTGGAATCAACAACTACAGAGGAAACAACCACAGCTACCACTGCACTGCCATCGACAACAGAAACAACTCAGTACACAATCACTGAATCCACCACAGAAGCAATATCAACCACAGGACTAACAACAGTGGAAACAACTGAATCTACATCTACTCTATCCCAAAGCACAACAAGAGTGGAATCAACAACTACAGAGGAAACAACCACAGCTACCACTGTACTGCCATCCACAACAGAAACATCTCGGTTGCCAAGCAGTGTATCCACATCAGAAGCTATAACAATGACAGGATCAACAACAGCGAAAACAACTGAATCTACATCTACACTATCACTAAGCACAAAAAGTATGGAATCAACAACTACAGAGGAAACAACCACAGCTACGAATGTACCATCAACTACAACAGAATCAACTCAAGTGACAATCACTGAATCCACAACAAAAGCTGTAACAACCACAGGATCAACAACAGCAGAAACAACTGAATCAATGTCTCCTCTAGCACCAACCACTAAAAATGAGCAATCAACAACTACAGCAGAGTCAACCACACCAACAACTCTTCCATCATCTACAGCAACAACACAAGAACTGACTACTAGCACTGTATCCACAACAACCACAGGACCAACAACCTCAGAAACAACTGAATCTACATACACTTTAGCTCTGACCACCACAAATGAGCAATCAAGAAATACACTGGAAACAAACAGAGCGACAACTGTTCCACAAACTACAACACCTACACAAGAACTGACTACTAGCACTGTATCCACAACAAAGCCTACAGCAACCACAGGACCAACAACAGGAGAAACAACTAAATATACATCTGTTCTATCTCCAACCACTGCAAATGAGGAATCAACAGCTGCAGTGGAAACAACCACAGCAACAACACTTCCACCAACTACAAAACTTACACAAGAGCTTACCTCTAATATTGTATCCACAAAACAGGCTACAACAACCACAGGAACAACAACAGCAGAAAGAACTGAATCTGCATCTAGTCCAGCTCCAACCACCACATATGAGAAATCAACAACTACTGCAGAGACAACCACAGCTGCATCTGTACCACCAACCCCATCAACAATAACAGGACTGTCCACTTCCAAAGCAGACACAACACATGTTACAAGAACCACAGAAACACCTCAATCTACATCTACTCTACCTCCAAACACTACGAATGAGAAATCAACAACTACAACAACGACAACCACACCTACAATTTTACCAGTAACTACAATACAAATGCTTAAATTGACCAGCAGCACTGTATACACTGCTCAAGCGAAAATAACAACAGGAGAAACAATTGAATCTACATCTACTTTAGCTGCAACCCCTCCAAATGAGAAATCAACAACTACAGCAGATGCAACCACAACTACAAATGTACCATCAAGTACATCACCAACAAAGGAAGTCTCCAGTAGAACTATATCCACAACACAGCCTACAAAAACCACAAGACCAAAATCCACAGAAACAACTGAATCTACATCTGCTCTAGGTGCAGCCACTGCAAATAAGGAATTAACAACTAAAGTGGAAACAACCACAGCTACAACTGTTCCACAAACTACAACACCTACACAAGAACTGACTACTAGCACTGTATCCAAAACACAGGCAACAATCACACAACCAACAACAGCAGAAACAACTGAATATACATCTGCTCTAGCTCCTAACACCGCAAATGATGAATCAACAACAACAAAAGAAACAACCATACCATCAGGTACATCAACAACAGAAATGACTGCATCCACAACACAGGCAAAAACAACCACAGCACCACCACCAACAAAAACAATTGAATTTATATCTAGTTTAGGTCCAAACACTTTAACTAAGGCATCAGCAACTACAGCGGAAACAACCACAGCTAGGACTGTACCATCGACTACGACAGAAATAGCTGGATTGACAAGTCACACTGTATCCATAACACAAGCTAAAACAACCACAGCAACAACAACATCAAAACCAACAAAATCTACATCGACTCTAGCTCAAACCACTCCAAATAAGGAATCAACAATCACAGAGGAAACATCCACAGTTACAACTGTATCATCACTGCCAATACAAACAGAATTAAACCCCAGCACTGTATTCACAACACAAGCTGCAACAACCACTGCAACAATAACAGCAGAAAAAAATAAATCTACATCATCTCTTGCTCCAACCACTTCAAATGAAGAATTAACAACTACAGTGAAAACAATGACAGCTACAACGTTACCAGCAAATACTACACATGCAACAGAACCGATCACTACCACTGTGGCAAGAACACAGGTTACAACAACCACTGAACCAAAAACAGAAGAAAACTTATCTGCAACTACAAGTGAAGAATCTCCAACTCTAACCTCTAGAAATTCAGTTAAAACCACAGCAATTTCGCCATCTGCAACTCAATTTACCAAAGAATTAAGCACTACACATGCAGCAGCATCAACTGCACATTCTTCCATAACAGCCTCAGTAATGTATGTTACATTCTGACACATAGATGACTAAATTGTTTTTAAAAAAACAGGGTGGATTCTGATTGGGGAAGATATATGATTCTTTCTTTCTTCAGATCTGGGTCAGCTGTGGTTCAGACGAGGATGGTCTTCAGCTACCACTCACGCAGTCCCAGTGAAAATTTGGTCCTCAGTGGAACCCAGACTCTTCTGAGTGCTCGGCTCACAAACCTCACTGACTCTGTAAAAGTGCTGAACTTTGACTATGAGAGTATGTTTTCTTTACTTATAACACAATTACATACTATATACATTATCCTTATTGACCATTCTAAAGCATATTTGATTTGTTTCACAGACATTTCAGACACCTCCTATGCAGTCATCTTCACGTTCAGAATCAGTAACATCAGCATGCCAGGGAACCCTGACCTCAGGAACGACACCTACGACCAAGTGGAGCGCATCATCAATAACGCTGTGAGAGTGCAAGGCCATGTGCATAACAACATTCTAAAAAATGGCCAGAGATGGCATTGGATCCCGTTGCAGAGTTTAGTTAACATACTTGCAAAAATCTAAAGTCTAAACGTCAAAACAGTAACCCCTGGGTTGTATGAGGCAGGGCGGACTCACAGACTCACAGACTCGCAGAGCAGGATCATAAAACAATAATCAAATATAGGACTGCAATGGAGAGATTGAAAAGAGTACGTAAGGCACAATAGAAATAGTGGCAAGACTTTGCAATGACATGCATAAAAAATGCTACATAAATAAGTACAAAAATGAAGGCAATTAAAAGAAAAAAAGGTTACACAAACTCTACAGTCCATTGTTCTTAAACCTCGTATGAAAAATGATTATGCAAACTGTAAGTTATTGTGTAGTATAGCAGCAATATTAGAAGCAGAAACAAGTTTCATAATATAAAGTGACTAATGCAGCTATGTAAAATGAGGTGTGCTGTGGGACAGAGTCTACATTGGTGTAATTTAGACCATTTTACCCCCATTACTGAGCTACCACTGCTCCATGAGTATAATTTAATATCTACACCTAAAATTATTTCCAAAAACAGTTTACTCAAACTCTACAATGCATTGTTCTTAAATCTCACATAAAAAATGAATATATTTCCATCTCCAGCTAAACACACTTCTAAATGAACCTGGTGCAGAAGCATTTGAACCCCAGACCTCTTTCTTCACGTGAGTTCACAGCAGTATTCATTTCTCCTCAGAAAAATATGTTCTAAAGTAAATTGTATTGTGAGATTTGTACGTTCTTCTACTGGTAACAGGAGTTCAGAAAACCAGGTTAATGGTGAAATGGAGTACCACTTCCAAGATGGAGACACCAAAACACCAGCAGCCTTCCTCAGTAGGCTGATGATACAGAATGGTATGCCATTAAAATATCTTGTATCACACCTGTTATCATATTCTCAGTTCACAGTCCTAGCATGTTTTGTGGACTGTACCTGTTACAAAATTGTTTCTCTTGCAGTGTCGTCTACAACGGCTTCTCCAGCAACTACAAGACACATCACTTTGACGTCAGTAGAAACTCCATCAAAAGTGTATGTTCATGTGCATCATGTGCTTGAAATAAAAAAAAAAAATATACTGATTCTGAGAAAATAATGACCGCAATGTTTTGTCTTTTCAGATCTGGTTCAGCTGTGGTTCAGACCAGGATGGTCTTCAGTTTCTCCTCTCCTGTTCCCAGTGAGAATTTGGTCCTCAATACAGCCCAGACTCTTCTGAGTTCTCGACTCACAAACCTCAATGACTCTGTAAAAGTGCTGAACTTCACTTACGAGAGTATGTTCTCTTTACTAATAACACAATTAAATACAAGTTTTTGTCTCATCGCTGTGAAGTCTTTATCAGCCATTCTAAATCACATTTGAATTTTTCAACAGAAATCTCAGACACCTCCTATGCAGTCCACTTCACACTGAACATCAGTATCATCAGCATGCCAGAGAACCCTGACCTCAGGAACAACACCTACAAACAAGTGCAGAGGATCATCAATAACGCTGTGAGTGTTCAACGCCATGTGCATAACATCGCTCTGACATATTCAGAGATGGGTTGAATACAGTTGCAGAGTTGAGTACAAGCATTAGCAATACTCAAATAATCCAAAATTCAACACAGTAAATGCAGGATTACCTGAGGCAGGGCAGACTCACGGGGGGTAATCAGGCAAAGGTCAAAACACTACAAATATGGGGTATTTACAAAGCCCAATAATAATTTATATTTACAAAATTTTGCAGACACCCTTATCCAGAGTGACTTCTCGTTTTATACGACTGAGCAGTTAAGTGTTAAGGGCCTTGCTCAAGGGCCCAGCAGTGGAAGTTGGGGGTGTTGGGACTTGAACTCACAACCTTACAGTCAGTGGGCCAATGGTTTGACCTCTGAGCTACCACCTCCCACATATGTGTAATTTACCCCATTTACCCACATTACTGAGCTACTACTACCCCCATAGGTGTAATTTACCCCATTTGCGCCCATTACATAGCTACTACTACCTCATAGTGGGTCGTGTTTTTTTTTGACATTCCTCTATATAGCTTGTATAAATTGGGACAAACTGTCGTTTCTTCAGGACCATGGTGCAACACAATGCAAGAGTGCAAGACAATAAATACACAGAAGAATAAATACACAGAACAATGAATACACAGAACAACAAATACACAGGATAGTAAAAACATAGGACAGTAAAAACACAGGACATGGGCTGTAAACTGGAGGTTATTGTGTAGAATAGCAGCAATATTAGCAGCAGAAACAAGTTTCATAATATAAAGTGACTGATGCAGCTATGTAAAATGCAGTGTGCCGTGGTACAGAGTCTACATTGGTGTAATTTACCCCATTTTACCCCCATTACTGAGTTACCACTGCTCCATGAGTGTAATTTAATATCTACACCTAAAATTATTTCCTAAAACAGTTTACTCAAACTCTACAATGCATTGTTCTTAAATCTCACATAAAAAATGAATATATTTCCATCTCCAGCTAAACACAATTCTAAATGAACCTGGTGCAGAAGCATTTGAACCCCAGACCTCTTTCTTCACGTAAGTTCACAGCAGTATTCATTTCTCCTCAGAAAAATATGTTCTAAAGTAAATTGTATTGTGAGATTTGTACGTTCTTCTACTGGTAACAGGAGTTCAGAAAACCAGGTTAATGGTGAAATGGAGTACCACTTCCAAGATGGAGACTCCAAAACACCAGCAGCCTTCCTCAGTAGGCTGATGATACAAAATGGTATGCCATTAAAATATCTTGTATCACACCTGTTATCATATTCTCAGTTCACAGTCCTAGCAGCTTTTGTGGACTGTACCCGTTACAAAATTGTTTCTCTTGCAGTGTCGTCTACAACGGTTTCTCCAGCAACTACAAGACACGTCACTTTGACGTCAGTAGCAACTCCATCAAAAGTGTATGTTCATGTGCATCATGTGCTTGAAATAAAAAATTTATATACTGTTTCTGAGAAAATAATGACCGCAATGTTTTGTCTTTTCAGATCTGGTTCAGCTGTGGTTCAGACCAGGATGGTCTTCAGTTTCTCCTCTCCTGTTCCCAGTGAGAATTTGGTCCTCAACACAGCCCAGACTCTTCTGAGTTCTCGACTCACAAACCTCAATGACTCTGTAAAAGTGCTGAAATTCACTTACGAGAGTATGTTCTCTTTACTAATAACACAATTACATCCAAGTTTTTGTCTCATCGCTGTGAAGTCTTTATCAGCCATTCTAAATCACACTTGAATTTTTCAACAGAAATCTCAGACACCTCCTATGCAGTCCACTTCAAACTGAACATCAGTACCATCAGCATGCCAGAGAACCCTGACCTCAGGAACAACACCTACAAACAAGTGCAGAGGATCATCAATAACGCTGTGAGTGTACAACGCCATGTGCATAACATCGCTCTGACATATTCAGAGATGGGTTGAATACAGTTGCAGAGTTGAGTACAAGCATTAGCAATACTCAAATAATCCAAAATTCAACACAGTAAATGCAGGATTATCTGAGGCAGGGCAGACTCACAGGGGGTAATCAGGCAAAGGTCAAAACACTACAGATATGGGGTATTTACAAAGCCCAATAATAATTTATATTTACAGCATTTTGCAGACACCCATATCCAGAGTGACTTCTCGTTTTATACCCCTGAGCAGTTGAGTGTTAAGGGCCTTGCTCAAGGCTCCAGCAGTGGCAGTTGGGGGTGCTGGGACTTGAACTCACAACCTTACAGTCAGTGGGCCAATGGTTTGACCTCTGAGCTACCACCTCCCACATATGTGTAATTTACCCCATTTACCCACATTACTGAGCTACTACTACCCCCATAGGTGTAATTTACCCCATTTACGCCCATTACCTAACTACTACTACCTCATAGTGGGTCGTGTTTTTTTTTTTTGACATTCCTCTATATAGCTTCTATACATTGGGACAAACTGTCGTTTCTTCAGGACCATGGTGCAACACAATGCAAGAGTGCAAGACAATAAATACACAGAAGAATAAATACACAGAACAATGAATACACAGAACAACAAATACACAGGATAGTAAAAACACAGGACAGTAAAAACACAGGACATGGGCTGTAAACTGGAGGTTATTGTGTAGAATAGCAGCAATATTAGCAGCAGAAACAAGTTTCATAATATAAAGTGACTGATGCAGCTATGTAAAATGCGGTGTGCCGTGGTACAGAGTCTACATTGGTGTAATTTACCCCATTTTACCCCCATTACTGAGCTACCACTGCTCCATGAGTGTAATTTAACATCTACACCTAAAATTATTTCCTAAAACAGTTTACTCAAACTCTACAATGCATTGTTCTTAAATCTCACATAAAAAATGAATATATTTCCATCTCCAGCTAAACACAATTCTAAATGAACCTGGTGCAGAAGCATTTGAACCCCAGACCTCTTTCTTCACGTAAGTTCACAGCAGTATTCATTTCTCCTCAGAAAAATATGTTCTAAAGTAAATTGTATTGTGAGATTTGTACGTTCTTCTACTGGTAACAGGAGTTCAGAAAACCAGGTTAATGGTGAAATGGAGTACCACTTCCAAGATGGAGACTCCAAAACACCAGCAGCCTTCCTCAGTAGGCTGATGATACAAAATGGTATGCCATTAAAATATCTTGTATCACACCTGTTATCATATTCTCAGTTCACAGTCCTAGCAGCTTTTGTGGACTGTACCCGTTACAAAATTGTTTCTCTTGCAGTGTCGTCTACAATGGTTTCTCCAGCAACTACAAGACACGTCACTTTGACGTCAGTAGCAACTCCATCAAAAGTGTATGTTCATGTGCATCATGTGCTTGAAATAAAAAATTTATATACTGTTTCTGAGAAAATAATGACCGCAATGTTTTGTCTTTTCAGATCTGGTTCAGCTGTGGTTCAGACCAGGATGGTCTTCAGTTTCTCCTCTCCTGTTCCCAGTGAGAATTTGGTCCTCAACACAGCCCAGACTCTTCTGAGTTCTCGACTCACAAACCTCAATGACTCTGTAAAAGTGCTGAAATTCACTTACGAGAGTATGTTCTCTTTACTAATAACACAATTACATCCAAGTTTTTGTCTCATCGCTGTGAAGTCTTTATCAGCCATTCTAAATCACACTTGAATTTTTCAACAGAAATCTCAGACACCTCCTATGCAGTCCACTTCAAACTGAACATCAGTACCATCAGCATGCCAGAGAACCCTGACCTCAGGAACAACACCTACAAACAAGTGCAGAGGATCATCAATAACGCTGTGAGTGTACAACGCCATGTGCATAACATCGCTCTGACATATTCAGAGATGGGTTGAATACAGTTGCAGAGTTGAGTACAAGCATTAGCAATACTCAAATAATCCAAAATTCAACACAGTAAATGCAGGATTATCTGAGGCAGGGCAGACTCACAGGGGGTAATCAGGCAAAGGTCAAAACACTACAGATATGGGGTATTTACAAAGCCCAATAATAATTTATATTTACAGCATTTTGCAGACACCCATATCCAGAGTGACTTCTCGTTTTATACCCCTGAGCAGTTGAGTGTTAAGGGCCTTGCTCAAGGCTCCAGCAGTGGCAGTTGGGGGTGCTGGGACTTGAACTCACAACCTTACAGTCAGTGGGCCAATGGTTTGACCTCTGAGCTACCACCTCCCACATATGTGTAATTTACCCCATTTACCCACATTACTGAGCTACTACTACCCCCATAGGTGTAATTTACCCCATTTACGCCCATTACCTAACTACTACTACCTCATAGTGGGTCGTGTTTTTTTTTTTTGACATTCCTCTATATAGCTTGTATACATTGGGACAAACTGTCGTTTCTTCAGGACCATGGTGCAACACAATGCAAGAGTGCAAGACAATAAATACACAGAAGAATAAATACGCAGAAAAATGAATACACAGAACAATAAATACACAGGATAGTAAAAACACAGGACAGTAAAAACACAGGACATGGGCTGTAAACTGGAGGTTATTGTGTAGAATAGCAGCAATATTAGCAGCAGAAACAAGTTTCATAATATAAAGTGACTGATGCAGCTATGTAAAATGCGGTGTGCCGTGGTACAGAGTCTACATTGGTGTAATTTACCCCATTTTACCCCCATTACTGAGCTACCACTGCTCCATGAGTGTAATTTAACATCTACACCTAAAATTATTTCCTAAAACAGTTTACTCAAACTCTACAATGCATTGTTCTTAAATCTCACATAAAAAATGAATATATTTCCATCTCCAGCTAAACACAATTCTAAATGAACCTGGTGCAGAAGCATTTGAACCCCAGACCTCTTTCTTCACGTAAGTTCACAGCAGTATTCATTTCTCCTCAGAAAAATATGTTCTAAAGTAAATTGTATTGTGAGATTTGTATGTTCTTCTACTGGTAACAGGAGTTCAGAAAACCAGGTTAATGGTGAAATGGAGTACCACTTCCAAGATGGAGACACCAAAACACCAGCAGCCTTCCTCAGTAGGCTGATGATACAGAATGGTATGCCATTAAAATATCTTGTATCACACCTGTTATCATATTCTCAGTTCACAGTCCTAGCAGCTTTTGTGGACTGTACCCGTTACAAAATTGTTTCTCTTGCAGTGTCGTCTACAACGGTTTCTCCAGCAACTACAAGACACGTCACTTTGACGTCAGTAGCAACTCCATCAAAAGTGTATGTTCATGTGCATCATGTGCTTGAAATAAAAAATTTATATACTGATTCTGAGAAAATACTGACCGCAATGTTTTGTCTTTTCAGATCTGGTTCAGCTGTGGTTCAGACCAGGATGGTCTTCAGTTTCTCCTCTCCTGTTCCCAGTGAGAATTTGGTCCTCAACACAGCCCAGACTCTTCTGAGTTCTCGACTCACAAACCTCAATGACTCTGTAAAAGTGCTGAAATTCACTTACGAGAGTATGTTCTCTTTACTAATAACACAATTACATCCAAGTTTTTGTCTCATCGCTGTGAAGTCTTTATCAGCCATTCTAAATCACACTTGAATTTTTCAACAGAAATCTCAGACACCTCCTATGCAGTCCACTTCAAACTGAACATCAGTACCATCAGCATGCCAGAGAACCCTGACCTCAGGAACAACACCTACAAACAAGTGCAGAGGATCATCAATAACGCTGTGAGTGTACAACGCCATGTGCATAACATCGCTCTGACATATTCAGAGATGGGTTGAATACAGTTGCAGAGTTGAGTACAAGCATTAGCAATACTCAAATAATCCAAAATTCAACACAGTAAATGCAGGATTATCTGAGGCAGGGCAGACTCACAGGGGGTAATCAGGCAAAGGTCAAAACACTACAGATATGGGGTATTTACAAAGCCCAATAATAATTTATATTTACAGCATTTTGCAGACACCCATATCCAGAGTGACTTCTCGTTTTATACCCCTGAGCAGTTGAGTGTTAAGGGCCTTGCTCAAGGCTCCAGCAGTGGCAGTTGGGGGTGCTGGGACTTGAACTCACAACCTTACAGTCAGTGGGCCAATGGTTTGACCTCTGAGCTACCACCTCCCACATATGTGTAATTTACCCCATTTACCCACATTACTGAGCTACTACTACCCCCATAGGTGTAATTTACCCCATTTACGCCCATTACCTAACTACTACTACCTCATAGTGGGTCGTGTTTTTTTTTTTTGACATTCCTCTATATAGCTTCTATACATTGGGACAAACTGTCGTTTCTTCAGGACCATGGTGCAACACAATGCAAGAGTGCAAGACAATAAATACACAGAAGAATAAATACACAGAACAATGAATACACAGAACAACAAATACACAGGATAGTAAAAACACAGGACAGTAAAAACACAGGACATGGGCTGTAAACTGGAGGTTATTGTGTAGAATAGCAGCAATATTAGCAGCAGAAACAAGTTTCATAATATAAAGTGACTGATGCAGCTATGTAAAATGCGGTGTGCCGTGGTACAGAGTCTACATTGGTGTAATTTACCCCATTTTACCCCCATTACTGAGCTACCACTGCTCCATGAGTGTAATTTAACATCTACACCTAAAATTATTTCCTAAAACAGTTTACTCAAACTCTACAATGCATTGTTCTTAAATCTCACATAAAAAATGAATATATTTCCATCTCCAGCTAAACACAATTCTAAATGAACCTGGTGCAGAAGCATTTGAACCCCAGACCTCTTTCTTCACGTAAGTTCACAGCAGTATTCATTTCTCCTCAGAAAAATATGTTCTAAAGTAAATTGTATTGTGAGATTTGTACGTTCTTCTACTGGTAACAGGAGTTCAGAAAACCAGGTTAATGGTGAAATGGAGTACCACTTCCAAGATGGAGACTCCAAAACACCAGCAGCCTTCCTCAGTAGGCTGATGATACAAAATGGTATGCCATTAAAATATCTTGTATCACACCTGTTATCATATTCTCAGTTCACAGTCCTAGCAGCTTTTGTGGACTGTACCCGTTACAAAATTGTTTCTCTTGCAGTGTCGTCTACAACGGTTTCTCCAGCAACTACAAGACACGTCACTTTGACGTCAGTAGCAACTCCATCAAAAGTGTATGTTCATGTGCATCATGTGCTTGAAATAAAAAATTTATATACTGTTTCTGAGAAAATAATGACCGCAATGTTTTGTCTTTTCAGATCTGGTTCAGCTGTGGTTCAGACCAGGATGGTCTTCAGTTTCTCCTCTCCTGTTCCCAGTGAGAATTTGGTCCTCAACACAGCCCAGACTCTTCTGAGTTCTCGACTCACAAACCTCAATGACTCTGTAAAAGTGCTGAAATTCACTTACGAGAGTATGTTCTCTTTACTAATAACACAATTACATCCAAGTTTTTGTCTCATCGCTGTGAAGTCTTTATCAGCCATTCTAAATCACACTTGAATTTTTCAACAGAAATCTCAGACACCTCCTATGCAGTCCACTTCAAACTGAACATCAGTACCATCAGCATGCCAGAGAACCCTGACCTCAGGAACAACACCTACAAACAAGTGCAGAGGATCATCAATAACGCTGTGAGTGTACAACGCCATGTGCATAACATCGCTCTGACATATTCAGAGATGGGTTGAATACAGTTGCAGAGTTGAGTACAAGCATTAGCAATACTCAAATAATCCAAAATTCAACACAGTAAATGCAGGATTATCTGAGGCAGGGCAGACTCACAGGGGGTAATCAGGCAAAGGTCAAAACACTACAGATATGGGGTATTTACAAAGCCCAATAATAATTTATATTTACAGCATTTTGCAGACACCCATATCCAGAGTGACTTCTCGTTTTATACCCCTGAGCAGTTGAGTGTTAAGGGCCTTGCTCAAGGCTCCAGCAGTGGCAGTTGGGGGTGCTGGGACTTGAACTCACAACCTTACAGTCAGTGGGCCAATGGTTTGACCTCTGAGCTACCACCTCCCACATATGTGTAATTTACCCCATTTACCCACATTACTGAGCTACTACTACCCCCATAGGTGTAATTTACCCCATTTACGCCCATTACCTAACTACTACTACCTCATAGTGGGTCGTGTTTTTTTTTTTTGACATTCCTCTATATAGCTTGTATACATTGGGACAAACTGTCGTTTCTTCAGGACCATGGTGCAACACAATGCAAGAGTGCAAGACAATAAATACACAGAAGAATAAATACGCAGAAAAATGAATACACAGAACAATAAATACACAGGATAGTAAAAACACAGGACAGTAAAAACACAGGACATGGGCTGTAAACTGGAGGTTATTGTGTAGAATAGCAGCAATATTAGCAGCAGAAACAAGTTTCATAATATAAAGTGACTGATGCAGCTATGTAAAATGTGGTGTGCCATGGTACAGAGTCTACATTGGTGTAATTTACCCCATTTTACCCCCATTACTGAGCTACCACTGCTCCATGAGTGTAATTTAACATCTACACCTAAAATTATTTCCTAAAACAGTTTACTCAAACTCTACAATGCATTGTTCTTAAATCTCACATAAAAAATGAATATATTTCCATCTCCAGCTAAACACAATTCTAAATGAACCTGGTGCAGAAGCATTTGAACCCCAGACCTCTTTCTTCACGTAAGTTCACAGCAGTATTCATTTCTCCTCAGAAAAATATGTTCTAAAGTAAATTGTATTGTGAGATTTGTATGTTCTTCTACTGGTAACAGGAGTTCAGAAAACCAGGTTAATGGTGAAATGGAGTACCACTTCCAAGATGGAGACACCAAAACACCAGCAGCCTTCCTCAGTAGGCTGATGATACAGAATGGTATGCCATTAAAATATCTTGTATCACACCTGTTATCATATTCTCAGTTCACAGTCCTAGCAGCTTTTGTGGACTGTACCCGTTACAAAATTGTTTCCTTTGCAGTGTCGTCTACAACGGTTTCTCCAGCAACTACAAGACACGTCACTTTGACGTCAGTAGCAACTCCATCAAAAGTGTATGTTCATGTGCATCATGTGCTTGAAATAAAAAATTTATATACTGATTCTGAGAAAATAATGACCGCAATGTTTTGTCTTTTCAGATCTGGTTCAGCTGTGGTTCAGACCAGGATGGTCTTCAGTTTCTCCTCTCCTGTTCCCAGTGAGAATTTGGTCCTCAACACAGCCCAGACTCTTCTGAGTTCTCGACTCACAAACCTCAATGACTCTGTAAAAGTGCTGAAATTCACTTACGAGAGTATGTTCTCTTTACTAATAACACAATTACATCCAAGTTTTTGTCTCATCGCTGTGAAGTCTTTATCAGCCATTCTAAATCACATTTGAATTTTTCCACAGAAATCTCAGACACCTCCTATGCAGTCCACTTCACACTGAACATCAGTACCATCAGCATGCCAGAGAACCCTGACCTCAGGAACAACACCTACAAACAAGTGCAGAGGATCATCAATAACGCTGTGAGTGTACAACGCCATGTGCATAACATCGCTCTGACATATTCAGAGATGGGTTGAATACAGTTGCAGAGTTGAGTACAAGCATTAGCAATACTCAAATAATCCAAAATTCAACACAGTAAATGCAGGATTATCTGAGGCAGGGCAGACTCACAGGGGGTAATCAGGCAAAGGTCAAAACACTACAGATATGGGGTATTTACAAAGCCCAATAATAATTTATATTTACAGCATTTTGCAGACACCCATATCCAGAGTGACTTCTCGTTTTATACCCCTGAGCAGTTGAGTGTTAAGGGCCTTGCTCAAGGCTCCAGCAGTGGCAGTTGGGGGTGCTGGGACTTGAACTCACAACCTTACAGTCAGTGGGCCAATGGTTTGACCTCTGAGCTACCACCTCCCACATATGTGTAATTTACCCCATTTACCCACATTACTGAGCTACTACTACCCCCATAGGTGTAATTTACCCCATTCACGCCCATTACCTAACTACTACTACCTCATAGTGGGTCGTGGTTTTTTTTTTGACATTCCTCTATATAGCTTCTATACATTGGGACAAACTGTCGTTTCTTCAGGACCATGGTGCAACACAATGCAAGAGTGCAAGACAATAAATACACAGAAGAATAAATACACAGAACAATGAATACACAGAACAACAAATACACAGGATAGTAAAAACACAGGACAGTAAAAACACAGGACATGGGCTGTAAACTGGAGGTTATTGTGTAGAATAGCAGCAATATTAGCAGCAGAAACAAGTTTCATAATATAAAGTGACTGATGCAGCTATGTAAAATGCGGTGTGCCGTGGTACAGAGTCTACATTGGTGTAATTTACCCCATTTTACCCCCATTACTGAGCTACCACTGCTCCATGAGTGTAATTTAACATCTACACCTAAAATTATTTCCTAAAACAGTTTACTCAAACTCTACAATGCATTGTTCTTAAATCTCACATAAAAAATGAATATATTTCCATCTCCAGCTAAACACAATTCTAAATGAACCTGGTGCAGAAGCATTTGAACCCCAGACCTCTTTCTTCACGTAAGTTCACAGCAGTATTCATTTCTCCTCAGAAAAATATGTTCTAAAGTAAATTGTATTGTGAGATTTGTATGTTCTTCTACTGGTAACAGGAGTTCAGAAAACCAGGTTAATGGTGAAATGGAGTACCACTTCCAAGATGGAGACACCAAAACACCAGCAGCCTTCCTCAGTAGGCTGATGATACAGAATGGTATGCCATTAAAATATCTTGTATCACACCTGTTATCATATTCTCAGTTCACAGTCCTAGCAGCTTTTGTGGACTGTACCCGTTACAAAATTGTTTCTCTTGCAGTGTCGTCTACAACGGTTTCTCCAGCAACTACAAGACACGTCACTTTGACGTCAGTAGCAACTCCATCAAAAGTGTATGTTCATGTGCATCATGTGCTTGAAATAAAAAATTTATATACTGTTTCTGAGACAATAATGACCGCAATGTTTTGTCTTTTCAGATCTGGTTCAGCTGTGGTTCAGACCAGGATGGTCTTCAGTTTCTCCTCTCCTGTTCCCAGTGAGAATTTGGTCCTCAACACAGCCCAGACTCTTCTGAGTTCTCGACTCACAAACCTCAATGACTCTGTAAAAGTGCTGAAATTCACTTACGAGAGTATGTTCTCTTTACTAATAACACAATTACATCCAAGTTTTTGTCTCATCGCTGTGAAGTCTTTATCAGCCATTCTAAATCACACTTGAATTTTTCAACAGAAATCTCAGACACCTCCTATGCAGTCCACTTCAAACTGAACATCAGTACCATCAGCATGCCAGAGAACCCTGACCTCAGGAACAACACCTACAAACAAGTGCAGAGGATCATCAATAACGCTGTGAGTGTACAACGCCATGTGCATAACATCGCTCTGACATATTCAGAGATGGGTTGAATACAGTTGCAGAGTTGAGTACAAGCATTAGCAATACTCAAATAATCCAAAATTCAACACAGTAAATGCAGGATTATCTGAGGCAGGGCAGACTCACAGGGGGTAATCAGGCAAAGGTCAAAACACTACAGATATGGGGTATTTACAAAGCCCAATAATAATTTATATTTACAGCATTTTGCAGACACCCATATCCAGAGTGACTTCTCGTTTTATACCCCTGAGCAGTTGAGTGTTAAGGGCCTTGCTCAAGGCTCCAGCAGTGGCAGTTGGGGGTGCTGGGACTTGAACTCACAACCTTACAGTCAGTGGGCCAATGGTTTGACCTCTGAGCTACCACCTCCCACATATGTGTAATTTACCCCATTTACCCACATTACTGAGCTACTACTACCCCCATAGGTGTAATTTACCCCATTTACGCCCATTACCTAACTACTACTACCTCATAGTGGGTCGTGTTTTTTTTTTTTGACATTCCTCTATATAGCTTGTATACATTGGGACAAACTGTCGTTTCTTCAGGACCATGGTGCAACACAATGCAAGAGTGCAAGACAATAAATACACAGAAGAATAAATACGCAGAAAAATGAATACACAGAACAATAAATACACAGGATAGTAAAAACACAGGACAGTAAAAACACAGGACATGGGCTGTAAACTGGAGGTTATTGTGTAGAATAGCAGCAATATTAGCAGCAGAAACAAGTTTCATAATATAAAGTGACTGATGCAGCTATGTAAAATGCGGTGTGCCGTGGTACAGAGTCTACATTGGTGTAATTTACCCCATTTTACCCCCATTACTGAGCTACCACTGCTCCATGAGTGTAATTTAACATCTACACCTAAAATTATTTCCTAAAACAGTTTACTCAAACTCTACAATGCATTGTTCTTAAATCTCACATAAAAAATGAATATATTTCCATCTCCAGCTAAACACAATTCTAAATGAACCTGGTGCAGAAGCATTTGAACCCCAGACCTCTTTCTTCACGTAAGTTCACAGCAGTATTCATTTCTCCTCAGAAAAATATGTTCTAAAGTAAATTGTATTGTGAGATTTGTATGTTCTTCTACTGGTAACAGGAGTTCAGAAAACCAGGTTAATGGTGAAATGGAGTACCACTTCCAAGATGGAGACACCAAAACACCAGCAGCCTTCCTCAGTAGGCTGATGATACAGAATGGTATGCCATTAAAATATCTTGTATCACACCTGTTATCATATTCTCAGTTCACAGTCCTAGCAGCTTTTGTGGACTGTACCCGTTACAAAATTGTTTCCTTTGCAGTGTCGTCTACAACGGTTTCTCCAGCAACTACAAGACACGTCACTTTGACGTCAGTAGCAACTCCATCAAAAGTGTATGTTCATGTGCATCATGTGCTTGAAATAAAAAATTTATATACTGATTCTGAGAAAATAATGACCGCAATGTTTTGTCTTTTCAGATCTGGTTCAGCTGTGGTTCAGACCAGGATGGTCTTCAGTTTCTCCTCTCCTGTTCCCAGTGAGAATTTGGTCCTCAACACAGCCCAGACTCTTCTGAGTTCTCGACTCACAAACCTCAATGACTCTGTAAAAGTGCTGAAATTCACTTACGAGAGTATGTTCTCTTTACTAATAACACAATTACATCCAAGTTTTTGTCTCATCGCTGTGAAGTCTTTATCAGCCATTCTAAATCACACTTGAATTTTTCAACAGAAATCTCAGACACCTCCTATGCAGTCCACTTCAAACTGAACATCAGTACCATCAGCATGCCAGAGAACCCTGACCTCAGGAACAACACCTACAAACAAGTGCAGAGGATCATCAATAACGCTGTGAGTGTACAACGCCATGTGCATAACATCGCTCTGACATATTCAGAGATGGGTTGAATACAGTTGCAGAGTTGAGTACAAGCATTAGCAATACTCAAATAATCCAAAATTCAACACAGTAAATGCAGGATTATCTGAGGCAGGGCAGACTCACAGGGGGTAATCAGGCAAAGGTCAAAACACTACAGATATGGGGTATTTACAAAGCCCAATAATAATTTATATTTACAGCATTTTGCAGACACCCATATCCAGAGTGACTTCTCGTTTTATACCCCTGAGCAGTTGAGTGTTAAGGGCCTTGCTCAAGGCTCCAGCAGTGGCAGTTGGGGGTGCTGGGACTTGAACTCACAACCTTACAGTCAGTGGGCCAATGGTTTGACCTCTGAGCTACCACCTCCCACATATGTGTAATTTACCCCATTTACCCACATTACTGAGCTACTACTACCCCCATAGGTGTAATTTACCCCATTTACGCCCATTACCTAACTACTACTACCTCATAGTGGGTCGTGTTTTTTTTTTTGACATTCCTCTATATAGCTTGTATACATTGGGACAAACTTTCGTTTCTTCAGGACCATGGTGCAACACAATGCAAGAGTGCAAGACAATAAATACACAGAAGAATAAATACGCAGAAAAATGAATACACAGAACAATAAATACACAGGATAGTAAAAACACAGGACAGTAAAAACACAGGACATGGGCTGTAAACTGGAGGTTATTGTGTAGAATAGCAGCAATATTAGCAGCAGAAACAAGTTTCATAATATAAAGTGACTGATGCAGCTATGTAAAATGCGGTGTGCCGTGGTACAGAGTCTACATTGGTGTAATTTACCCCATTTTACCCCCATTACTGAGCTACCACTGCTCCATGAGTGTAATTTAACATCTACACCTAAAATTATTTCCTAAAACAGTTTACTCAAACTCTACAATGCATTGTTCTTAAATCTCACATAAAAAATGAATATATTTCCATCTCCAGCTAAACACAATTCTAAATGAACCTGGTGCAGAAGCATTTGAACCCCAGACCTCTTTCTTCACGTAAGTTCACAGCAGTATTCATTTCTCCTCAGAAAAATATGTTCTAAAGTAAATTGTATTGTGAGATTTGTATGTTCTTCTACTGGTAACAGGAGTTCAGAAAACCAGGTTAATGGTGAAATGGAGTACCACTTCCAAGATGGAGACACCAAAATACCAGCAGCCTTCCTCAGTAGGCTGATGATACAGAATGGTATGCCATTAAAATATCTTGTATCACACCTGTTATCATATTCTCAGTTCACAGTCCTAGCAGCTTTTGTGGACTGTACCCGTTACAAAATTGTTTCCTTTGCAGTGTCGTCTACAACGGTTTCTCCAGCAACTACAAGACACGTCACTTTGACGTCAGTAGCAACTCCATCAAAAGTGTATGTTCATGTGCATCATGTGCTTGAAATAAAAAATTTATATACTGATTCTGAGAAAATAATGACCGCAATGTTTTGTCTTTTCAGATCTGGTTCAGCTGTGGTTCAGACCAGGATGGTCTTCAGTTTCTCCTCTCCTGTTCCCAGTGAGAATTTGGTCCTCAACACAGCCCAGACTCTTCTGAGTTCTCGACTCACAAACCTCAATGACTCTGTAAAAGTGCTGAAATTCACTTACGAGAGTATGTTCTCTTTACTAATAACACAATTACATCCAAGTTTTTGTCTCATCGCTGTGAAGTCTTTATCAGCCATTCTAAATCACACTTGAATTTTTCAACAGAAATCTCAGACACCTCCTATGCAGTCCACTTCAAACTGAACATCAGTACCATCAGCATGCCAGAGAACCCTGACCTCAGGAACAACACCTACAAACAAGTGCAGAGGATCATCAATAACGCTGTGAGTGTACAACGCCATGTGCATAACATCGCTCTGACATATTCAGAGATGGGTTGAATACAGTTGCAGAGTTGAGTACAAGCATTAGCAATACTCAAATAATCCAAAATTCAACACAGTAAATGCAGGATTATCTGAGGCAGGGCAGACTCACAGGGGGTAATCAGGCAAAGGTCAAAACACTACAGATATGGGGTATTTACAAAGCCCAATAATAATTTATATTTACAGCATTTTGCAGACACCCATATCCAGAGTGACTTCTCGTTTTATACCCCTGAGCAGTTGAGTGTTAAGGGCCTTGCTCAAGGCTCCAGCAGTGGCAGTTGGGGGTGCTGGGACTTGAACTCACAACCTTACAGTCAGTGGGCCAATGGTTTGACCTCTGAGCTACCACCTCCCACATATGTGTAATTTACCCCATTTACCCCCATTACTGAGCTACCACTGCTCCATGAGTGTAATTTAACATCTACACCTAAAATTATTTCCTAAAACAGTTTACTCAAACTCTACAATGCATTGTTCTTAAATCTCACATAAAAAATGAATATATTTCCATCTCCAGCTAAACACAATTCTAAATGAACCTGGTGCAGAAGCATTTGAACCCCAGACCTCTTTCTTCACGTAAGTTCACAGCAGTATTCATTTCTCCTCAGAAAAATATGTTCTAAAGTAAATTGTATTGTGAGATTTGTATGTTCTTCTACTGGTAACAGGAGTTCAGAAAACCAGGTTAATGGTGAAATGGAGTACCACTTCCAAGATGGAGACACCAAAACACCAGCAGCCTTCCTCAGTAGGCTGATGATACAGAATGGTATGCCATTAAAATATCTTGTATCACACCTGGTATCATATTCTCAGTTCACAGTCCTAGCAGGTATTGTGGACTGTACCCGTTACAAAATTGTTTCTCTTGCAGTGTCGTCTACAACGGCTTCTCCAGCAACTACAAGACACGTCACTTTGACGTCAGTAGCAACTCCATCAAAAGTGTATGTTCATGTGCATCATGTGCTTGAAATAAAAAATTTATATACTGATTCTGAGACAATAATGACCGCAATGTTTTGTCTTTTCAGATCTGGTTCAGCTGTGGTTCAGACCAGGATGGTCTTCAGTTTCTCCTCTCCTGTTCCCAGTAAGAATTTGGTCCTCAACACAGCCCAGACTCTTCTGAGTTCTCGACTCACAAACCTCAATGACTCTGTAAAAGTGCTGAAATTCACTTACGAGAGTATGTTCTCTTTACTAATAACACAATTACATCCAAGTTTTTGTCTCATCGCTGTGAAGTCTTTATCAGCCATTCTAAATCACATTTGAATTTTTCAACAGAAATCTCAGACACCTCCTATGCAGTCCACTTCACACTGAACATCAGTACCATCAGCATGCCAGAGAACCCTGACCTCAGGAAGAACACCTACAATGAAGTGCAGAGGATCATCAATAACGCTGTGAGTGTACATGATCATGTGCATATCAACATTCTAACGCAGGAGTTCCCAATCTTTTTTAGGAAATTATGCCCCCTGGACAATATGAATCTTGTCTTATGTGACCCCAAGCCTTCACCACTCTGCATTTGTTTTTAATTCCACATACTGTGCTGTTTAACTAAAAAGATCTGTTTCTCATTTTTTTAAAAAATCTTTCCGCTATGGTTGTGACTTGTGTAATCTTATGAAATAAAACAAAAGAGTGTGCTTCTCTTGTGACCCCCTTCATAAAATCACGAAACTCCACATGATTGGGAATCCCCGCACTAACAAATGTCCAGAGACAGTGTTTGATCCAATTGCAGAGTTGAATAAACCCAGTTGCAAAAATCAAATTATTCAAAAGTCAACACAGTAAACACAAGGTTATCTGAGCCAGGGCAGAGTCACAGGGGGGTAATCAGGCAAAGGTCAAAAGGCAATTGCAGGCAAAACAACAGAGCTTATAAAAAAAAAAAAACAGTAATCCAGAATAGTGTCAGACATGGGACTGCAATGGGGTATTGAAAGGGTAATGCACAGCACATGTCACACCAATATTACCATGGCAAATTACAATTAGAAGTGCAAAGTAGTTCAGAATTCAGGATTTGGGTGACCACTTATGGTCAGAAGGATAAGCAACAGTAGTGGCTGTTACTTTCCTGTTTTCAGATTTTATTGTGTACAACACAACTTTACACATGTGATGTACTGTATTTACAAAAAACAACATGCATTTAACATTTACATGTATCTAAAATGATTTCTAAAAATCTAATTTAAAATATAACATGATTTCTATTTCCTTCTAATAAAACCTTTTTACTTGTAAAAGAAAACTCATTGCACAAATACTACAATGGAATGTTATTATATCTCATAGAAAAACTGATTAATTATCTTATCTTCCCATCTCCAGCTAAACACACTTCTAAATAAACCTGGTGCAGAACCATTTGAACACCAGAGCTCCTTCTTCACGTAGGTTCACAGCAGTATTCTTTCCCCTCTCAAAATACCTTATGATAATTCTTATTGTGAAGTGAATTGTATTGTGATGTTTGTGATTGCTTCTACTGGTAACAGGAGTTCAGGAAACCAGGTTAAAGGTGACATGGAGTACCGCTTCCAAGATGGAGACACCAAAACACCAGCATCCTTCCTCAATGAGCTTAAAGCACTGAGCGCACCTATGTAAGTTTCCTGATAATTTCTCATATCTGCATTTTAATCCGTGTGTTCTCACACTGTGTGATAAATGCTATTCATATATAATTGATAACAAATTTGGTTATTTTATTCTAATCTTTCAATCATCACTCATTGGCCCTTATTTTCCAACGATTAGCTATGTCCCTCATTCTTGATGTGCTTTATTAATTATATCATTTCTTATCTAATACTACAGATTGGGGAATGTCCTGATATACATTCGTCTAGTTTTTAAGAACTTGACCAGAATACCTAGTAAGGCTGATGTTCTTAAAGCTGCTAATGCTCTGCTGGACTCGAAGATCAGAAGAGCACGAGATCTTGTAACACAAAAACTGAATGACCCTGTGAGCATACAGGACGTCACCTATCAGCGTGAGTCTCCTTCATATTAATCTGTCCCTAAATTGTAATTAAAATACATTAAATGTAATGTATTTTCTCTGAAAGTCTTTTGGATATAATTTTCCTCATTATCTACCTTTCAGAAATTGACAACAATTCATACACTATTAGCTTTGCGTTCAAAATCAGCAATTTGAACATCTCCAACGACATTCAGCTGAGGAACGAAACATATGTTTTAATCCAAGACACCATCAACAGCCTGGTAAGTGTAAGCCATTGTTCTCTGTCCCAAAATTACTTTAAATGGTAAAATAAAATTGACTTTGACCATGTTCAATTACAACATTTTTACCCCCTCTTTTTTAGCTGAACAATATTCTGAATGTGAAAGGTGCTACTGCGTTTATCTTTCCACAAGCAAACTACACGTAAGTGACTTCTTTTCGCACCTCAAGCCCAGTGCTGCTTTACTATATTTGTGATACTGATTTAGGAAATCTCTTTGTGCTGGAGCCATTACACTAAACTGGAAGGTTTCATGACATTGCGTAATGTGAGCAGATTTTTCAGCATTGGAGAACTGTTGGAATGAGTCTACTATTAGAATGAGCAGATTGTCAAGAATTTCAGAGATAGTACTGTTAGGAAGCAAACAAATTTCCGTAGAATAGTTTAGTAATAGAGGTATTGGACTTAATATATGAACTGCCTTAATATTGTGGAAGAATTTAGAGGTTTTCTTACAAGCATGCTGGATGGAAGTGTAGATTTATTGTGTAAATCACAAGCAAACAAAACTAAAGCGCAGAGCAATACTCAAAAACGTAGAACGCAATAAGTCAGGCGATCTGAACTGGACTGGGCTATGCTAACTCAAACTCAATAATTAGGCAAACATACTCAAAGCCAGGAAAATAAGGCACAGTACAAACAAGGATTAGTAACCTCACCCTCTAATGGCAGGAGCAAGACTGTGCAATTATCTGGTGGATGTCTGGGTTATTTAAATAATTGTGTTTAATTTTGAAAAGCTCTGTGTAAGCAAAAGTCTGGATATTGTGAAAAGAGGGGTTGGGGAGGCATATGTCATATAAGCAGTCATGCAACATGGTTTCTAATTCTTGGCTGAGGATCATGGGAGTTCATGGTCTCAGCAAAGACAGATGCTGTTTGTGACAAAATACATCACAACTATGATTCTTATGAGTCTTGCATTTACATGGATTTTTAATTTTTCCCCCATTATATTTTGTCATTATGTGTGACAGACATTGTGTCTATATGATGGAGCATGTGTGATGTCTCAAGGCAGCTAGGAAATGGTTTGTTTAGCATGTTGACCTGGTCCTGGCAACTGAAGGACTACATACACTAACATTGTTGGCCAGATTTCTAGACAGGAAAGCAGTACCTCTTTAATAGAGCAGGTCTACTAAAAAAGTGTCCTAAGAATCCTGACCATGTTTACAAGATTCCACTTGCATAATCTTACATTTACATAATATTTACATAACGTTCACACAATATACAACTCTGCAGTGTTAACCTGCATTAAATTTTGTAACTGTACCATGCAGAGATGGGACAAGGGCATATTACTGACTGAGATAAAAGTACTCTTGGTGATCTTTGATCGGTGTACTCAGACATTACTAACAATCACAAATAATGCTTTTAATTATGATTATACTTTCAATTTTGTTTTGATGTTGTCATCTTGGCACTTGGACTATGGTTGTCTGTATCTCTATAATCACATTTTGTAAAATAGAATCACCAGTGTTCATGCAACTGGTGGAAGAGGAGAAGCTGCTGGCAATGTAAATTAAAGATTAGCATCTCTTTGATTTGGTTTTCAATTGCGCAACTGAACAGCACCCATTTTGTTGAAAAGCCAGAGTAATATCTTCCACCAATCAGCATGACTTGGCTGAGAAACTACAAAGCTAGGAAGCAATGGTAGGTCTAGTACTAAAACAAAGCCTTAACAAAACCTTAAAAGTTGGGACATTTTGAAATGTGCATTTAACGCCACATTCTAGAACTCTAGGGAGAAATCATTGGCTGGCACAGGTTCTTAGGGAGAAAAAAAATCGATACTTAAACAACACTCATTTGGACAGAAGAGACTGCAAATGCCCTGAGAGCAGCTATGACTATAGGGGCATGAACCCCCACAAGAATGGTAAACTGTAGATGCAGAGTAGGGTTTGTAGAATCAGAGAAAAGTCAAGTAGTGTTCAGGAATGGGTCAAATGTATCAGATGCATAACTTCATCATGGTGTTGCCAAGCCTGAGAAAGAATGATTCTTAATGTTAAGGTCTTAAGGTGGAAGATTTCATCACTGATCAGAGGTGCTTTTTGAGTGAGAGACAGTTCAAAGGTGTAAATTTTAAATAGTTTGCAGTCAAAGAACTTTGTCTATGAAAGTCATGGGGTGCAGGACACCATAGTTCATTTATTTATTTTTCAGAACTGAATACAGACTCTTTTAAAATAATGTTTCTCTTTTTCTCCAGGTTTAATGGTACAGCAGTTGTAGCTGATTCAGAATACATCTTTGTGGAAGGTGTCACCAAGTGGACACCGAGTGGATTTCTTTCTGCAATACTCAACATTAGCGGTCTGGCAACCTTCACCACTCCTGCTGCTCCTGCTCAAACCCAACCTCCTTTCTATATAGTCCCAGGGCTCACAGTGCAGGCAAACACCAACACCACCACCACTGGAGGAAGTTCTGCATGGATCCTGGGAATCATTATCCCCTGCAGTATAGTCATTATTCTCATACCATGCTGGATTCTACTCTGTGTAAGTGTCACCAAAATCTCTTCTAAACACTACATTGGCATGAAATATACTGCGAATTCATGAATGTCATTAAAAGTAATTAATAATCTCTATCTATTTTTATCAATTACAGTTATTTTAGTGATATACATAACTTTTCCTTTAATTATTTTTTTTTTTTACTTTCTCCCCATTCAGTGTCTGCTGTGTGGCTGCTGCGCTCGTTTAAGGAGGCGCTACAACAGAAGGCGGTCCTACAATGTCCAATACACAACACGAAATGGACTCTTTTAAAAACTGATTGAGTGTAAAATAACAAACAAATATGAATTGTAAACACTGGGATTTATTTTAGTATATAGTTTGTTCTTCTAGTTATTTTATTTATTTAAATCTATTTATTTAACTTTCATATCCTAAAGGTTACTTTTCCAAATTATTAAAATTAAGCTGCATACTGTCTATACTGTAATTATATTTTATGTTTTTGTCATTATATATTTATGTGCATAAATATTTTAACTTAGCTTATTTATTAAGAATATTTATAATTAAGCTTATTGAATTATGTCTCTAAATGGGTATTATTTTATGTTGATTTGTTATTCTGTAATGCTTCAAGTTGCAGCAAAGTAATTTGTCATTTCAATAAAAATTAATATTTGACATTTATGAGCCATTAAGACAAATTATTTTTAGCTCAATCATAAATTTGGGGTGTAGGGGTTGACTTGAGCATGTGTCATTGGAGGGGGGAAAGTGTACATTTTTTTGTGTGTGTGTTTCATGACTAGCCACTCAAAGCACTTCATGATGATAGGTGTGATTGCAACGGGCTGGTAGTCATTGAGGCAGGACACAGATGATTTCTTCAGCACAGGGATGATGGTGGTCGTCTTAAAGCTCACAGAGACAACTGCTTGGCTAAGGGAGATGTTGAAGATGATTGTAATCAGCATATTTCCTGAGCACCCGGCCAGATATGTTGTCAGGATTAACAGCTCTCCGGGGGTTAACTTGGGACAGAGTTTTCCTGATGTCTACTGCATACAGACAGAGTACTTGGTCAGTGGAAGTTAGGGTGGTCTTCCCCACTGGCATGTTGTTCTGTGCTTAGAAATCATTCAGTGTGTCTGGGACTGAGGCATCATCCCTTTCATGTGTTGAAGATTTGTAATCCGTGATGGCCTAAATACCTTGCCACATGCACTTTGGTCCTTGGTGTTTAGGACATGATCGTGGATTCGTTGTACATAGTTGCGCTTTGCCTCTTTGATAGATGAGGACAGGTTGGCCCTTCCTGTGCAGAGGACTGCCTTGTTGTCAGGAAGGCAGTGTCTCAGGTTTGATGTGGTGATGGTCATGAAGGAAGTCACATCATCTATGTTCTTGCTAATGTAGCCAGTTACTGATGTTGTGTACTCCTCCAAGTCTGTGGTGTGGTAGCATGTAGCAGCCCCTCTGAACATATTCCAGTCTGTGTGCATGACGGGCATATGGGCAGAACCAGAACAGGGACAAAAACCAGAAAGACAATGTAGCAATAGACAGTGGTTTGGTACCTACTGGAATACAAAGAACTCTGTGTGCAGTGAGGGTGCTTAAATACTGTGTGAGTGATTGAGTCCAGGTGAGTGCAATCAGTAGTCGGGTGAATATGAAAGTGTCTATGGCCAAGATGTAGTCCATGAAGGCCATGTTTGTAGGCCGTGCTGTGTTCTGGGAATTGGAGTTCGATGACGATTCCAGGGTTGACATGACACCAACAACGTGTCAACAGGAACATACAGCATATTATAGCATATACGTATATACTACATTATTCCTTAGGATTTCTAAGTGATTCAGAACTCATTATATCATTGTGTGTGAATGTTTGCGAGATGGAGAATCATCACTGTGTGAATTTTTGTAAGTGTGTATGTGTGTGTAAGACAACGAGAAAGAGGTTTGACATGTGGACACACACTGAACAACATGTAGCACTTACTGCATTTCTAATATATTTTTTATGTTTGTGATTGTGTGTGTATGTCTAAAACAAACAGATATAATTTGGATGTCTGAAAAAGGTGTACGTTTATTAAGCCAAACATTGGGTCATGAAATATGCTAATGCCATTCCAGTACTGGGTGAATCTTTTGACCTTTGTATTGTAAGCGTGTTGTGTAAAATAGTGACGCAGTACAATGAGATGGACATTTGGGTGTAACAAAGGGTTTTAGAGCAACCACGCCAACAAGCTACTGATTCATTTCACATACAATGTTTCATTTGATCTCACCAGTTGGTTTAACTCTACATACATCTCCAGGTATTTCTTATTTGTCCCTTCCCAGATTTTGTTGGCAATTATACAATCATATTATTCAGCATTTGTACTCCAAAATTTAAGTGAAAAATATTTTAAACCAATTATTAACCCAAGTAAACTATCAATAAACAGGTTTTATTAAAAAGGATTGGGAATAGGGTTAAGGCTATGAAGTGACATTTATGATAGAATGGATTTTCTAGCAATTATTTTCTAACAAACTTAAGATAACATTTTCATGTTATAAACAGACATCACTGCACACAGTCACTGTAAAGACCGAAGGTTTGTGGGCACTCGACCATCACATTCTTAAGGCACTTTCACACTGAGCGTGACGTGATAAAGCGAAACAAATCACAGACAAACGGTGCTTTCACACTGAATGTGAAACGATTAATCGCCTTCGGCTAATTCACACCTGCACGATAGGTGGCGCTGACAAAGAATGCATTTCACACCTTTACACGCGGTGAGGCAACTCACTATTCAGCTGATCGGCCTATCGTCTTTGACCACTGAGAAGAAGAATCACTTAAATGTTGGCTCAGAGCAGCACAAGGCACACAAACTGTTAATAAGCCTTTATGTTGTCTATGTTATTAAAAGGCATTTATTAATTGTATTAAACTGGAGAATATCATCACTTGATTGGTCACACCCACATATACGTCAACGCAATATTCAGTCAGTGGGCGGGGCCGAGCAGTGTGGTGAAAAGATCATCCTATTATTGTCTTGTATTCATTTACAAAAAAATGAAATCGGCTCTCAGACGGGAGACAGCTCCCATCGTTCATTTAAGGGGCCGAATCACAGAACTGACTCATTCACCAATGACCCATCACTAATATATACATTTACATTTACATTTATTCATTTAGCAGATGCTTTTATCCAAAGTGACTTACAAATGAGGAAATACAGGCTAAGCGATATATCAAGCGGAGAACAATACAAGTAGTGCTACTGTACAAGACTTTAATTGAGTTCTAGAGACGCAAAGTGAGCAGAGCAGAGGTATAAGCGCTAGTGCAAATGCAGTTTTGTTTTGTTTTTTATACTGGGGGGAGTTAGGGGTTAGTTAAGTGTTCACGGAAGAGGTGGGTCTTTAGCCATTTTTTGAAAATAGTGGCAGATTCTGATGTCCAGAGTGTTGAGGTATGGAGGTGCTGTTCCAGACAGAGTCTTGTACGTTAGTATCAAGGCCTTGAATTTGATGCGGGCAGTTACAGGAAGCCAGTGGATGGAGATGAAGAGGGACGTGACATGGGTTCTTTTGGGCTGGTTGAAGACCAACCCTAACCCTAACTCTAACCCTAACCCAGCGTGACATTTTATTAAGTGACATTACTTAATATAATAACCAAGTAATATATAAATACCCCAAAATAATACTTGAGGATAGTAATAGAGCACAATGACTTAAGTATTTTCCAGCCTTGGTATTATCTTGCTCTATCACCAATGAATTAATCAATCAATCTAAACTTAATGTAATAATTAATAATCTATTAATAATAATGATATCATTTAACACTTTTCTGAAGAGTTTTCATTAAAAATGTAGTCACATGCTATTTTTAAAGACATTTTGTCTTAATAATTTGTGACAATTTTCTGACCAGCAGCACTGACACCCTTCTGACCTAACCCACATTCCATCAGTGTGGGTTAGGTCAGACAATACACAACAAAAAGACAAACGACAAAAGACAAATGAGTTTTATTTTCCTGTGTGTAGTCTCTGCTCTTCAAGTCACAGTAAAACAAGCATTTATGCTTTATAATTAAAAGGTTCAAGGGAAGGTTCAAGAAAGGTGTTTCTGAAAACATGACACCCACATACTGAAATATTTCTTTAGTCTCTTATGTTATTGTTGCGCTTTGACGCAGAACAAATGCGTGTAACATTCAGCCCTTTGTCTATTGGTATGAAGAATTTGTAGGTCAGTCAATGTAGGAAAGTTGTGAGCTCTGTGTCATTTAGCTTTCAGGCAGCTTTTCATGGTAGTGACCGTTATTATTATTTTTAAAAAATATTTATATATTGAAGGATAAAATGATTAATTTCATTATAGTCTGGACATTATTCATTAACATTTCTGTCACTGGGAGTGGTGGTGAATCTCCCCTCTATGAAGGTGTTGAACTAAAACATAAGACCTGTTTTGCCTGCTATTGAACTTCTGCTGACACACCCATGTACCATTGAGCTAAGTTTTCATTCTACATTTCCTCTCAAGCATGGTGTTATGAATTCTGCTTGGTTTATATCTAATGATTACTTTGAGTATGTTCATTTTAGATTTCTAGTAACTTGCTGTATTATGCACGTGTGACAGGTTTCTTTCCTGATTCATCTTGATTTTTCTGCTTGGTGCACTGTTAAAAGCTCTATATAAATAAAATAGAATAGAAATTGAGTTTATTATTTGTTGTTATTAGCAGTTTTTTTTCCTTTTGATAGAATAAATATAACCCGGAGAGTACCTACCATTCAAAAGATCACTATGGTTGAAGAAGTGAATGATCAAATCATATTTCAATGTGAGTGTGATGATCTACCCCCCCTGAAGTGTTTCACTTTCATACAACCCCAATTCCAAAAAAGTTGGGACAGTATAGAAAATGCCAATAAAAACAAAGAGGAGTGATTTGTAAATGTACTTTGACTAATCAACTGCATAGTTTTTTGAAGATAAACATTTATTTTGAAATTGATGCATGCAACATGTTCCAAACAGGTTGGGACAGCATCAATTTAGGACTAATAGTGACGTGACAAGTTGAAATAAGAAGGTGATGTGAAACAGGTGAGGCAATCATCTAATCATAGTATATAAGGAGCCTCCAAAAAAAGCCTAGTCCTTCAAGAGCAAGGATGGGTCGAGGCTCGCAAATCTGTCGTCAGACACGTCAGAGAATAATCCAACACTTTGAGAACAACATTCCCCAAAGACAAATCGATAGGATTTTGGGCATCTCACCTTCTACAGTGCACAATATAATTAAAAGATTCAAGTAATCTGGTCAAATCTCGGTGTGTAAAGGGCGAGGCCGAAAACCTCTTCTGAATGTGCGTGATCTCTGATCCCTCAGTGTCTTAAAAACCATCATGAGTCTGTAATGGAGATCCTGACATGGGCTCAGGAATACTCTGGTAAACCTTTGTCAGTCAACACCATTCACCGCTGCATCCACAGATAAAGTTAAGGCTTTACTATGCAAAGCAGAAGCCATACATCAACACTGTCCAGAAGCTCCACCCACTTCTCTGGTCTCTGTCTCAAAAAAACAGGACAAAACGGCCCTCGTGTTCTCCGGGCCAATGGGGGTGTTTCAGTGCCCATGGCATAGGTAGCTTGTACATCTGTGAGGGCACCATTAATGCAGAAAGATATGTACACATTTTGGAGCAACATATACTGCCATCCAGAGCAGGACAACGCCAAACCACATTCTGCCCGGATGGTTGTGTAAGCAGAGAGTGCGGGTGCTAGCATGGCCTGCCTGCAGTCCTGACCCGTCTCCCATTGAGAATGTGTGTGTATATTTTCAAAAATAAATTAAATTCACAAAGCAAAACATCAAATAATGTGTTAAAAATGTGTTTTCAATATAGGACAGGGTGAACTGAATTTTCACATGACTCTTTTTGTTTGTTTTTTTGCATTTCCCATACTGTCCCAACTTTTTCGGAATAGGGGTTGTAGACAATGTGACTTTGTCCTAAGGGACTCCAAAAATCTTTGCCTAAACCACTATAATTCACAAATTTGTATAAATGTTCATAACTTTTGAACAGCTCAACCTGCAATCATGATTCTTCTTTCTCTTCAGGGCTTCATTAGTTACACCAGGTGTGCTTGAGCTGGAACACATGAAATACCTGAACTGGCTAGGGATTTGTTGGTGTCTGGCTATGCATCTCATTTGCAGAAGGTCATAACAGCAAAACGGTGCTCTACTAAGTACTAAAGATGCTTGCCAAGAAGGGTTGAAAAATTTTGAGACTGGAGAAGCCATTATAAGTTGCATTTTCAATTGCTTTTGTTTGATTTGTTCATTGCAAACAGCTGAAAGAACTGTAGAAACTTACTTACCTTGCTATTAGATATTTCAGATATATTTATCTTATCATTGGCTATGAAATTTCCTCTATTAACTTTTTTATATTAGCTGAAACTCATTTTCACTCATGTATAAATACTTTATATTTATTGATAGAGATTTAAAAACAAATCTTAAACAAATAGTCAATATTTACACAAATGATTTATATAACCGCAGTAATTTTTTGTTTCATAATATGACAGATATAAGAGTAATCAGTAATTACACAATAGAAATGGGCTTCAGTAGAAGATGAGTAATAAATTGATTTAGTTTCTAAATCTACTGACAATATGCCACACAGAAAAAAGTAAAATAACGATGGCAGCACAAAGATTTACAAACCAGATGCTGAGAAAAAACTGCTGAGTTAAAACCCTTACAACGTTGGAATTAAGAGATACAGATAAAGCATTTCAATCTGTTCTTACTACCAATGGGTCAAACATTTATGCATGAGCCGAAGCTTTTAGCATCACTGCAGAAACATAGAAAGGCCCCTTTGGCTTCACTATACTGACATGCTAGTAATCCTGTGGTTATCATTGAAAGCCCATTTGCTTCAGTTCTCCGTTGCAAAAAGTAAACACATTTGCTGCTTTCCGGTTGAACATTGTGCTTTAAAGGTCTGGGGCAAAAACGTGGATAAATGAACAAATCACAGTGCATATTAAAGGATATATAACACTTATTTTTTTAGGCTAGACCTAAGTGCATAGTGTCAGACAGGAGCAAAAAAGTAAAAACATATCCAGTCACCCAAAATCATTTTATTATGGTCATGTGTCTGATGACATCAAGATAGAACTTTTTGGCCATAACTGTAAAATTGTAAAATAAATAATTAAATAAATAATAATAATTTTAAAAAAGTAAATTAAAAAAAAGCAAATGTAACCCATGGCCCTTGGAGTAGGATGCAACCAAGACATCAGAAAAATACTACAAGAACAACTGAGATTTATTTGGCGTTAATTGGAGTCACTTCAGTTGAAGAGAGGTGTGTACTAACTATTACTTCACATGAGCTTGATGATTGGTTGACACACCCACATATCCAGTTATAAAAGTGTGTTCACACTTTTGCAATTAGATTATTCAAATATAAATATATTTTTTTCTCTTTTTTCTCTGAAATGTGTCACTTTAGTTTTCAGTGGTATTACATGGGTGTCAGGAATGGCGAGTGCAGACAGATGCAAATGCAATAAAAGATTTATTAAGAAGTAGGCAGATAAAGCCAATAACATAGAGCAGAGGCAGAGTCAAAAACAGGTGTGGGTAAGGCGAGGAACAAACAGTATAAGCTAGGCGAGGCAAGAACACGTGAGTTGATAAACAGGCAAGAAGTCAAAAGAAACTGAGACAACAACACAAAATAACAAAGGCTCAGTAAGGCCAGGTGGCAAAACACTGAACAATACTGCGCGAAGAAACAAGGAAACACAGGGGCTATAAATACACAGACTAACTAAGACTAAACAGGGAACATGTGAGAGTAGATATGACACATTATGGAGACAACCAATGACATTACAAGGGAGGAGACAAGTTAGGAACCAAAACAAAGACAAGTGTCAAAATAACAATGCAGAAGTGCACGCTGCTTATGCATGCTTCGGTGTGCAGCACTCAGCATTCAAGGGAAATCCCTGACAATAAGTTGTAATTTTTACATTAAAGTTGTAAATGTTCTGATATGATTTATCTTTGTTTAATATTTTTTACATCACAAGAACCTGCTGTTTTAACAAGGGTGTGTAGACTTTTTACATCCATTGTAGTTTTACAGGGAGGAGCTCCCTGTTGCCAATGTTGTAGTTTTGCTTGGCGGGGGACAGCTTCCATTAAAAGAAGACCACTGAGCGGAGCTTGGGTTTTTCTTCAAACTGCAGTGAGAGCATGGCCCTGACACCCAATTCTGAGGCATCCACCTCTATGATTAATGGTTTGGAAGGGTCGGGTGTTTTAATATGGGAGCTGAGGTGAAGGCTTCTATGAGTTGTGAGAAAGCTTGATCTGCTGAGGGGTTCCACTGCAACTGTTTGATTCCCTTTTTAAGTTGGGCAGTTAGTGAAGATGCTATGATACTAAAACCTCAAATGAGTCATTGATAAAAGTTGGCAAAGCATAGAAAATGTTACAACTCTTTGACTGTGGTGGGAACTGGCCAGTTCATGACCTGGTCCATGATCTCAATGATCTTTAGGCTGCACCATGTGGGGCCATCTTCAGCAGCAGCATGTAACTTCCATTTGAATGGAACTCCAACCAGAAGTAGGGCATCAGGATGGATCAGGCAGGTCCGGAGAGTAGAAGGGGTCGGGATCACTGGTTTCTCAGGAGTATCATGTGTAGCTCAACAGAAAGAGCGAGAGAGAGAGAGAGAGAGAGCGAGAGAGAGAGAGAGAGAGAGAGAGAGAGAGAGAGAGATTATTAGGTATGCTTATTGTCCAGTAATGGTTAAGGACAGTGTACTTTGCGTGAGTGAAAGCAGGGACTCCAGTAAGACTAGCTATGACAGCAGAACTAAAAGGGAGAGCTGGAAGGTAACACAGACATGAGGGCTCCCTGGGACATAAACCACTTTCAACAAACCTGGGTGAACACGTGAAAGTGGGGGGGGGGACGGCATCCAAACATTCCAGTTCACCACAACACTCTCTGCCTGTGAGACCTCAAGATCTGGAACATGTGTGTGCACTTGGATGGGTTAAATACAGAGGACAAATTCAGAGTATGGGTTACCATACATTGGCCTTCACATGTCACTTTCATCTCAGAAATATTGCTAAGATAAGAAATATAATGTCACTACACGATGCAGAAAAATTAGTTCATACTTTCGTCACCTCTAGGTTGGATTATTGTAATGCCTTACTGTCTGGATGTTCCAGTAGGAGCATAAACCAACTCCATTTAGTCCAGAATACAGCTGCAAGAGTCCTCACTAGAACTAGAAGATAGGACCACATTACCCATATCTTATCCACACTGCATTGGCTTCCAAACAAATTACGTATTGATTATGAAATTCTATTCACTATTCACCCATAAAGAACAAATGGTCTCTCATCACAGTACCTAAGCGAACTTCTGGTCTTTTATGATTTGCCATGTCTACTTCGATCAAAAGGTGCAGGCTATTTGTTATTCAAGGCTATCTTGAATAGTGAAGGCTACAGCAGGGGGGGAGGAGCTTTCTCTTACAAAGCCCCACAGTTATGGAACAGCCTTCCAATTAGTGTTCGGGACTCAGACACAGTCTCAGTGTTTAAGTCCAGGCTGAAACATATTTGTTTAGTCAAGTTTTTTGTGAACAGTTTTTTTTCTTAGGTAAAGGAGCAGATCTAGAGAGTTAATGGGCATAGAGTGTTTTGGTGACATTCTCTCTGGTTTGTTTTCCTTGTCATCATTACAACTGGTTTGATCATTAGGGATACATTTATGTATACATTAAAAAAGTATAACCTAAATGTATATACACCAAAATTGGTCCAAGGAAGGACAACTGGTGAACTGGTAACAAGGTCATGGTCAAGGTCATGATGTGTGTGGGGAGTGAAGGCTAACCTGTCTGGTCTGATCATGCAGAAGAGCACACACAGTAGCACAAATTCCCGAACACTACTACACTACTCTTCCTTGATCTACAAACCCTACTCTACATATACAGTTTACCATTCTTGTGGGGGTTCATGTCTCTATAGTTATAGCTGCTCTCATGGCCTTCTCTCTCATCTTCTGTCTAAATGAGTGCTGTTTAAGTGTTGGGGTATGATTCTGTTCTACCTGAAGAACCTTTGCCAGGAAATAATTTCACTCTAGAGCTCCAGAATGTGTTGTTAAATGTTTTTTTTTTTTAAATGTTCTCTAATTTCATGGTGGTTTCATTCCTGACTTTGTTTCAGCACTAGACCCAGCATTGCTTTCTCATGTTACAAGTTAAGCTTAACATTTTTTTTTACCACTTTTTTGTTTTAATGAAAACTTCAAGTAGTAACATGACACAAATGATGTATTCTGTAGTCATAAATGTTAGGTTAAGGTATGTGAATATGCAGCTATAATTTTGGTTCAATGTAGACATACTTTTCTTTTTTTGGGAGTTTTATGTGAGCCATGTGGATAATGCGCCCTGCCACACTGCAAACATTGTTCAGGAATAATTTGAGGAACATGACAAAGAGTTCAATGTGTTCAGTTTTTTTGAAAATAGTACATTATAAATCTTGTTATTTGTACAAATACAATGTAATTGAAATTTAGTGAATGTCAAAATAAATAAATAAATAAATACATACATAAATTCAGGAAACACAAAACTTCCTAATACTGTGATTATCAGTCATGTCATGTTACATATGCATCACATTTACAATGTATATATTCTTACACATAGTAGCAACAAATTCCTGGAACCAGATTTAACTCAATACTTCCACAGAAATAATTGTGATATTGATCAGTGGAACTGTTGGTGTCAAGCTTCTGCTAAAATCTACCGGTGAGTGGTGGTTTTTAAGAAATTTAATCAAATACATAATGAATTTAATAATGTAATTTTTCATTAAATTAGAAAGTTGTTACTTTACAAGTAGCATCCAAAAATGTGTTGGCAGAAATGTACATCATTGTTGTTCCATAGGGAAAATAAATTGTGAGAAGAATGATGTGTTTCAGAACTCATTATTCCATAGTGTGTGCATGTGTGTGAGATGGAGGATTATCACTGTATGAATTTCTGTAAGTGTGTGTAAGACAGAAAAAGAAAGAGGTTTGACATGTGGACACACCCTAAACAACATGTAGCTGTTACTGTGTTTATAAGATACTATTTATGTTTGTCATTGTGTGTGTATTTCAGATATAATATGGATGTCTTAAAAAGGTGTAACTTCAGCTGAATCTACAAATCAAACATTGGGTCATGAAACACGTTGACAACATTCCAGTACTGGGTGAATCTTTTTCTGAGGTAAGACGGAATCATTTGACCTTTGTATTGTAAACATGACCTGTAAAATAGTGATGCAGTACAATTGAGAGAGTCATTTTTAGGTGTAACAAAGGGATTTAGAGCCACCACGTCAACAGGCTGCTGCAAGTTCTTTTTCATTTTCACATACAATTTTCTTATTTTTATTTTATGTCACCATTTGGTGTAACACACATCTTCCGGTCTTTCTTATTAGTCCCTTTCCCGATTTTGTTGGCAATTATACAATCATACATTTATATTATTCAGCATTTGCACTCCAAAATTGATGTGGAAAAAATGTCTTTCAAAACAATTATTAACTTAAGTAAATAACCGTAAACAGGTTTTCATTAGGATTGGGGATAGGGTTAAGGCTACAATTATAGATATTTATTGAAAAGTATTGAAAAGATTTTCCAGTTAGCCTTAAAAAAATAAAATAAATAAATAATAATTAAAAAAAAAAAAAAAAAAAAACATTAAAATGAGCTCAATAGATTTGCGCCTTTACAGTATTGGTCATTTGATTACTGAAAGGAGATAATATTTAAAGTGAATCATGAAAGAAGCCTTTGCACCAAAGAACAGCATGCAGTAGTGTTGTTATAGAATAAAAGTGATTAAAGTGAATTAGGACATAAAATAATAATAATAATAATAATAATAATAATAATAATAATAATAATAATATGCCAAATCATAGTTACATTTGGTTTGACTGGTCATGAATTGTTGAATACATTGTAATATTTGAACTGGATACCAATAGAATATATAAATATGCAATATTTGATGGATCAATAGTCAAAACATGCAAACCTCTTGGTTCCAATACTACACAACTAATAAGTCCAGCAATGCCTGTACATCCTAAGAAGGCTAAAGAAAATCTGGCATGCCAACCAAAATTCTTTACAACTTCTACAGGGGTACCATCAAACATATTCTCAGCAGAAATATCACAGTCTGATTTGGAAGCTGCTTTGCTCAGGATCACACGGCTCTTCAGTGAGTTGTTAGAACTGCTCAAACCATTGCAGTAGCAGCCTACCCATCCCTGGAGGACACTTACCACACCAGGTTCACCAGGAAACCCCACAATATCATTATGAATAGAACCCACCCTCAACACAGCCTGTTTACATTCCAACCATCAGGTAGATGTTACAGGAGTGTAAAGTCAATTTTATCAGAAGGAATGCAGATTAAGGATTTCATTATATAGTCTAACTGTCAGTTATACTGAACTTATAACAATAAACTCTTGAATGTTGAATCTTATTCCCAGTCCACCACTGAACTTGTACCATTTTTGACTGTCGAGAAAACAAATCATCCTGTTTTACACTGAACTGGATCTTGATGAGGCTCTGGAATGTTGTAGACTAATAAAATTTTTAAGATTCAGTAATTCATAGCGGTCAAACTATTTGTAAGTGTCTAATTTAGGCTTTATTGAACAAAGAACAAGACATTAATATACCCCATGTGTTCCTTTTTAAGATGTGTTCCTTAAAAATAAAGTGTTACCATTATAATAAATAATACAATTTAATTTTGAGAGTAAGAATAATGCAGCATTAATGTACATTTTAAACAGTTATACATATTATACATAAAAATCATATAACTTTGTACGTAATCATATCACACCAATTGCTGCAGTGCATAGAAATGGTTACACCTATAACCATTCCCTCTAAAGTCACCTTTTGGGTAAAAGATCTTCCAAGACAGACCCTATTGTCATTAAAGCTATTGCTGAGAGAGTTACAGGGAATAGATTATTGTTTTTTTGACTGGATGGTTATGACTTTGAAGAAAAACATAAGGTAATATATATCTTTGGGTTTTTTTCATATTCATTTGATTGTTTATTATTTGTTCACATTTAGCACATTTTAAAAAGTTACATTTATAAGCCATGTAATCTGCATCAGCACATAAAAATGAATGAAGATGAAACATTATTATTATTATTATTATTATTATTATTAGTGATGTTTTTCATTTGATAGATACTATTTGACACATCCAATACAACTAAAAATCTACTTTTAAATCTCATTTAATATCAACAGGTTTGCTTTTTCTAAATATAATGGCAGTTACACTACTCACCTCACCATATGTAAGTAGACCTGATATTTCATTTTAAGATTGAATGTATGGTTATCTCATATTAACAACATTGGTATAATACTGTATATACATATTGTTATTATTATTATTAGTAGTAGTATTAGTATTAGTATTATATAGGACTTGTTAAATACTTTTTCACAAAAATTACATCAATAGCCATGATTCCATCCAAAATCTCCAAAGTGCACTTAAGCACTCAGTGGAGGCAGATAATTGTTTTTAGTCTACAACATTCCAGAGCCTCATCAAGATACAGTTCAGTGTAAAACAGGATGATTTGTTTTCTCGACAGTCAAAAATGGTACAAGTTCAGTGGTGGACTGGGAATAAGAGTCAACATTCAAGAGTTTAAGGCAGTTTAATTATATAATTATAATTAAATAACGGAGGTATATAGTTTTTAGCATTTAAGAAAATATGTGCACAAACTATGATGGAAATGCATTTACCAAATGAATTCCTGAATGAATGCCTCAACAAATCATGTGATTGGATAATTGGCTGATGTCATGTGGATATTCAGCACATGTGGCCAACTTGTACAGAGCAATGACAATGTTTTTCCATGGGAACTGGGGCGCATTGTGTCGGCATACCTGGACAAACCAGCAGACCAATCTTGTTGCACAGCATCTCAAATGTTGTTGTAATCATTCTGAAATGCCTGAGCCAAACTCTGTCATAAAAAATGATTTGGTATAATTACCTCCCCAAACCGTCTCACTCGATTCCTTTCCCATATATGAAGCATCTGCCTCTGATGCTTTATATTAAGTTTGACATTAAGTTTGTGATAGGGTATCGTCTGTGCGCTCTGAAGGGCAAGTCATTTATTATAATGGAAAAAAGAGCCACAGTGGTTTCCCAGTTGGACAAATTGCTCATATCCTTTTGTTCCAGTTTCCCTGGAAGTGACCATTTTTTTCTCTTGAACACATGGGATGGAAACGGTGCTTTATTCACAAATATTCAAATTTTTTGGATAAGTTAAATTTGCAACTGGATGGAAAACTAGCTAATGTTTTTATATGGCAAAGAAAAATGAATGATTACATGTGTAAAAAATAAATATATATTTCATTTCTTTGTCAAGGGTATATTTCCTCCCAAATTTACTAAAAATACTTTGGATTAACTGTAATGAGGGAATCTCTTCATGCAACTTCTGTCACATGATGTAAATAGTATGTGTCTCTCTGTAGTATTCAAACTATGCCCAGTGAAAAAAATAAAATATGCAAAAGGCTTTGATAATTGTGGGCTTAAATTTAATAGGTTATGATGTAACTCTAATGTGAGGGAATCTCTTCATGCAACTTCTGTCATATAATGCAAACCCTGCCAGAATGAAAAAAAGATATTTAAATAATATTAGAAGAAAGAAAACTAAATTAATAAGTTCACTGACATTTCTTTAATTCAATACAATAAATAATAGAATTTTATACTTGTAACAGTATGTCTATGGCTGGTGCTTAGTGTACACAAAACACAAGCACAAACAACCTCAGCACCAACAATGGTAGACACAACAGCATTTACACTGAATTCCGCTCCAACAAATACAACTGAGGAACCAAGAACCACAGAGGAAACAACCAGCAATACAACTGTACCATCCACAACAACACCAACAGAATTGTCCACAACCACTGTATCCACAACACAGGCTACAACAACCACAGCACAAACAACTGAGAAAAAAATGCCCCTACAAGTACTCTACCTCCAACTACTACAGATGTGGAACCAACAACTACAGCGGAAACAAACATCACTACAACTGTCCCATCCACTTCAACACCAACAACAGAATTGTCCACAACAACTATATCCACAACACAGACTACAACAACCACAGCACCAATAACTGCAGAAACAACTGACTCTACAAGTACTCTGCCTCCAAATACTGCAGATGTGGAATCAACAACTACAGCGGAAACAACCAGCATTACAACTGTACCATCCACTTCAACTACAATAGAAATGTCCACAACCACTGTATACACAAGACAGACTACAACAAACATAGAACCAACAACTGAAGAAACAACTGCCTCTACAAGTACTCTACCTCCAACTAGTACAGCTGTGGATCCAACAACTACGATGGAAACAAACATCACTACAACTGTCCCATCCACTTCAACACTAACAACAGAATTTAGCAGAACAAACTCATCCACAACACAGGCTACAACAACCACAGCACCACTGACTACAGAAACAACTGCCTCTACAAGTAATATATCTCCATCTACTACAGATGTAGAACCAAAAATTACAGTAGAAACAACCATCACTACAATTGTCCCATCCAATTCAATACTAACAACAGAATTGTCCACAACAACTGTATCAACAGCACAGGTAACAATAACCACAGCACCAACAACTGTAGAAACAACTGCCTCAACAAGTACTCAACCTTCAACTACTACAGGTGTGGATTCAACAACTACAGTGGAAACAGCCATCACTACAACTGGCCCATCCACTTCAACACCAACAACAGAATTGTCCCAAACATCTGTATCAACAACACAGATTACAACAAGCACAGCACCAACAACTGCAGAAACAACTGCCTCGACAACTGCACTGTCTCCAACTACAACTTGTGAGGAATCAGAACCTACAGAGAAAAAAACCAGCACTACAACTGTGCCATCCACTACAACACTAACAACAGAAATTAGCACAACAACTTCATACACAACACAGGCTACAACAACCACAGCACCACCAACTACAGAAACAACCGCCCCAACAGGTACAATATTTTCAACTACTGCTCTTGGTGAACCAACAACTACAGAGGCAACAAGCAGCACTACAAATGTACCATCCAGTACAACACCAACAACAGAATTTAGCAAGACAACTTTATACACAACACAGGCTACAACAACCACAGCACCGCCAACTTCAGAAACAACTGCCTCTACAAGTAGTATATTTTCAACTACTGCTCTTGGGGAACCAACAACTACAGAGGAAAATTCCAGCACTACAACTGTAACATCCACTACAGCACTAACAACAGAATTTAGCAAAACCACTGTATCCACAACACAGGCTACAACAACCACAGCACCACCGACTACAGAAACAACTGCCTCTATAAGTACTATATCTCCTTCTACTACAGATGTGGAACCAACAATTACAGCGGAAGCAACCATCACTACAACTGGCCCATCCACTTCAATACTAACAACAGAACTGTCCACAACAACTGAATCAACAACACAGGATACAACAACTGCAGCACCAACAACAGCAGAAACAACTGCCTCTATAACTACACTATCTCCAACTACTACTCATGAGGAATCAACAACTATAGAGGAAACAAGCAGCACTACAACTGTACCATCCACTACAGCACTAACAACAGAATTTAGCAAAACCACTGTATCCACAACACAGGCTACAACAACCACAGCACCACCGACTACAGAAACAACTGCCTCTACAAGTACTCTACCTCCAACTAAAACAAATGTGCATCCAACAACTACAGCAGAAACAACCATCAATACAATTGTCCCATCCACTTCAACTCCAACAACAGAATTGTCCACAACAACTATATCCACAGCACAGGCTACAACAACCACAGCACCAACAACTGTAGAAACAACTGCCTCTACAAGTACTCAATTTTCAACTACTACAGGTGTGCATCCAACATCTACAGTGGAAACAACCATAACTACAACTGTCCCATCCACTTCAACACGAACAACAGAATTGTCCACAACATCTGTATCAACAACACAGGCTACAACAACCACAGCAACACCGACTACAGAAACAACTGAGTCTACAAATACTCTAAATCCAACTAATACAAATGTGGAAACAACAACTACAGCAGAAACAACCATCACTATAACTGTCCCATCCACTACAAATCCAACAACAGAATTGTCCACAACAACTATGTCCACAGCACAGATTACAACAACCATAGCACCAACAACTGCAGAAACAACTGCGTCTACAACTGCACTGTCTTGAACTACAACACGTGAGGAATCAACACCTACAGAGAAAACAACCAGCACTACAATTGTGCCATCCACTACAACACTAACAACAGAATTTAGCACAACAAACTCATCCACAACACAGGCAACAACAACCACAGCACTGCCAACTACAGAAACAACTGCCTCTACAAGTACTCAACCTTCAACTACTACAGGTGTGGATCCAACAACTACAGCAGAAACAACCATCACTACAACTGTCCCATCCACTTCAACTCCAACAACAGAATTGTCCACAACAACTATATCCATAGCACAAATTACAACAACCGTAGCACCAACAACTGCAGAAACAACTGCGTCTACAACTGCACTGTCTCCAACTACAACACGTGAGGAATCAACACCTACAGAGAAAACAACCAGCACTACAATTGTGCCATCCACCACAACACTAACAACAGAATTTAGCACAACAAACTCATCCACAACACAGGCAAAAACAACCACAGCACTGCCAACTACAGAAACAACTGCCCCTACAAGTACTATATTTTCAACTACTGCTCTGGGGGAACCAACAACTACAGAGGCAACAAGCAGCACTACAAATGTACCATCCACTACAACACTCACAACAGAATTTAGCAAAACAACTTTATACACAGCACAGGCTACAACAACCATAGCACTGCCAACTAGAGAAACAACTGCCTCTACAAGTAGTATATTTTCAAATACTGCTCTTGGGGAACCAACAATTACAGCGGAAGCAACCATCACTACAACTGCCCCATCCACTTCAATACTAACAACAGAACTGTCCACAACAACCGAATCAACAACACAGGATACAACAACTGCAGCACCAACAACAGCAGAAACAACTTACTCTATAACTACACTATCTCCAACTACTACTCATGAGGAATCAACAACTATAGAGGAAACAAGCAGCACTACAACTGTACCATCCACTACAGCACTAACAACAGAATTTAGCACAACCACTGTATCCACAACACAGGCTATAACAACCACAGCACCACCGACTACAGAAACAACTGCCTCTACAAGTACTCTACCTCCAACTAATACAAATGTGGAAACAACAACTACAGCAGAAACAACCATCACTACAACTGTCCCATCCACTTCAACTCCAACAACAGAATTGTCCACAACAACTATATCCACAGCACAGGCTACAACAACCACAGCACCAACAACTGTAGAAACAACTGCCTCTACAAGTACTCAATTTTCAACTACTACAGGTGTGCATCCAACATCTACAGTGGAAACAACCATAACTACAACTGTCCCATCCACTTCAACACGAACAACAGAATTGTCCACAACATCTGTATCAACAACACAGGCTACAACAACCACAGCAACACCGACTACAGAAACAACTGAGTCTACAAATACTCTAAATCCAACTAATACAAATGTGGAAACAACAACTACAGCAGAAACAACCATCACTATAACTGTCCCATCCACTACAAATCCAACAACAGAATTGTCCACAACAACTATGTCCACAGCACAGATTACAACAACCATAGCACCAACAACTGCAGAAACAACTGCGTCTACAACTGCACTGTCTTGAACTACAACACGTGAGGAATCAACACCTACAGAGAAAACAACCAGCACTACAATTGTGCCATCCACTACAACACTAACAACAGAATTTAGCACAACAAACTCATCCACAACACAGGCAACAACAACCACAGCACTGCCAACTACAGAAACAACTGCCTCTACAAGTACTCAACCTTCAACTACTACAGGTGTGGATCCAACAACTACAGCAGAAACAACCATCACTACAACTGTCCCATCCACTTCAACTCCAACAACAGAATTGTCCACAACAACTATATCCATAGCACAAATTACAACAACCGTAGCACCAACAACTGCAGAAACAACTGCGTCTACAACTGCACTGTCTCCAACTACAACACGTGAGGAATCAACACCTACAGAGAAAACAACCAGCACTACAATTGTGCCATCCACCACAACACTAACAACAGAATTTAGCACAACAAACTCATCCACAACACAGGCAAAAACAACCACAGCACTGCCAACTACAGAAACAACTGCCCCTACAAGTACTATATTTTCAACTACTGCTCTGGGGGAACCAACAACTACAGAGGCAACAAGCAGCACTACAAATGTACCATCCACTACAACACTCACAACAGAATTTAGCAAAACAACTTTATACACAGCACAGGCTACAACAACCATAGCACTGCCAACTAGAGAAACAACTGCCTCTACAAGTAGTATATTTTCAAATACTGCTCTTGGGGAACCAACAATTACAGCGGAAGCAACCATCACTACAACTGCCCCATCCACTTCAATACTAACAACAGAACTGTCCACAACAACCGAATCAACAACACAGGATACAACAACTGCAGCACCAACAACAGCAGAAACAACTTACTCTATAACTACACTATCTCCAACTACTACTCATGAGGAATCAACAACTATAGAGGAAACAAGCAGCACTACAACTGTACCATCCACTACAGCACTAACAACAGAATTTAGCACAACCACTGTATCCACAACACAGGCTATAACAACCACAGCACCACCGACTACAGAAACAACTGCCTCTACAAGTACTCTACCTCCAACTAATACAAATGTGGAAACAACAACTACAGCAGAAACAACCATCACTACAACTGTCCCATCCACTTCAACTCCAACAACAGAATTGTCCACAACAACTATATCCACAGCACAGGCTACAACAACCACAGCACCAACAAATGTAGAAACAACTGCCTCTACAAGTAATCAAATTTCAACTACTACAGGTGTGCATCCAATATCTACAGTGGAAACAACCATAACAACAACTGTCCCATCCACTTCAACACCAACAACGGAATTGTCCACAACATCTGTATCAACAACACAGATTGCAACAACCGCAGCATCAACAACGACAGAAAGAACTGCCTCTACAACTGCACTGTCTCCAACTACAACACGTGAGGAATCAACACCTACAGAGAAAACAACCAGCACTACAATTGTGCCATCCACTACAACACTAACAACAGAATTTAGCACAACAAACTCATCCACAACACAGGCAACAACAACCAAAGCACTGCCAACTACAGAAATAACTGCCCCTACAAGTACTATATTTTCAACTACTGCTCTGGGGGAACAAACAACTACAGTGGCAACAAGCAGCACTACAAAAGTACCATCCACTACAACACTAACAACAGAATTTAGCAAAACAACTGTATCCACAACACAGGCTACAACAACCATAGCACCGCCAACTAGAGAAACAACTGCATCAACAAGTACTCAATCTTCAACTACTACAGGTGTGGATCCAACAACTACAGTGGAAACAACCATCACTACAACTGTCCCATCCACTTCGACACCAATAGAATTGTCCACAACCACTGTATACACAACACAGGCTGCAACAACCATAGCACCAACAACTGAAGAAACAACTGCCTCTACAAGTACTCTACCTCCAACTACTACAAATGTGGAACCAACAACTACAGTGGAAACAACCATTACTACTACTGTCCCATCCACTTCAATACCAACAACAGAACTGTCCACAACATCGGTATCAACAACACAGATTACAACAACCACAGCACCAACGACTGCAGAAAGAACTGCCTCTACAACTGCACTGTCTCCAACTACAAATCGTGAGGAATCAACACATACAGGGAAAACAACCAGCACTACAACTTTGCCATCCACTACAACACTAACAACAGAATTAAGCACAACAACTTCATACACAACACAGGATACAACAACCACAGCACCACCAACTACAGAAACAACTGCCCCCACAAGTACTATATTTTGAACTACTGCTCTTGGGGAGCCAACAACTACAGAGGAAACAACCAGCACTACAACTGTACCATCCACTACAACACTAACAACAGAATTTAGCACAACCAATGTGTCCACAACACAGGCTACAACAACCACAGCACCACTGACTGTAGAAACAACTGGCTATAGAAGTACTATATTTTCAACTATTGCCCTTTGGGGAGCAACAACTACAGAGGAAACAGCCAGCACTACAACTGTACCATCCACTTCGACACCAATAGAATTGTCCACAACCACTGTATACACAACACAGGGTGCAACAACCATAGCACCAACAACTGAAGAAACAATTGCCTCAACAAGTACTCTACCTCCAACTACTAAAACTGTGGATCCAACAACTACAGTGAAAACAACCATCACTACAACTGTCCCATCCACTTCAACACTAACAACAGAATTTAGCACAACAACTTTATACACAACACAGGCTACAACAACCACAGCACCACCGACTACAGAAACAACTGCCTCTACAAGTACTCTACCTCCAACTAATACAAATGTGGATCCAACAACTACAGAGGAAACAACCATCACTACAAGTGTCCCAACCACTTCAACACCACCAACAGAATTGTCCACAAGAACTATATCTACAGCACAGGATACAACAACCGCAGCACCAACAACTGTAGAAACAACCGCCTCTACAAGTACTCAACTTTCAACTACTACAGGTGTGGATCCAATAACTACAGAGGAAACAACCAGCACTAAAACTGTACCATCCACTACAGCACTAACAACAGAATTTAGCACAACCACTGTATCCACAACACAGGCTACAACAACCACAGCACCACCGACTACAGAAACAACTGCCTCTACAAGTACTATATCTCTTTCTACTACAGATGTGGAACCAACAATTACAGCGGAAACAACCATCACTACAACTGTCCCATCCACTTCAATACTAACAACAGAACTGTCCACAACAACTGAATCAACAACACAGGTTACAACAACTGCAGCACCAACAACAGCAGAAACAACTGCCTCTATAACTACGCAATCTCCAACTACTACTCATATGGAATCAACAACTATAGAGGAAACAAGCAGCACTACAACTGTACCATTCACTACAGCACTAACAACAGCATTTAGCACAACCACTGTATCCACAACACAGGCTACAACAACCATAGCACCAACAACTGAAGAAACAACTGCCTCTACAAGTACTCTACCTCCAACTACTACAACTGTGGATCCAACAACTACAGTGGAAACAACCATCACTACAACTGTCCCATCCACTTCAACACTAACAACAGAATTTAGCACAACAACTTTATACACAACACAGGCAACAACAACCACAGCACCACCGACTACAGAAACAACTGCCTCTACAAGTACTCTACCTCCAACTAATACAAATGTGGAGCCCACAACTACAGCAGAAACAACCATCACTACAGGTCTCCCATCCACTTCAACACCAACAACAGAACTGGCCACAACAACTATATCCACAGCACAGGCTACAACAACCACAGCACCAACAACTGTAGAAACAACTGCCTTTACAAGTACTGAACATTCAACTACTACAGGTGTGGATCCAACAACTACAGAGGAAACAACCATCACTACAACTGTCCCATCCACTTCAACACCAACAACAGAATTGTCAATAACATCTGTATCATCAAAAGAGATTACAACAACCACAGCACCAACAACTACAGAAACAACGGCCCCTACACGTACTATATTTTCAAATACTGCTCTGGGGGAGCCAACAACTACAGAGGAAATAACCAGCACTACAACTGTACCATCCACTTCAACACCAACAACAGAATTGTCCACAACAACCATATCCACAACAAAGACTACAACACCCACAGCACCAATAACTTCAGAAACATCTGCCTCTACAAGTACTCTGCCTCCAACTACTGCAGATGTGGAATCAAAAACTACAGCTGAAACAACCAGCACTACAACTGTACCATTCACTTCAACACCAATAGAAATGTCCACAACAACTTTATACAAAACACAGGCTACAACAGCCACAGCACTGCCAACTACAGAAACAACTGCCTCCACAAGTACTATATTTTCAACTACTGCTCTTGGGAAGCCAACAAGTACAGAGGCAACAACCAGCACTACAACTGCAACATCCACATCAATACTAACAACAGAATTGTCCTCAACAACTGTATCAACAACACAGGCTACAACAGCACAAACAACTTCAGAAACAACTGCCTCTAGAAGTACTCTATCTCGAACTACTACAGGTGTGGATCCAAAAACTACAGTGGAAACAATGAGTACTTCAGCTGTACCATCCACTTCAGCACCAACACAAATGCCCACAACCAATGTATACACAACATAAGCTATAACAACCACATCACAGACAACTGTAGAAACAACTGCCTCTACAAGTACACAATCTCCAACTACTACTCGTGAGGAATCAACCACTACACAGGAAACAACCAACTCTACAACTGTACCATTCACTACAACTCTAACAACAGAATTTAGCACAACCACTGTATTCACAACACAGGATACAACAACCACAGCACCGCCGACCACAGAAACAATTGCCTCTACAAGTACTCTACCTCCAACTACTACAAATGTGGAACCAATAACTACAGAGGAAACAACCAGCACTACAACTGTACCAGCCACTTCAACATCAACAGAATTGTCCACACCTACTGTATACCCAACACAGGCTACAACAATTACAGTACCAACAACTGTAGAAACAACAGCTTCTACAAGTACACAATCTCCAACTACTACTCGTGAGGAATCAACCACTAAACAGGAAGCAACTGGCACTACAACTGTACTATCCACAACACCACTAACAACAGAATTTAGCACAGCCACTGTATCGACAACACAGGCTACAACAACCACAGCAACGCCAACTACACAAACATCTATCTCTACAAGTACTCAATCTCCTACTACAACAGATGTGGAACCAACAACTACAGCTGTAACAACCAGCACTAAAACTGTACCATTCCCTTCAACACAAACAACAGAATTTAGCACAACCACTGTATCCACAACACAGGCTACAAGAAACACAGCACAAACAACCGCAGAAACAACTGCCTCTACAAGTACTCTAACTCCAACTACTACAGATGTGGAATCAACAGCTACAGAGGAAACAACCAGTAGTACAACTGTACCATCCACTACAACACTAACAACAGAATTTAACACAACAACTATATCCACAACACAGGCTACAACAAACACTGCACCAACAACTTCAGAAACAACTGCCTCTACAATTACTATGTTTTCAACTATTGCTTTTGGGGAACCAACAGCTACAGAGGAAACTACCAGCACTACAACTGAAACATCCACTTCAACACCAACACAAATGCCCACATCCAATGTATACACAACACAAGCTATAACAACCACATCACAGACAACTGCAGAAACAACTGCCTCTACAAGTACTCTAACTCCAACTACTACAGATCTGAAATCAACACCTACAGAGGAAACAACCAGCTCTACAACTGTACCATTCACTACAACTCTAACAACAGAATTTAACACAACCACTGTATCCACAACACAGGATACACCAACCACAGCACCACCGACTACAGAAACAACTTCCTCTGCAAACACTCTACCTCCAACTACTACAAATGTGGAACCAACAACTACAGAGGAAACAAACAGCTGTACAACTGTACCATCCACTTCAACACCAACAGATCTGTCCACACCTACTGTAAACCCAACACAGGCTACAACAACTATAGTACCAACAACGGCAGAAACAACTGCCTCTACAAGTACACAATCTCCAACTACTACTCATGAGGAATCAACCACTACACAGGAATCAACCAGCACTACAACTGTACTATCCACAACACCACTAACAACATAATTTAGCACAACCACTGTATCGACAACACAGGCTACAACAACCACAGCACTGCCGACCACAGAAACAACTACCTCTATAAGTACTCTATCTCCAACTACAACAGATGTGGAACCAACAACTACAGCTGAAACAACCAGCACATCAGCTGTACCTTCCAGTACAACACCAACAACAGACCTGACCACAACCACTGTATCCACAGCACAGGCTACAACAACCGCAACATCAACAACTGCAGAAACAACTGCCTCTAAAACTACACTATGTCCAACTACTACTCATGAGGACTCAACAACAACAGAGGAAACAACCAGCACTACAGCTGTACCTTACACTACAACACCAGCAACAGAATTGTCCACAACCACTGTATCCACAACACAGGCTACAACAACCACAGCACCAACAACTACAGAAACAACTGCCTCTACAAGTACTCTACTGCCAACTACTACAAATGTGGAACCAACAACTACAGAGGAAACAACCAGCTCTACAATTGTACCATCCACTTCAACACCAACAATATTGACCACACCCACTGTATCCACATCACAGGCTACAGCAACCACAGCACCACTGACTACAGAAACAACTGCCTCTACAAATTCAATATTTTCAAGTATTGCTCTTGGGGAACCAACAACTACAGCGGAAACTTCCAGCACTACAACTGTACCATCCACTTCAACACCAACAACAGAATTGTCCACAACAACTATATACTCAACACAGGCTACAACAACCACAGCACAGACTGCAGAAACAACTGACTCTACAAGTATTCTACCTCCAACTACTGCAGTTGTGGAACCAACAACTACAGCGGAAACTGCAGTTGTAGTGCCGCTTGCTTCTGCAACTGCAGAAACAACTGCCTCTACAAGTACTCAAAGTCCAACTACTACTGATGTGGAACCTACAGAGGAAACAACCAGCAGTACAACTGTACCATCCACTACAACACTTACAACAGAATTTAGCACAACCACTATATCCACAACACAGGCTACAACAACTACAGCACAAACAACTGCAGCAACAACTGCCTCTACAAGTACTCTATTTTCAACTACTACTCTTGAGGAACCAACAACTATAGAGGCCACAACCAGCACTACAACTGTACTATCCACTACAACACTAACAACAGAATTGACCACAATCACTGCATCCACAACACAGTCTACAACAGCCACAGAACCAATTACATTAAAAAGATCTGTTTCTACAACAACTCTAGCAAATGTAATTGAGGAATCAACTACAGTTGAAACCACTGCAATTTTATTCCCAACTTCAACTCCTTTAACAACAGAATCATGCACTACAAACCCACCAACATTAACTGCAATTTCTACAGCAACACTTTCAGTAATGTATGTTACTTTCAGACATGTATGTGAATTATAAAGAATAACATATTCATGCTGTATTCTGATTGGAAAATTAACAATAATGCTCTATTTAATCAAATTTGGTTCAGCTGTGGTTCAGACCAGGATGGTCTTCAATTCCTCCTCTATTGTTCCCAGTGAGAGTTTGGTCCTCAGTGCAACCCAGACTCTTCTCGGTGCTCGACTCATAAACCTCAGTGACTCTGTAAAAGTGCTGACCTTCACGTATGAGAGTATGTTTTCTTTAGTAATGACATATTTACATGCAGTAGTATACAAATTAGTGTCTCATCAGCATGAAGTCTTTAGCAGCCATTCTAAATCACATCTGATTTGTTCCACAGAAATGTCGGACACCTCCTATGCAGTCAAATTCACATTCAATATCAGTAACATCAGCATGCCAGAGAACCCTGACCTCAAGAACAACACCTACAACCAAGTGGGGAGCGTCATCAATAATGCTGTGTGTACATGACCAAGTGCATAATAACGTTCTAACAAAAGTCTCAGAGATGACGTTGGATCCCATTGCAGTGTTTAATGAAAACATTTGCAAAAGTCAAATACAGGTTCATCTAAAAAAAAAATTAATATTGTGGAAAAGTTTTTCTTATAATTTAATTCAAAAGTGGAACTTTCATATATTCTAGATTCATTACAAATAAAGTGAAATATTTCAAGTATTTTTTGTTTTGTTTTAATCTTAATGATTACGGCTTACAACTCATGGAAATAAGATACTGGAAAAGTCCAGTATCTCAAAAATATTGGTATAAACAATCAAGGTCAAGTGTGAAGTTTCCACAGTCAGTGATGATTTTGGGGTGCCATGTTGGTCCACTGTGTTTTCTCAAGTAGAGAGTCAACGCAGCGTTTACCAGGAGATTTTAGAGCACTTCATGCTTCCATCTGCTGAAAAGCTTTATGGAGATTATGAGTTCATTTTCCAGCAGGACTTGGCACCTGCCCACAGAGTCAAAATTACTAGTAACTGGTTTGCTGACCATGGTGTTACTGTGCTTGATCGGCCAGCCAACTCACCTGACCTGAATTTTGTCAAGAGTAAGATGAGAGACACCAGAACCGACAATACAGACGAGCTGAAGGCCGATATCAAAGCAACCTGGGCTTCCATAACACCTCAGCAGTGCCACAGGCTGATCGCCTCCATGCCACGCCCCATTGATGCAGTAATTCGTGCAAAGGGAGCCCCGCCCAAGTATTGAGCGCATGAATTAATATTTTGAAAAATTGGATTTTTGACTTCCATGAGCTGTAAGCTGTAATCATCAAGATCAAAACAAAAAAGGCTTGAAATATTTCACTTTATGTGTAATGAGTCTAGAAAATATGAAAGTTCTACTTTCTGAATTAACTTATGGGAAAAATGTAACTTTTTCACAATATTCTAATTTTTTGAGATGCACCTGTAGTCTAAAAGTCAAAACAGTAACCCCTGGGTTGTATGAGGCAGGGCAGACTCACAGTGGGGTAACCAGCAAAGTTAAAAACACTAGAAAGCAGATGCAGATGAAACAGCAGAGCAGGATCATAAAACAGTGATCAAATATAAGACTGCAATGGGGGACTTGAAAAGGGGTTAGGAATGTGCAACAGAAATAGTAGCAAGATTTCACAATGGCATTGACACATGACACATAAAAACTGATTAAGTATCATTCCTTCTCCAGCTAAACACACTTCTAAATGAACCTGGTGCAGAACCATTCGAACCCCAGAGCTCTTTTTTCATGTAAATTCGCAGCAGTATTCTTTCCCCTCTCACAATAGGTTTGCTAATCCTTATTGTAAAGTGAAATGTATTGTGATGTTTGTGATTTCTTCTTCTGGTAACAGGAGTTCAGGAAATCAGGTTAATGGTGGCATGGAGTACCACTTCCAAGATGGAGACAGCAAAACACCAGCAGCCTTCCTGAATGAGCTTAAAGCACAGAGCTCACCTATGTAAGTGTCCTGATATTAAATTCAAAAGTTTGCATCAGTGTGTTCTCACTATTTGGGTTGAATGTATCCTTATTCAGTTATATTTAATGACAGATTGTTATTTTGCTAATATTTCAATCTTCATCAGCTCTAATATACTTAATGAGTATACCCCTTTTATTCTTGATGCATTTGATTAATTTTATAATATCTTTCCTTCAACAGATTGGGAAATGTCTTGATATATATTCGTCTAGTTTTTAAGAACTTCACCAGAATACCTAGTGGGGCTGATGTTCTCAAAGCTGCTAATGATCTGCTATACTCAAAGATCAGAAGAGCACCAGCCTGTTATGTCACCGGAAGAAGGCTGGACACAGTTGCGGTCAAAAACTTCGTCACTTTATTCAGCACACATGTAGAAAGGACACAGGATAACAGAAAAGCTTTATGAAGGCTTCGAGACTTAGCAGGTTATCGTGGCAAAGTTTATACACTCTCTCAAATCGTTAGCGCTAGCAGTAAAAACACACAATTTGCAACGAAAAGGAAAAACGGAAAATAAGCACCCAGAACCCTTAACATAAATTGAGGTCAATACATAAAGTGTGCTACCTACACAGCGCTAACAGAAATCAGACACAAGTGCACGTTAAACTATCACCGAGATGTATAAACAGAAAGAGGGCTTTAGAGGAAGTCGGAGTCCAAGGTACTTAGCTTTAAGGTCAATGCCGTGAGAATCAGTCCAGAATTCAATTGCTCAGTAAGATAAGATTCGGGAGAACAAACAATACTTCGCGTTTAATCTGTAAAACAAAAGTCCTTAAATAAAGTGCTAGTGAGATAGAAAACAGGTGTGCGGGATTAGAAGGAAGGTGATTGTGACCGTGGTAGTGTGTGGGTGCTCTGGGTGTTGTAGTCCCTGGCGGCCATGTTTGTAGGCCGCCGAGCTTGCTGGGAAATGTAGTGTGGAGTTTGTGGATGAGAGTTCTGGTAATTGAAGTCGCGCTTTTTGCGCGACCTAACACAGCCCTTGTAACACAAAAACTGAATGACCCTGTGAGCATACAGGATGTCACCTATCAGCGTGAGTCTCCTTTATATTAATCTGTCCCTAAATTGTGTCTTAAATATATTAAATGTAATGTATTGGATATAATTTTGTTTATTATCTACATTTCAGAAATTGACAACAATTCATACAATATTAGCTTTGGATTCCAAATCAGCAATGTGCCCATCTCCAAGGATATTCAGCTGAGGAGCAAAACATATGATTTAATCCAAATCACCATCAACGGCCTGGTAAGTGTAAGCTGTTGTTCTCTGTTCCAATATTACGTTATACAGTAAAATAAAAAAATTACTTTGACCATGTTCAATTACAACATTTTTACCCTTTTATTTAGCTGAATGATATTTTGAATGTGAAAAGTGCTACTCCATTTGTCTTCCCAAGAGCAAACTACGAGTAAGTGACTTCTTTCTGCATTTCAAACCCAATGCTGTTTTTTTTTTTTTTTTTTACAAAGTAGGTAAAAATAGTCACTTTGAACACTGTCTTTAAAGAAGGAAAAAGTAGAGACGTGATTTAGGAAATCTGTCTGTGCTGAAGCCATTACATTAAACTGGAGGGTCTCATGACATTGAGTTACTGTAAATTACACTTTGCCAAAAAAGAACAAGTTAAGATTTTTCCAGAAGATTCCATCACTGACCAGAGGTGCTTTACCAGTGAGAGACAGTTCAGAGGTGTAAAATTTAAATTGTTCACAGTCAATTAACTTTGTTTGTCAAAGCCATGGTCCATAGGACACTAGTTAATATATTTATTTCCAGAACTGAATATAGACTCTTTTAAAAATCAGAATGGGACACTCAGGGTTTGTTTGATCTTTTTTAACCAGGTTTAATGGTAAAGAAATTGTGGCCAAAATAGAATACGTCTTTGTGGAAGGTGACACCAAGTGGACACCAAGTGGATTTCTTTCTGCAATACTCAACATTGCAGGTCTGGCAACCTTCACCACTCCTGCTGCTCAAACAGATCCCTTGATACATAGCCCTTGACAGGCCTGCACTTGATACATAATTGTTTTCTTTTGCAGTGTCATCTACAACAGCTTCTCCAACAACTACAAAACATCTTACTCTGACTTCAACAGCAACTCCATCAACAATGTATGTTAATTTCCAACATGTGTGTGCAATAGAGAATTCAATTTTATCATGATTTTAGAAAAATAATCACTGTAATGGTTTGTCTTTTCAGATCTGCTTCAGCTGTCATTCAGACCAGGATGGTCTTCAGCTCCCTCTCTTCAATTCCCAGTGAGAGTTTCGTTCTCAGTGCAACCCAGACTCTTCTGAGTGCTCGACGCACAAACTTCAGTGACTCTGTAAAAGTGCTGAACTTCACCTATGAGAGTATGTTTTATTTACTAATAATGCACTTACATACTATCCAAATTATTATCTCATGCTCTTGAAGTGTTGATCTTCATCAGCAATTTTAAAGCACATTTGATTTGATCCATAGAAATTTCAAACACCTCCTATGCAGTCAACTTCACATTCAACATCAATAACATCAGCATGCCAGAGAAGCCTAACCTCAGGAACAACACCTACAATAAAGTGGAAAACATCATCAATAACGCTGTGAGTGTATAGGAGTATATGCATAACAACACTCTAACAAATGTCCAGATATTGTTGCAAAAATCAAACTGTAAAAAAGTCAACACAGTAAACACAGGATTATCTGAAGCAGGGCAGATTCCCTGTGGGTAGGGTGACCACACATTCTCTTATTCCCAGACATGCTTGCATTGCTTTAACCCCTCTCTGTAAGTCCCACCTTCTCGCACACCGATTGGTCGATTATAAAAGGCTTGCAGCAACTATTGGCCATATTCCTGCATCACAACCATTAGCCTTCTCTCAGCGAACGCATGAAGGTGAAGCGCTGTTGTGTTTGGCATCAAACAGTTACTTGACAATAGCAGCAAATGAAGCTGTCCTGAGTCGAAACAACGCCCATGGCCATATAATGTAAATTTTTTATTTCATGTTATTGCATTGCTTCATATTACATGGTCATTCAAATGTGTAAATGATGGCAGAAAGTACACTCTTGGCATCTAATATTTTATTTCATTCCACTGACATTCAAAACATACTATATATTCTTCAATTGAAAACCTTTGAAACCGTTTTTATTTGTAAGAGAAAAAAATCTATACAAACTGTACAGTGTAATAATCTTGTATCCCACATAAAACTGATTAATTATCTTTCTGTCTCCAGCTAAACACACTTCTAAATAAACCTGATGCAGAACCATTCAAACACAAGAACTCCGTTTTCACATAAGTTCACAACATTATTAACTTCACCTTGGAAAATACTTTCTGTAATTCTTATTGTAAAGCAAAGTGTATTGTGATGTTTGTTTTTTTTCTGTTGGTAACAGGAGTTCAGTAAACCAGGTTAATGGTTACATGGAGTACTACTTCCAAGATGGAGACACCAAAACACCAGCAGCCTTCCTGAATGAGCTTAAACCTGTGTATGTGTCCTGATATTAATTTCACAAGTTTGCAGTAGTCAGTGTGTTCTCACAGCTTGTGCTAAATGTTCAGTTAAAACTCTAATTAGTGACAAATTGTGTTAATTTGTTTTTATCTCTCAATCTTCACCAGTCATTATTTACCTAATCAGTAGCTAACTACTCTTCTTTAAATCGCTCTCATTCTTTATACGTTTTATTAATTTTATCATATCTTTTCTCCTACTTCAGATTGGGGAATGTCCATATATATATTCGTCTAGTTTTTAAAAACTTGACCAGAGTACCCAGTAAGGCTGATGTTCTCAAAGCTGCTAATGCTCTGCTGGACTCGAAGATCAGAAGAGCACGAGATCTTGTAACACAAAAACTGAATGATCCTGTGAGCATACAGGACGTCACCTATCAGCGTGAGACTCCTTTATATTCAGGTGTCCCTAAATTGTAACTTAAATGTATTAAATGTAATGTATTGGATATATATTTTTTTTATTATCTACATTTCAGAAATTGACAACAACTCATACATTATACTCTTTGGATTCCAAATCAGCAATGTGACCATCTCCAAGGACATTCAGCTGAGGAGCGAAACATATGCTTTAATCCAAGACACCATCAATAACCTGGTAAGTGTAAGCCACTGTTCTCTGTGCCAAAATTAGTTTATGCAGTAAAATAAAATAAAAATAATATTAAGACATTTTTTTTTTTTACATCCCTTATTTTTTTTTAGCTGAACACTATTCTGAATGCCAAAGGCGTTTCTCCATTTGTCTTCCCACAAGCAAACTACACGTAAGTGCCATTTTTCTGCATCTCAAGTTCAGTGCTGAATTACAAAATAAATTTAAAATAATAACATTATAACATATAACATTACGGGTTTTAAAGAAGGAAATAGAAGAGTTATAATTTTTAGAAATCTGGCTGTGCTGGTGCCATTACATTAAACGGGAAGCTTTCATGACTTTAAGTAATATGAGCAGATCTTTCAGCATTGGTTGAAAAGTGGTGGAATTAATCTAGTCTTAGAATCAGCAGATGGTCACAAATGTTAGAGCTAGTACCATTTGAGCCGCTGTGGATCGACAGTTAAGGCTATGGGTTCGTGACGAGGAGGAGGGAGAAGCCAAGTTTCAAGGATGCACACCTGGCACTGATTTGGCTAATCAGTGGGAGAGAGAGAGCTAAAGGAGCGTATGGAAGGGCCAGTGAGAGAGGTGAATGTGTCTCTCTCTCGTGCTTCCAGCCACCATTATTATAGGTTGCTATCAAAGAACTTTATTTATGAAAGTCATGGGGCACAGGACACCATAGTTAATTTATTTATTTTCAGAACTGAATAACTTTTTTTAAAAATCAGAATGGAAAACTCAGTTTTTATTTATTTCTCTTTTCCTCCAGGTTTAATGGTATAGCAGTTGTGGCTGATTCAGAATACATCTTTGTGGAAGGTGTCACCAAGATCAGAAGAGCACGAGATCTTGTAACACAAAAACTGAATGATCCTGTGAGCATACAGGACGTCACCTATCAGCGTGAGTCTCCTTTATATTCAGGTGTCCCTAAATTGTAACTTAAATGTATTAAATGTAATGGATTGGAACTACAAGTGGACACCGAGTGGATTTCTTTCTGAAATACTCAACATTAGCGGTCTGGCGACCTTCACCACTCCTGCTGCTCCTGCTGCTCCTGCTCAAACCCAACCTCCTTTCTATATAGTCCCGGGGCTCACAGTGCAGGCAAACACCAACACCACCACCACTGGAGGAAGTTCTGCATGGATCCTGGGAATCATTATCCCCTGCAGTATAGTCATTATTCTCATACCATGCTGGATTCCACTCTGTGTAAGTGTCACCAAAATCTCTTCTAAACCCTACACTTAGGGTATTATTTGGCAAGGAATATAAATCTTTATAAAATGTTTTATGTTTATCTGTATTTGCAGGCACTGACAAGTTATTTTTAATTAAATATTATTATTTTTGAACAATTACTGGAACATGAATAGTTAATCAGAATCTCTCCTCTATTCCCTCTCGTCTCTCTTGTTTCTCTCCGTCTCATTCAGTGTCTGCTGTGTGGCTGCTGCGCTGGTTTAAGAAGGCGCTACAACAGAAGACGGTCCTACAATGTCCAATACACAACACATAACAGACTCTATTAAAAACAGATTGTAAACAGAGTGTAAAATAACAACAAAATGTAACTTGTAACCATTGGAATCTATCTTACTATATAGTTTTTCAATTTATTTATTTAATTCTATTTTATTTAACCTTCACACCCAAAAATGTACTGTTCTGAATTATTAAAATTACGCTGCATACTGTCTATTAAAGTAAATTATTAACAGGATCATCTATATATATATATTTCAAATGTGCATAAATATTTTAATTTAGCTTATTTACTAAAGACTTGCATAATAATGTTTATCAAATAATAAAGCTTATCTTTTTTGTCTCTAAATAGGCATTATTCTATTTTGATTTGTTATTTTATAAGACATCAAGCTGCAGCAAAGTAATGGCATTTTAATTCAAACTATTAATACTGATGACATTTATGATTTCAAGAAATAATTATTTAACCTCAATTATAAATTGGGATTAATTATAATAGTATTGACCCTTATCCATCATAGAAATGAGTGCAGATTTGATAGTCCTGAAAGGCCTCTGCTCCAGGTGCTCTGGTTTCCTCCAAATCTCCAAACAACATGTCAGTAGTTACTTACTAGTCCTGAAATGCACATCACTGGAGGGGGAAAAAAAGTGAGTCTACTGCATGTATCCATACAGAAGATGACCATATGTGTAGCTGCATTTGATGTAGTCATAAACAAGCTTATTAAATAAACATTTAATAAGTTTAAATTAAACCATTACCGATGCGAGTAAAACATGAGTTGCTAAAGGAAAAAGTGAATAATATGTGTGGATTTCCATAAACTACAGCCATGGTTTTGAGAATTACACAAATATCAATTTTCACAAAGTCTACTGCTTCAGTGTTTTTAGATCTTTTTGTAAGATGTTACTGTTACTGAAGTATAATCACAAGCATTTCATAAGTGTCAATGGCTTTTATTGACAATTACATGAAGTTTATGCAAATATTTGCAGTGTTGACCCTTCTTTTTCAAGACCTCTGCAATTCGCCCTGGCATGCTGTCAGTCAACTTCTGGGCCACATCCTGAATGATGGCAGCCCATTCTTGCATAATCAATGATTGGAGTTTGTGGGTTTTTGTTTGTCCATCCACCTCTTGAGGATTGACCACAAATTCTCAATGGGATTAAGGTCTGGGGAGTTTCCTGGCCATGGACCCAAAATGTTGATGTTTTGTTCCCCGAGCCACTTCGTTATCACTTTTGCCTTGTGGCAAGGTGCCCCATCATGCTGGAAAAAGCATTGTTCGTCACCAAACTGTTCTTGGATGGTTGGGAGAAGTTGCTCTCTGAGGATGTTTTTGTACCATTCTTTATTCATGCCTGTGTTCTTAGGCAAAATTGTGAGTGAGCCCACTTCCTTGCCTGAGAAGCAACCCCACACATGAGTGGTCTCAGGATGCTTTATTGTTGGCATGACACAGGACTGATGGTAGCGCTCACCTTTTCTTCTCCAGACAAGCTTTTTTTCCAGATGACCCAAACAATTGGAAAGGGGATTCATCAGAGAAAATGACATTACCCCAGTCCTCAGCAGTCCAATCCCTGTACTTTTTGCAGAATAGCAGTCTGTCCCTGATGTTTTTCCTGGAGAGAAGTGGCTTCATTGCTGCCCTTCTTGACACCAGGCCATCCTCCAAAAGTCTTCGCCTTACTGTGCATGCAGATGCACTCACACCTGCCTGCTGCCATTCCTGAGCAAGCTCTGCACTGGTGGTGCTCCGATCCCACAGCTGAATCAACTTTAGGAGACGGTCCTGGCGCTTGCTGGACTTTCTTGGGCGCCCTGAAGCCTTCTTCACAACAGTTGAACCTCTCTCCTTGAAGGTCTTGATGATCCGATAAATGGTTGATTTAGGTGCAATCTTAGTAGCAGCAATACCCTTGCCTGTGAATCCCTTTTTGTGCAAAGCAATGATGGCTGCACGTGTTTCCTTGCAGGTAACCATAGTTAACAGAGGAAGAACAATAATTTCAAGCACCACCCTCCTTTTAAAGCTTCCAGTCTGTTATTCTAACTCAATCAGCATGACAGAGTGATCTCCAGCCTTGTCCTCGTTAACACTCTCACCTGTGTTAACGAGAGAATCACTGACATGATGTCAGCTGGTCCTTTTGTGGAAGGGCTGAAATGCAGTGGACATGTTTTTTTGGGATTAAGTTCATTTTCATGGCAAAGAGGGACTTTGAAATTAATTGCAATTCATCTGATCACTCTTCATAACATTCTGGAGTATATGCAAATTGCTATCATAAAAACTGAGGCAGCAGACTTTGTAAAAATTAATATTTGTGTCATTCTCAAAACTTTTGGCCACGGCTGTAGAACCAAGGAATACTGCTAGAGTGTCGTTTTTCCTGCCTGTATTTTGTATTTCCTCAGCAAATTGTTTAGAAGTTGCTGGTTTGCACAATTGTACCTTCTGTAGTTTATGCAAGGTGAACTCTGTGGCTGTATAAAATTATCTCAATATTGTTTTCAGTTTTAGTTGTATTTATATACAGCTTTTAACAGTGGACATTGTCACAAGGCAGCTTTACAGAAATCCAGATATAGATTTAGATTTATTCCCAATGAGCAAGTCAAAGGCAATGGTGGCAAGTAAAAACTCTATAAGATGGCATGAGGAAGAATCCTTGAGAGGAATTAGACTCAAAAGAAAATCCATCCTCTTCTCGGTGACACCAGAGTGTGATTATGCAATTACTCGTCCACAACTATGTATATACATATATGTGTTGAAATGATCTTTATTATGAGCATGAAAATCATTTTTTATTTCATGAGAGTCTTTAATTCTATAGTGTATAATGATTGAAACTTGAGCGTAAACAGTTTTTAGCAAGTGCAGTCTCTAGGCTATCCAAGTAAGAACATTCACAGTCATCTTTAGGGTGTCAATGTGGTACCATCCACAGCATTCTCAAAGCAAACTTTAGAATAGCCATGTGGGACCATCCCACCTTATTTGCATCCTTTATATTATATCTGAATCCTTCTACTCTCTAGACCTGCCTGATCCATTCTGATGCCCTACTTCTTATTGGAGCTCTTGTCACCTGAAAAACGCTTGCTGCTTTCAAACATGGCCACCAAACATGGCTGCCAACTGGGCCTACAAATATGTCTGCCAGCAACAACAATTCCCATAGAGAACAACGTGGCCCACAAACATAGCCACCAAGGACTACAACACCCAGCCATCACAAACTCATGTTCACAGTCACCATCTCCATTCTGACTGCACACACCCGGATACAATTACTCAATCACCGTCACAGTATATAAAGACTCTCAGTTCTCAGTCCCTTCTATCTTTGTGCTATTGTATTTATGGTTATAACTACATTTCCGGTTTCTGTCTTTGTCTCTTGCCCAACTAACAAGTAACTTGCACATTGCCTGACTTCTGCCTGTTTGTTGACCTTGACCCTGCTTTTCGGTTTGGATATGTTTGTCTACTCACCTGTAAAGCTGTTTTGGGACAATGCCCATTGTTAAAAGTGCTATGCAAATAAAACTGAATTGAACTGAGCTGAATTGAGATTGAATATCTGCGGTCTTGCAGTTTACTCTGATGGCATCTACTGGCTTGCTCCAGATGATTCCCATTGTACTTGTAGATTAATGGCATCTTATCAATGTATCTTATCTAGCTGTCTTGAGTCATCACTCAGGTTCCACCATATTGAGACTGTGTCCCGAGCTAAATAAAAATGTAGAAATACTCCAATATTCACACACAGGTGTTTTATTGCTACACATGATCTAACTGAAAGGCCATCCAGAGATACTATGTACTGTAATCAGAAATCTTATTTCTAGCTGTTTGTGGTCCTAGTACAGGTACTTCCACAGGTCAGAAATGCATAATGTCAGTTTATTTTCCTCCTTGAATTGACCGCATGTGGGTAAGTCCGCCAGCCGCGGCAAGCTGGCTAGACAGATTGGGGCAGGCTTTGTTTAGGCCACCTTTTCTAGGCCCTTCCCTTGACTATGGTGAGCAGTGCTATCCTAAAGAGGCTGCTCAGTCACCTGGGATGCTGCCGGAGTTCACTACTGCCACAGTTTAGTGAACAATGACCAATGTTCCAGGCCGCCTACGTGCAGGCTTGTGGCTATAATCTCCAGTGTCTACCTACACCTGTTACTTTCGCCACTCCCCCATCACCGCAGGACTTGGAAAAATTGCTGGTTTTGCAGAAAGAACCTGTGCGGGAGGTTTTTGAAGTGGAAAGGCCGTTGCACAGGGGCAATCCCACTCTCTCTGCAATGGGAAATCTTTATCCAGTGGCATGGAGGACCATTATGCCTGGAGACCTCCCTTGCTGCAGTGGATGACCAAGACGCCTTGTGTGTCTTGTCTTGCTCTGGGCACGCCACGTCTCCTGCTAGAACCGCCTTCCTAGCCGTTGAACCTCGTGGTTTCTTCCGCCTATCCGCCGGCTCCAGTCTTTGCATGCTTGGTATGGGTATGGGTAGATATCCCATGTTTCACCAAGGGTTTGAGACCCAACGGCTACTTTCAACCTGGTTTAGCCGGTGTGTTGAAACCATTGCCCATGGTGTGGCCGCTGTGCATGCTACAGCTTCTAGGAGAAACAGGTGAAAAAAAAGAAACTGACAATAGGGACATGGATCATACGCACCCTCATGGACCGGGAGAACATACCCCGACCCGAGCGCTGGGCTGTCCTCATTGGCAAAGAGTTGTCAAGGTATAACATCGACATTGCAGCCCTCAGCGAGACTAGACTAGCTGACGAAGGATCTCTGACAGAGGCAGGCAGCGGGTACACGTATTTCTGGAAAGGCAAACCGGAGGAGGAAGACAGAATCTACGGTGTTGGCTTTGCCATCAGATCCAACTTGCTTAAAGATCTCACCGACCTCCCCACTGGCATCAGTGAAAGGCTGATGACTCTGCGGTTACCCATCAACAACAAGCACTTTGTCACAGGCATCAACGTGTATGCACCTACACTGACAAGTGATGATGACGTCAAAGAGCAGTTCTACACTAACCTCGACAGCCTGTTATGAGCTACACCAGCCAATGACAAACTGATCATTCTAGGCAACTTCAATGCCCGTGTAGGCAGTGACAGCAAGCAATGGAAGGGCATGCTGGGAAAGCATGGAGTGGGAAAAATGAATAGAAATGGACTCCTTCTGCTTAGCACATGCACCAAGCACAACCTGCAGGTGACAAACGCCATGTTCAGACAAGTTGACAAGTACAAGACAACCTGGATGCACCCTAGATCCAAGCAGTGGCATCTGACTGACTTTGTCATTACACGTCAGCAGGACAGCAGTGATGTACTCATTACAAGAGTTATGCGTGGTGCTGACTGCTGGACCGATCATCGGCTCGTGCGGACCAAACTCAACTTCAGGATAGCCCCACACCACCACAGGAAGCCAAAGATCATCAGAGCAACTTTCAACACAACCAAACTTCTCTCACCAGCCACAAAATCAGAATTTCAGTCCAGCCTGGACCAGAAATTAGAATCGATGGGACCTCTCACTGGCAGATCATTAGACAAATGGACCCAGTTCAGGGACGCAGTCACAGAGACTGCCCGTGATGTGCTTGGCAAGAAGCAGAAAACCCATCAAGACTGGTTTGATGAGAATGATGCCGCTGTACAAGCTCTACTTGACGAGAAGAGAAGAGCCTACATTGAATGGCAAAACAACCCCACCAGTGTATCCCGACATTGCAGGTTCAAAGCGTGCCAAGCCAAAGTCCAAAGAGATCTTCACTCTATGCACGACAGATGGTGGGAGTCAAAGGCAGAGGAAATCCAGCATTACGCAGACTCCAGCAACTCCAAAATGCTGTTCAGCAGTCTCAAAACCATTTTTGATCTAGCTAAAGGAGGTACTGCACCTCTTCTCTCTGCTGATGGATCCACCATCATCAAGGACAAGTCTGGCATCAATGCATGTTGGGAAGAACACTTCAGTCAGCTCCTAAACAGTCCATCTTCTGTCGACCAAAACGCCTTGCAACAAATACCACAGAGGCCCACTCAAGTGGACCTTGACCTCCTTCCTACTGAGAAGGAAGTGAGAACTGCCATAGAGCAGACAAGCTGTGGTAAAGCACCAGGAAAGGATGGCATACCTGCAGAGGTGTACAAAGCCCTAGGATCCTCTGCTTTCAAGGCATTCCACGACATCCTGCTAGCCATCTGGGAAGAAGAAGACATGCCGCCTGACCTTCGAGATGCCATCATTGTCGCACTGTACAAAAACAAAGGCACAAAGTCAGATTGTGGCAACTACAGGGGAATAGCTGGATAGAGCTATGGATAGAGCTGGATAGCTCTCGATAGCTGGAAAGATTCTGGCTCGCATCCTTCTTAATAGACTGATCAGCTCAGTCTCAGAGAGTAGCCTCCCAGAAGCACAGTGTGGATTTCGTCCAGGCCGAAGCACAATTGACATGGTGTTCGCGATATGCCAAATCCAAGAAAAGTGCATCGAACAGCGGATGGACCTCTATGCCGTGTTTATAGACCTGACCAAGGCCTTCGACAAAGTGAATTGTGAGGCACAATGGGCCATACTGGCTAAGCTTGGCTGTCCAAAGAAGTTCACGACTCTGATAAGGCTCTTCCATGACAACATGACTGGCCAGGTCCTCTCCAACAGCGACCATACAGCTACCTTTGGCATCAGCAACAGTGTGAAACAAGGCTGCGTCCTCGCCCCAGTGCTTTTCAACCTCTTTTTCACGCAGGTCCTGCTCCATGCTGTCAAGGACTTAAACATGGGCTTCTACATCAGATACTGCCCAGACGGATCCGTGTTTGATCTGAGACAAAGACAATTGAGAAACTCATCCTCGAGGCCCTATTTGCCGATGATTGTGTGCTCATGGCCCACAGGGATGACCATCTCCAAGTCATTGTCGACCAATTTGCCTCAGCTTCAAGTCTGTTTGGACTTACAATCAGCTTCGGAAAGACAGAGGTCATGTTCCAAGCAGCACCAAACACAGTCAAACCCCTTCCAGTCATCGTCATTGAAGATGTTGAGCTCAAGTGTGTTGAGACATTTAAGTACTTGGCAGCACCATATCAGCGGATGGTTCTCTTGATAAATAAATTTCATCAAGGATCCAAAAAGCCTGCCAGGCTCTCGGCAGACTCAGAGCAAAGGTCCTCGAACAAAAAGGCATCAAACTGTCCACAAAGCTCAAAGTGTACAAGGTTGTCGCTTTCACTTCACTACTGTATGGTTGTGAAACATGGACAATTTATCGCCGTCACATAAAACAGCTAGAACAGTTCCACATGCGGTCGCTGCATAGGATCATGGGCATCTGCTGGCAAGACAAGGTCACCAACCAGGAGGTGCTGGACAGAGCAAAGATGTCAAGCATTGAGGTTATGCTACTGAAGGCCCAATTACGCTGGACAGGACATGTGGTTCGAATGGAAGACAATCGAATCCCGAAGCAACTGATGTACAGCGAGCTGAAGCATGTGTCTCGAAAGCAAGGCAGGCCTAAGCTATGCTACAAAGACACCCTGAAGAGCAACCTCAGATGGTCTGGCATCAAGCCATGTGAGCTAGAAACCGCTGCTATGAACCACCCTGCCTGGCGCTCTAAGAGCAACAACTGCCTTCAAAGAGGATCATAAGACTCACGAAGCCACCGCTAGAGAGAGGCGCCACCGGGTTTCCACATCCTCCGTCTCCACCTCCGACTTCCGCTGTGACACCTGCGGGCGTTTGTGTGCCTCCAGCCTTGGCCTACAGAGTCACCAACGCATTCACCGCTGATTCACAGATATCGTCATCGTCATCGTCGGCTCGATGGACTACCAAGGAGGACAGGTACTTCTGTCTCATCAGAAGTACTTCCTCAAATTCCTCAAATGTATTAAGCTGGATCTCTCATCTGCCTTTGCTAAACCATATATCTGTGTCATCAGCATAACAGTGGTAGCTAATACCATGTTTACACATAATTTTGACCCAGAGGTAGCATATATAGAGAACAAATCAGTGGTCCTAAAACAGAATCTTGCAGAAAACCAAATTTACCTTAGTATGCAGAGAGAAGTCATCATTTATAAGACCTGAGGCGGGAGTTAATGTCAACAACATTTTCCAGTCTATCAAGGAGTATCAGTGATGTCAAAAGCTGCACTAAGGTCAAGCAACACAGTCAAGGAGACACAACCCTGATCAGAGGCCAGTAGTAGGTCATTTACCACTTTAACCAATGCTGTCTCTGTGCTATGATGAGGCCTAAATCCTGACTGATGCATTTCATGAATGTTATTCCTATGTAGGTACGAGCATAGCTGCTGTGCTACAACCTTTTCTAGGGTCTTGGAGATAAAGGGGAGGTTTTATATTGGCCTGTAGTTGGACAGCTGACGGGGTTGAGGTCAGGTTTTTTAATCAGGGGTTTGATAACTGCTAGTTAAAGGATTTAGGTACATAGCCAGTGCTAATAGAAGAATTTATTATTTTTAGAAGAGTTTCAATAGCTTCTGGTAATATCTTTTTGAAGAAACATGTAGGCAGGGGCTCTAGTATACAAAATTCATGAAATCAGCGCAACTACATATTGATGATGTGCATGCTTCTGTGATGGTCTTATTCCTAGTTAATTTTGCTACAGTATTAAATAAGAATCTAGGATTATTTTCTTTTATCTTCTATTAGGGTGGAGAGATACACTGATCTAGCACTAAGAGCTTTTCTATAGCTCAGGAGGCTTTCAGGAGGCTATGCAGTTTGAAATACTAATAATCTTCTAGTCTGTTGTGAGGTGCGTGTAATTGTTATACCAGGGTACTATTTTTTAAAATTATTTTTCGTTTAATTGGAGCTACCTTATCTAGAGTGTAATGGAACGTTGACTTTAAGTAATCAGTCACTTGATCTCTGAATTATTTGATTTGTGAATTATTGCCAACAAACAGCATTGCACCATACTGAGGATCTCAGCAGCAAAGGATTCTGTAATATTGGGTTTTATTATTGAAGCTCTGACAAATACAGATCAGCTGGGCTGAATTCACTCCTATTGTCGTTTGCTTACTGTGGCACCAAATGTGGTAGTTAGAAAGTGAGGTGCCATGATAGGTGTTAGACAGGCACCAGAAATAGTGTGATTTTCCTTTACAGTTCCTACTAATGTGAAATAGAACAGGTAAAATATCTATAAGTTCAGTCTAGAATTCTGATGCTGCTGTGCAATACAGTAGACTCAGTGGTTCAGGCTTTGGGTTACTAACCAGAAGTTTGTGAGTTCAAGACACAGCACCACCAGACTGCTGTTTCGATCATGGCCCTTATTCTGCATTCACTCTTGTAATTGCTGTCCTCCGACCAGGAAAAAAAATAATAAATTAGAATTTCTACTTGGGAAAGTGATGCTAAATCAGCTTTAGTGCTCACAGCATCAGGAGTGAACAAAGTAGCACTTCTTATCTTTAAATATATTTATAAATATATACATATAAAAATGTAAATATACTGACCAAATAGATCACTGATTTGAGAAAGACTGTCAGTGAGAAACAGAGTGATTGACAATGTACCAAATCACTATTCATGATAGTTCATGATTCTGAAATTATTTGACTCATACATATACTGTATTTGAAGGCACACAAAAGTAGGTAGAGATGTGAGATGGTAGTGAGTGTGTTTGAGTGGTATAGATAATCACATGTAAACCACTAATGTGTGTGTTATCAACATTCATGGGAGGCGATAAGAGAAATGAGATAAACGAGAGAGCAGAGTGCAGGACTGGAAAGAAGAGGTTAGAACAGGGAAAAGAGTGAAACAAATACAATTTGTCTGTGCCTAGTAGGATTAACTGGTCATTCTTCTTCATAGATTCACAATCTGTTTCATAATTTACATGAGCCAACATTTACAATAATTTAACTGACAGTATGATGTGTACTGTTTTGTTTAGTTGGCCATTATTGTGTTGGCTATGGTGGTAAGTGGGTACAGTATGAGCAAATTTTTGCATTTTCATTATTTGGTGGAACCCTTTGCAGCAATGATGTAAGCACCCCTGCAGATGTCAAAAGATGACATGAAAGGACCCCAGAAATGAACGCAGCAGGACCAGGACACAACCCAGAGCATGGAAATAGACACGTGCACACACAAAAAGTGTGGAGCATAACAACGCATCAGACGGTGAGCTGTCCATTCGTCAGCGCTTCCCAATTTCTCTGTTTGCCATCTCCAAGCAGCACGTCCTTTCACCCTGCAGTAAACAGCTACTACTCTTCAGCAGTTCCAGTGCTGTGCTCCCTGCATTTTCATTGTCATTTTCAAGCACCATTTCACATTTCTCAGCTATTTTTTTTTTCAGCAAGTAGTACTCAAGTCAGATTTTTGTCAAAACAAACTTCCAAAAAATCTAAACAATCCTACACTTTATCCAGCCTTTCTTCAAAAAATTTTAATCCGAGCTCTTACAGTACAATTTATGGAATTTCTTCACTGTGTACATCAGCAAATAACAATCTGCTTTAAGAATGTCTGTGCTGCCATCTAGTGTTAATATTTTGAAAAGCATTTTTTTTTTTTTTTTTTTTTTTTCCGGACGGCACATTTTCTATTCTAACATTTTGTCACAGATTGTTCTCAAGTTGTTTCACTTTGCATACCAAAATTTGGGCCACATTTCAATGATTTTCACAAGAACACAAGAGCAAACTTTTTTTTGTTGTAGTTTTTCCATGAAATAAAGAAACATAGGACATTTCTCCATACACACAAGAGACATAATAATCATTCAGGTGATGTAAATTATTCCAAAATGTTTTAGCAACCAATCAAGTCATTGACTAATATACCCACATTTAATTTATAATGTATACAAATTCTTTAAAATGAACAAAATATAATAAAATCTAAGATATTTGGGGTTAAGAATGGCCAGGAAAAAATGTACACTAATTACATTATGTATGTGTAATGGAACTGACTAAATCCTGACTAAAAAACATAGAATTGAAGGAACTTTCTTTTTCCTATGACTGAATATGGCCAGAAGTATGTGTACACCTGACCATCACACCCATATGCAGGCCTTCCCCATCTGTTGCATTGTAAATACGTTGTCTAGAATGTCTTTGTTTTCCGTAGCATTAAGATTTCCCTCTACTGGAACTAAAGGGCAAAACCTGTTTCATCATGACACTGCACCTGTCCATGAAGCGAAGGCCATGAATACATGGTTTGCCAAGGTTGATGTCAAAGAAATCAACCCCACTGTACACCTTTGTGATGAATTGGAACACTGACTGCATGCCACGCCTTCTCACTTGACATCAGTGACCGACCTCATTAATGCTCTTGTGGCTGAGTAAGCCCAACTCAGTGTCAATGCACATGGCTTTGGAATGGGACATTCAATAAGCACATATATGTGTGATAATATAGTGTATGTACTGTATGAGGCAGGAGCTTGTTTATAGCACTTACTGCTATTAGCACTTGCTGCAGTTCCCATTTTTGACATGCAATAAAAACTCTGTGGAAGCAAAGTGGGGCTGCTGTGTGCTAATTATAATGGAGAAAGAATGACTAAATATCCTGAACTCAATACATTGAACAAGATGAATATTTGTCATGTTGAATGCTAGATGTACCTTAGCCATAGCTTTGTGGAAATGAATTTAGGTAGATCCAACATCGATGGCCTCTATGTGCTCTCTATAGACAAAAAAACAAAAAGCGTTCTTCGAGAAAATAAAAATGAGGCATAAGGGGGAATGTGAAAAATGCAACAAATAAAACAATTATAAAATTATAGGTGAAAAAGTAAAAATGGTATAGTTTAAATGCCGACACAAACTCTCAGCAAATGATTCTAAAACAGGAACTGATGTCAGCATTAACTGATCCAACTGATGCTAACAATTTAGCAAAAGCTACCACAACATGTTTTTTTCTAATTAATTCAATTCAATTCAATTCAATTTTATTTGTATAGCGCTTTTAACAATGGTCATTGTCCCAAAGAAGCTTTACAGAACTATATAAACTCAGGAAAAAGATTTTAAATGTATGAATTTATCCCTAATGAGCAGCCAGAGGTGACGGTGGTGAGGAAAAACTCCCTGAGACGGTATGAGGAAGAAACCTTGAGAGGAACCAGGCTCAAAAGGGAACCCATCCTCATCTGGGTGACACCGGATAGTGTGATTATAAATAAATAAGTTCCTTCTATAAATGTAATAATACTACATGGTCAAATAGTGCAGTTGTGAAACCAGGAAAATTCATTACAGTTTTTATATGAAGTCTGTTCTGTTGAACTTCTCCACTGATCACTGATGGTGACTTGAGTGCAAAACTGTTTGTGGTAATTGTAGTCCTAAAGCCACCATAGCATAACTGTTCATATGAATTGAGGTCCAAAGCCATCTTTATGGTTTTTAAGTGGTACCATCCTCAGTAATCTCAATGATCTTTAGGCTGCACCATGTGGGGCCTCAGCAGCAGCATGTGACTTCCAATTTCCAAATCAGATGGAGTTCAAGTCTTAAACAAATTTCCATAACTTTGGTAGAGGTTATTCTTCTTATTCTTGGTTGTGGCTCAGCTCTGTATTTCTTTGTGAATTCCAATCTGGCCTTCTGATTCTTTCTGCTGATGAGTGGTTTGCATCTTGTGGTATGGCCTTGTGGAGGAGGGCGTGGTCGAGCGCCTGTTTGTGAATGGAGAGTGGAGCTGGGAAAAGGTGAATGATGAGGACCTACACGGGATTTACACGGGGTGCGGGATTTTGCTAACAAGTGTTGTGTGTTTCAGTGTTCATTTCCAGTCCACCCCGTAAATTGTCACAGGCCTCTATATTTTTAGAGAGAGAGAGAGAGAGAGAGAGAGAGAGAGATTTCCCTCTTTTGTCAACTTCAAAAAGGCTTTCTTTTTACTTAGACAGCTCTCTGTTCATGTTGAATTATCCTTTTTAACAACAAATGTAGTCTTCACAGGTGAAACCCAGAGCTCAGACCAAGAGTGGACGTTCAGAGCTATTAATTGTTTAAACAATTAGTCTAACAGGACACACCTGCACACCAAGAAACATCTGTCAGTCACATGTTCCAATATTTTTGATCACTTGAAAAATGGGTGGGATCAAGCAAAAGGTGCCATGTTCTAAGTTGTTTAACACATCCAGATGTAAATATTAGGAAATGAATGCTGAAATTCTGATCTATCATCTCATATTCATCTTTAGATCGCAAACACAAATGTCTTCAGTGTGTAAAAAACAATAGAATTGGCCTTCCTGTTCCAATACTTTCAGAGGGGACTATAGTTGCTTGGATGCTAAACTGAAATGACTGAAATGTAAACAGTAATTTGTGCTTGAACCAAACCAGTTAAGTGACATTACTTAATATAATAATCAAGTAATTTATAAATACCCCAAAATAATACTTAAGTATAGTAATAGAGCACAATGACTTAAGAATTTTACAGCCCTGGTTTTATCTTGCTCTATCAACAATGAATTAATCAATCAATCTAAACTTTGTAAACTGTGTCTATTAATAATAATGATATCATTTAAAACTTTTCATTCTGAGTTTTGAATAAAATGTAGAGTCACATGCTATGGTTTAAAGACATTTTGACTTAATCATTCGTGACATTTTTCTGATCTGCAGCACTGACACCCTTAGTCTTCCATCAGTGTGGGTTAGGTCAGACAATACACGATAAAAATACATGAGAAGGTTCAAGGGAAGTTTCGAGCAAAGTGTTTCTGAAAGTGTGACACCCACATACTGAAATATTTCTTTTGTTCTTTTGTCATTGTTGTGCACTGAAGCAGAACAAATGCATGGAACATTCAGCCTTTAATTTATTGGCATGAAGAATTTGTATGTCAGTCAAAGTAGGACAAGTTGTGAGCCCTGTGTCATTTAGCTTTCAGGACAGCTTTTCATGGTAGTGACTGTTATTAATATTATTTTTTTTTATTATTGAAGGATAAAATGATTAAGTTTTGGGATGTGAAGCTTGGAAAATATGTTACAAACAGTACAAATGAGAATATAGGAGTCTGGCCATTATTCATTAACATTTGTGTCACTGGGAGTGGGCGGTGAATCTCCCCTCTATGAAGGTGTTGAACTAAAACATAAGACCTGTTTTGCCTGCTATTGAACTTCTGCTGACACACCCATGTAGCATTGAGCTAAGCTTTTTTTTGACGTGTCATAATGTATGCAGGTTCAAATGAAATGTATTTATGTCTAAGTGCTGAATATACACAGGCCAGTACCTGTCATACTTCATTCTACATTTCCTCTCAAGCATGATGTTTTGAATTCTGCTTGGTTTATATCTAATGATTACTTTGAGTATGTTCATTTCAGATTTCTTGTAACATGCTGTATTATCCACGTATGACAGGTTTCTTTCCTGATTCATCCTGATTTTTCTGCTTGGTGCACTGTTAAACATAAAATAGTATTTTTCAAACATGAAACACCTGCGATCACAAACAGGTATCTGAAGTTATAGCAGAATGAATGTAAAATGGTATTTGACATGAAAGCCATGTGATCACGGACAAGTATCTGAAGTGTTGTGGAAGGTCCGAGAGTGGACCCTGGTGTGGGATTGTCTGGCCATAGACCTCAGCCTTTGCTTTATGATTTCATGTCTAGTAATATTAATACTTGTGTAGGCAAAGATTCATCACGTCCAAAGGATGAGAAGAGAGAACGAAGAAAGGAGAGGAGGCGATGGGCCTTGCATTGCCCACAACTGCAGGAAATATCTACCATGGCCTTCACAGAAAGAGAAGCCTCGTCTGGCAAAGCTCCGAGACATGATGGAACCTCTGGAGGACTGGGAGGTGAATAAAATCCTAGACTCCTCGCAAAGGAAGCATGGCTTCAGATGAAATGTGGAAGAGCTGTTATGGAGGCTTTGGGTTTAGCCGAAGAATTAGATACGGATAAAAAGGTAATTTAATTGGCAGTAAAGATTTGTCTGACTTCAATTCAGGAAGATTTTGGCTAAGACAGTGCTCAAAGGTGGCCACAGAGGGTCAGCCCCCTTGTGGTATATAGATGATTTAATCATATGTTTTAACTTGTTGAGATCTGAAAATGTACAGGAAATAGTCTAGTCAGTTATGAGCTCAAAACAACACAGAAAACTGTAGAATAGTGCTTTGAAGTTTTTTGCTATATGTATGCTATATGTACTGCAGACAGGTCCGTGGGGGAAAGATATAACCACAGGCTTCAAAAAACATGTAAGAGATTTTGAAATAGTGTATTTAAACTCTGCTACTGAGAACAGGTAGCATAGCTGTGGGGCCCTGTTCTAACCAGAGCTTATTTCGAAGAACAAACGAGAAATTCCTAAACGGGGTTGAAATTGTTTTGTCTTTTTTTTGTTACGACTTTTTATACTCTCTAAACATGCAACTCCTGTGGAAAAATAAGCAACCCATTAGGGTATATATACTGGCTTGTACAGCTTTAACATCGCCGCACCTCAGGTGAAGAGTCTCCGAAAGCTGATGAGTTTCAAGCTATTAATCTTAGAGTGTAAGCTTATAGTTTGATAAGAATTTTGTTAACATTTTACCTTTCAATAAAACGAAGCCTGCCATCTCTTTTTCTTATAAGGAATAAGTCTTAACCAAAGATAACTAAGCACTGTGAAGTGAATAGGTCAATTAACTAGGTATGTTCCTAGGAAGGCAGGGTAATTACTTCAGAAGATATAGCAGAATTAATGTAAAACTCCTGTGATCACAGACAGACAACTATCTGCAGCAAATGGTCACCAAGTTCATTGCTGGGTGTCTCTTCAGGGTGTCTGTCTGCAAAGCTCTTGTTTACCTGGGCTGTGCATTCTAGATGTTGGTGGGCTTGTTCCCACACCCAGTCAATCTGCTGAAACCAGTTGTCCACAGCAGGTGAGTCTGTGGGGTTGGTGTTCCGTGGGAACAGAGGTGGTTGGTAACCTATAACACACTGGAAGGGTGTGAGGTTAGTTGTGGAGCACTTTAGGGAGTTTTGGGCATACTCAGCCCAAGGTGGAATCGTGACAAGTTCTCCTGATTGTCGGCACTGAAAGCCTGTAGAAAACATCCAGTTTCTTGGTTTGCCCTTTCCATTTGGCTGTTAGATAGGAGATGTTAACTGCAAGTCAGGCTTACTGAGCACCTAGCTTCTCCTTGAAGCCTCTCCACACTTGAAATGAACTGTTAATTCATTCAGTTTTTATTTGTATGGCAATATACATAAAAAAGAAGTATATAAATTCAGGATATAGATTTGAAATGTATGAATTTATTCCTAATGAGCAGCAAGAGGTGACGGTGGTCAGGAAAAACTCCCTGAGACGATATGAGGAAGAAACCTTGAGAGGAACCAGACTCAAAAGGGAATCCATCCTCATCTGGGTGACACCGGATAGTGCGATTATAAATAAATAAATCCCTTTTATAAATGTGCTCATACTACATGGTCAAATAGTACAGTTGTGTAACAAGGACAATTCATTACAGTTTTTACATGAAGTCTGCTTTGTTGAACTTCTCCACTGTTCACTGATGGGGACTTGAGTGCCAAACTGTTTGTGGCAGTCCTAAAGCCATCATTGCATAACTGTTCATATGAATTGAGGTCCAAAGCCATCTTTATGGTTTTTAAGTGGTACCATCCTCAGTAATCTCAATGATCTTTAGGTTGCACCGTGTGGGGCCTCAGCAGCAGCATGTGACTTCCATTTGATGATAACTCCAACCAGAAGTAGGGCATCAGGATGAATCAGGCAGGTCCAGAGAGCAGAAGGGGTTGGGATCACTGGCATCTCAGGAGTATCATGTGTAGCTCAACAGGAGGGGAGAGAGAGAGAGAGAGAGAGAGAGAGAGAGAGAGAGGGAGAGAGCGAGAGCGAGCGAGAGAGAGATTATTAGTTATGCTTATTGTCCTGTAATGGTTAAGGACAGTGTACTTTGCGTGAGTGAAAGCAGGGTTAGCTATGACAGCATAACTAAAAGGGAGAGCCAGAAGGTAACACAGACATGAGGGCTCCCTGGGACAGAAGGCAGCCAGCCACTCCACCATCAACAAACCTGGGTGAACGCGTGAAAGTGGGGGAGCGACAGCATCCAAACATCCCAGTTCACCACAGATCAAATATTAGCTAAAGGAAAAATCCCAGCCAGGTTATACCCCTGCACATGTCAATTCCGAGTCCAAAATTTCCGAGTGAGTGACAAGTCCGAGTTCGTTCATAATTGGACTCGAGTCCGAGTCCGGGATCGAGTACCTCAACTCTAGTATATTGCACTGTATTATTTAAATATTGCAAATTGTGTTTAGTGCACATTGTATTGCATATACATAGCACACAGTATATAATATATACTTGTATATTATGGATCATTTTGTTTCAGTTCTCTCCCTTTTCTATTGAATTATATACAGTAATGTAAAAATGGCAGGTTACATTCCCCCCCCCCCCCCATACTACTGACCTACCTACTACTAACTTAAACTGCTGCATAACGATTTAAGTTATTATAGCAGCCTGTTATGACTCAGAAGTGTAACTTTTAACTCACAAAACCTTAAACTTACATGGACTATCCATATTAGCAAATAATTTATTGTTGTGTGACAATAATGTCAGAACATTCATTTGTTTATCCTTTGATGATACCACTGATTTTTCTTATGAAATGTAGGTGGAAATTGGCAGACAATAAAAACAACCCCACACATTAGGGTGCAGTGACTGCAGTCAGTGTTGGGAACACAGTGGTGTTGTGTGTGAGAGGATGTCCATGTTCTATTCTCACCTGACTGCTGCTCATTTTCAGACCTACTCCCAGTCCACAAGAAAAAATGTCGTATATCCACGTACAATGAAATCTAAATTTCTAAGTGTTGATCATGTTATCTAGTTCATTTTGGCTTTTTAGCCACATGAACAATACAGTTGTCAAGTCAACCCCTGAAAACTGATTTCATTTCAAATCGTTGTAACTAACCAGCTAATATTCATCAATATTCATTAAGAATACAGACAAATCTTGTATTAATGCAATTGTCTAGATTGGCAATATGTTTAATCTGTTCTATATTAAATAATTTTTATTTCTATTTATTTAAAAAAAATAACAACATGAATCTATTAATTTGCCACTTCTATAATTCAGTGACATCAAAAATCCCAAATCCCTTTACTCTAAGGCTAATAAAGGTGTCACGATCGACTCCTGGGTCATTATTTAATACAAAACTATATTTATTAATACAAAACAAAATAACTCCACATGATGTTTCTCTCTCTGTGTGTCATTCACTCTGATATGCAGTTTAAATGAGTGCATTGACTGAGTGCTATCTGACCCTGATGTGCGTCTTTAATCATTTCTGTGCATGACTGCATGCTAATGTAATGCCACAATCCACAATAATGTTTTAAATTAAAAATTAAACTAAAGTATGCGTTCATGGGTGTTAATCGCTCCATTTTCGCTGGGAAAACTTATTACAGTGGATGGGAAACCGTCCTGTATTGCTCCAGCAACATTATGTAAACTGCATTTATGACAAAGAACTGCACAGATGCAGATGTCATGACAATCTATCAATAACTGTACACACCGTGTCCTCTGCTTCTGACGTTGGCTCTACTCGCGCCGCTGACTAAAACCCTGTCGCCTTTTTCATATGAGTTTTAAAGGGGACTGAAGCGATCACGAATTAGTGTACAGATTACAGAGTTAATCACAAATTTTTCAGGGGGGCTGGGCGGAAGTTTAGGGGAAGCCCTGAAAAAGGGTCTAGTGACGCCCATGATGCAAATCCGAATTCAACATTAACAATTCACCATCTTATACTAATGTCCTCCTCAGATAACACATCTGTAATAAAAAAATAAATAAAATACATTACAAAAGAGTTTGAAAATAAGTGCATATAACCATCAAATTTAGCTAATTATTCATCAGTGGAAATAGGCAGCGTTTAAAAAGAAATATTTAGCAAATTATTCATCATTGTGCAACAGGAATACCACATACCAAAAGAACTTACACTGCTCCACTTTTTTTTTTTTTTTTGAGGACATTGCGACCTCTGAGTGCTCAGCACGGGTGTGAGCATGGGCGTGACACTTGACATGAGTGACGAATTGCAATGGCAACGTTATGTCACATAAAGACTTATAGACACATACACGCATAGAAATCAAAGATACACAAATTGGTCATGACCATTGAAAAAGTGCAGGGGACGAATTTATGTTTTACTAACAGTGCAGGGGACACGCCCCCACATCCCCCACGGATTCTACGCCCATGACAACGACCCTAAGCACACAAGTTGTTCTAGCAAAGAATGGTTCAAGGAATAATAAAGTTAATGTGCAAGATAAAGTCCTGACCTTAATCCAATAGAAATGTTGTGGAAGGAACTGAAGCAAGCAGTTCATGTGAGGAAAACCACCAACATCCCAGATTTGATTTAAGTTTAAAAGTTATAGTAATATTTACTCTGGGAAGTTGTTAGGCTTGTTTTACACAGAAATTCTACACAGATAGAATTTCTGGGTGCCCCATTCAGATTATTGAATTCAGTTTTATTAATATAGTGCTTTTCACAATAGACATTGTCAATAAGCAGTTTTAACTGGATGTAGCTTTTCCACAGTTGAGTTCTCTAAAGCCAAATGCTTTATCATGGTAGTGACCTGATTATGGATTATTGATTTTTTGTTTTTATTCAACCCCAAGAGACAAATAGTAAGGTGTGCATTTTATAGTTGGAAGAATGCAGCAGTTAAGGCATTGTGATCCTTCAATAGCATGTCTGTTCCTGGGAGTGGTATACAAGTGTTAAAATATAAAAACTTGTTTTGCCTGCCACTTCTGCTGCCACACCCATGTTGCATTCAGATGACATGAAACTTTGTTTATTGACACATGTACAGGTTCAAAGGAAATGATTTTATCTGTACGTACTGAACATACACAGGCCCATGTCATGAAGAAAAAAGCTTGACTTTTTCTGCTGATTTTTTTCAGACACAGATATAAAAAACAAGGAGCGTGATAAATTGTAAAATACAAACATAAAGTCACCTCTGAAAGTGTTGGAAAGGCAAGGCCAACTCTTTTGTTTTTAATTTACATTGAAGATATTTGTGTTTGAGATCAAAAGATGAATATGAGAAGATCAGAATTTCAGCTTTCATTTCCTGACATTTACATCTAGATGTGTTAAACAACTTTGACAATGGTGCCTTTTGTTTGAACCTGGCATGTCTCCATCTGTAATGTGCTGTATACTCCCTAGTGTGGGGGGTAAATGTTTTTAGTGCCAGTGTAACCCTAGAAGCATTATAGCACACTCTGAGCATTTTACGCCTTTGAGGCAGGACTATTATTAAGCTTGAGGAACAGCTGCAGCTGTCAAATGAATAAATGAATACAAGTAAAAAAATAAGCTCTTAAAAAAATCTCTATGCTTAGAATTCTAAAGTAGCATTTATACTTTGACACACAGAATTATGTCAATTTGTCATCATAATTACATTATAAGAGCTTAGGATAATTGATCATTAAGCTCATTAAGATCATCTTTAAGCAACATCTTTAATGCATAATTGAGGAAATGCATTTTATTATTGTTAGGTGCTTAGAAAGAGTGTGTATGTGTGAGAGAGATACATCCATTGTACCTGACACACCCTTGTCTAAAGCTCCAATTTTAACCCAGGCTTGTTTGCAAAGAAAGTGTTGTGAAGTAACAGTTAGAACCCATTCACACTGGTTCAGCACACACAGTGGGTATAGAAAAGAATCACCCCCCTTTAAAATAATCACATTTTGTTGCTGTTCAGCCTGAAATGAAGACGGACACAGTTTTTGTTTTACCCAGCTGTATTTACTCAATGCAACTTATAACATCCAAGTGAAAGATATAACACCAACATGTCAGAAAAAATTAAAAAATTAAAAAATAGAATCACTGAGTTGGAAAAAGGATCACCCCCTTGTGTCAGTATTTTGTTGAACCACCTTTTGCTTTAATCACAGCCTTTAGTCTGTTGGGATATGTCTCTACTAACTTTGCACATCTAGACGTTGTTATAAGTTGCACTGAGTAAATACAGCTGGATAAAACAAAAAATGGTCCTTATTCAAATGATTGCAAACACAACACAGGAATATCAAAAAAATATTTTTGTTAAATATAGGTGTGCAACAATTATTGTCACCAGAGGCGTAGCCACCATTTCAGATGTGGGGACGACAAAATGTCGCGGGTATTCTTTTTTTTCTGACCTTTGTCTAATTGATGGATTTGATCTCTTCTTGCTCTTAATTGGCTTAATATGCAATTTATGATCCTGTACTTGCATGTTATATTGTATATTGCACTGTAATATTTAAATATTGTAAATTGTGTTTAGTGTACATTGTACTGCATATACATAGCACACAGTATATAATATATATTTGTATGTTATGGATGATTTTGTTTCAGTTCTCTCCCTTTTCTATTGAATTATTTACAGTAATGTAAAAATGGCAGGGTTACACTTTTTTTTTCCCTATACTACTGACCTACTACTAACTTAAACTGCTGCATAACAATTTAAGTTATTATAGCAGATGGTCATTGTATTTATAAAATGAAAATGTGTTTTATTCAATAATATTTCTATTAATATTTAGCATCAACATAGTAAAAGAAACCATTATGTAACATGCAGTGCTGCCTGATCCAGACATGTGTAATCCATGCAAATCCCAATTCAACATTAACAATTCACCATCTTATTCTAAGGTGAAGGACTCAGATAACACATCTGTAATAAAAATAAAAGACATTACAAAAGAGTTTGAAAATAAGTGCAGGTTTGTGCGGGGCTGCGGGTATGCTAATATTACCATCAAATCTTCATCAATGGAAATAAGCAGCATTTAAAAAGAAATATGTAGCAAACTATTCATCATTGTGCAACACGAATATCACATGCCAAAAGAACCTACACTGCTCGACTTGTTTTTTTCCGCCTCGAGCTCATCGCGACCTCTGAGAGCTCAACGGGGGTGTGAGCATGGGCGTGACACCTGACATGAGTGATGAATTGCAATGGCAACGTCAGGTCATGTAAAGACTTATAGACATGTACATGTATAGAAATCAAAGATACAAAAATTGGCAATGACCAGTGAAAAAGTGCAGGGGACAAATTTATGTTTTATTAAAAGTGCACATACCCCACGGATTCTATACCCATGATTGGCACCCTTTTAATCAATACTTTGTGCTACCTCCCTTTGTCAAGATAACAGCTCTGAGTCTTCTCCTATAATGCCTGATGAGGTTGGAGAATACATGGCAAGGGATCTGAGACCATTCCTCCATACAGAATCTCTCCAGATCCTTCACATTTCGAGGTCCACGCTGGTGGACTCTCCTCTTCAGTTCACCCCACAGGTTTTCTATGGGTTTCAAGTCAGGGGACTGGGATGCCCATGGCAGGACCTTGATTTTGTGGTCAGTAAACCATTTTTGGTTTACTGGTTTTTGGTTTAGTTTTTAGTTTTGATGTATGTTTTGGATCATTGTCCTGATGGAAGATCCAACCACGGCCCATTTGAAGCTTTCTGGCAGAGGCAGTCAGGCTTTCATTTAATATCTGTTGATATTTGATGGAGTCCATGATGCCATGTATATTCCTTGGTCTAACCCATTGTTATGAATGACTAAGGGAATTTGGCCTATGTGTTACCTCATATTTATACACCTGTGACACAGGAAGTTGAACAATTTCCTGTTCCTAGTCACCCAGGTGTACTAAAATGTTAAATATCAGTGGGAATATACTTTTCTTTTTTTCCTCATATGAATTCATAGGGGTGACAATAATTGTTGCACACCTATGTTTAACAAAGATTTGATTTTTGCAATTGTTTGATATCCATGAGAGCAGTGTTTTTTTTGGAACTGAAGCAAGCAGTTCATGTGAGGAAAACCACCAACATCCCAGATTTGATTTAAGTTTAAAAGTTATAGTAATATTTACTCTGGGAAGTTGTTAGAATTGTTTTACACAGAAATTCTACACAGATAGAATTTCTGGGTGCCCCATTCAGATTATTGAATTCAGTTTTATTAATATAGTGCTTTTCACAATAGACATTGTCAATAAGCAGTTTTAACTGGATGTAGCTTTTCCACAGTTGAGTTCTCTAAAGCCAAATGCTTTATCATGGTAGTGACCTGATTACGGATTATTGATTTTTTGTTTTTATTCAACCCCAAGAGAGAAATAGTAATGTGTGCATTTTATAGTTGGAAGAATGCAGCAGTTAAGGCACTGTGATCCTTCAATAGCATGTCTGTTCCTGGGAGTGGTATACAAGTGTTAAAATATAAAAACTTGTTTTGCCTGCCACTTCTGCTGCCACACCCATGTTGCATTCAGATGACATGAAACTTTGTTTATTGACACATGTACAGGTTCAAAGGAAATGATTTTATCTGTACGTACTGAACATACACAGGCCCATGTCATGAAGAAAAAAGCCTGACCTTTTCTGCTGATTTTTTTCAGACACAGATATAAAAAACAAGGAGCGTGATAAATTGTAAAATACAAACATAAAGTCACCTCTGAAAGTGTTGGAAAGGCAAGGCCAACTCTTTTGTTTTTAATTTACATTGAAGATATTTGTGTTTGAGATCAAAAGATGAATATGAGAAGATCAGAATTTCAGCTTTCATTTCCTGACATTTACATCTAGATGTGTTAAACAACTTTGACCATGGTGCCTTTTGTTTGAACCTGGCATGTCTCCATCTGTAATGTGCTGTATACTCCCTAGTGTGGGGGGTAAATGTTTTTAGTGCCAGTGTAACCCTAGAAGCATTATAGCACACTCTGAGCATTTTACGCCTTTGAGGCAGGACTATTATTAATCTTGAGGAACAGCTGCAGCTGTCAAATGAATAAATGAATACAAGTAAAAAATAAGCTCTTAAAAAAATCTCTATGCTTAGAATTCTAAAGTAACATTTATACTTTGACACACAGAATTATGTCAATTTGTCATCATAATTACATTATAAGAGCTTAGGATAATTGATCATTAAGCTCATTAAGATCATCTTTAAGCAACATCTTTAATGCATAATTGAGGAAATGCATTTTATTATTGTTAGGTGCTTAGAAAGGGTGTGAATGTGTGAGAGAGATACATCCATTGTACCTGACACACCCTTGTCTAAAGCTCCAATTTTAACCCAGGCTTGTTTGCAAAGAAAGTGTTGTGAAGTAATAGTTAGAACCCATTCACACTGGTTCAGCACACACAGTGGGTATAGAAAAGAATCACCCCCCTTTAAAATAATCACATTTTGTTGCTGTTCAGCCTGAAATGAAGACGGACACAGTTTTTGTTTTACCCAGCTGTATTTACTCAATGCAACTTATAACATCCAAGTGAAAGATATAACACCAACATGTCAGAAAAAATTAAAAAATTAAAAAATAGAATCACTGAGTTGGAAAAAGGATCACCCCCTTGTGTCAGTATTTTGTTGAACCACCTTTTGCTTTAATCACAGCCTTTAGTCTGTTGGGATATGTCTCTACTAACTTTGCACATCTAGACTTTGTTTAAGTTGCACTGAGTAAATACAGCTGGATAAAACAAAAAATGGTCCTTATTCAAATGATTGCAAATACAACACAGGAATATCAAAAAAATATTTTTGGTAAATATAGGTGTGCAACAATTATTGTCACCAGAGGCGTAGCCACCATTTCAGATGTGGGGACGACAAAATGTCGCGGGTATTCTTTTTTTTCTGACCTTTGTCTAATTGATGGATTTGATCTCTTCTTGCTCTTAATTGGCTTAATATGCAATTTATGATCCTGTACTTGCATGTTATATTGTATATTGCACTGTAATATTTAAATATTGTAAATTGTGTTTAGTGTACATTGTACTGCATATACATAGCACACAGTATATAATATATATTTGTATGTTATGGATGATTTTGTTTCAGTTCTCTCCCTTTTCTATTGAATTACTTACAGTAATGTAAAAATGGCAGGGTTACACTTTTTTTTTCCCTGTACTACTGACCTACTACTAACTTAAACTGCTGCATAACAATTTAAGTTATTATAGCAGATGGTCATTGTATTTATAAAATGAAAATGTGTTTTATTCAATAATATTTCTATTAATATTTAGCATCAACATAGTAAAAGAAACCATTATGTAACATGCAGTGCTGCCTGATCCAGACATGTGTAATCCATGCAAATCCCAATTCAACATTAACAATTCACCATCTTATTCTAAGGTGAAGGACTCAGATAACACATCTGTAATAAAAATAAAAGACATTACAAAAGAGTTTGAAAATAAGTGCAGGTTTGTGCGGGGCTGCGGGTATGCTAATATTACCATCAAATCTTCATCAATGGAAATAAGCAGCATTTAAAAAGAAATATGTAGCAAACTATTCATCATTGTGCAACATGAATACCACATGCAAAAAGAACCTACACTGCTCGACTTGTTTTTTTCCGCCTCGAGCTCATCGCGACCTCTGAGAGCTCAACGGGGGTGTGAGCATGGGCGTGACACCTGACATGAGTGATGAATTGCAATGGCAACGTCAGGTCATGTAAAGACTTATAGACATGTACATGTATAGAAATCAAAGATACAAAAATTGGCAATGACCAGTGAAAAAGTGCAGGGGACAAATTTATGTTTTATTAAAAGTGCACATACCCCACGGATTCTATACCCATGATTGGCACCCTTTTAATCAATACTTTGTGCTACCTCCCTTTGTCAAGATAACATCTCTGAGTCTTCTCCTATAATGCCTGATGAGGTTGGAGAATACATGGCAAGGGATCTGAGACCATTCCTCCATACAGAATCTCTCCAGATCCTTCACATTTCGAGGTCCACGCTGGTGGACTCTCCTCTTCAGTTCACCCCACAGGTTTTCTATGGGTTTCAAGTCAGGGGACTGGGATGCCCATGGCAGGACCTTGATTTTGTGGTCAGTAAACCATTTTTGGTTTACTGGTTTTTGGTTTAGTTTTTAGTTTTGATGTATGTTTTGGATCATTGTCCTGATGGAAGATCCAACCACGGCCCATTTGAAGCTTTCTGGCAGAGGCAGTCAGGCTTTCATTTAATATCTGTTGATATTTGATGGAGTCCATGATGCCATGTATATTCCTTGGTCTAACCCATTGTTATGAATGACTAAGGGAATTTGGCCTATGTGTTACCTCATATTTATACACCTGTGACACAGGAAGTTGAACAATTTCCTGTTCCTAGTCACCCAGGTGTACTAAAATGTTAAATATCAGTGGGAATATACTTTTCTTTTTTTCCTCATATGAATTCATAGGGGTGACAATAATTGTTGCACACCTATGTTTAACAAAGATTTGATTTTTGCAATTGTTTGATATCCATGAGAGCAGTGTTTTTTTTAAATTTTTTAAACAAAAGATCAAAAGGTTTTTCACCTTCACCTGCTTTCTTGGCTCATATTTACCAAGGGTGCCAATATTAGTGGAGGGAACTGTAGTAATTCAAATATGTAAACTTACTAGCATCCAACAACATGTCAATGTATCATATCATAATATAAATCTCCTTACACACACACACACACACACACACACACACACACACACACACACACACACACACACACACACATTCACGGTTGCCACCTTACATTTAAAGAAATTAAAGACATTTAAAGACATGTAGGCCGATTAGTCTTCTTTAAGTAAAAGAATTATGTAGTTAAGTGCTCTAACCCTAACCACTGTGTGAATGTGTGTTGATGGAGAATTATCAGTGTGTGCATGTGTATAGGTGCGTAAGTGTGTGTAAGACAGACAGAGTGAGAGGTCTGGCATGTGGACACACCCTGAACAACATGTTATTACTGCATTTATGAGATATTTTTCATGTTTGTCTTTATGTGTTTATGACTCAAACTGACACACAAAATTTGGACATCTGAAAAAGGTGCACGTATCTGATATATGGAGATATTCAGACACACCTTTAGCTACGAATTTACAAATGTTGACAAACATTAGGTTAAGAAACACGAATAACATTCTTGCACTGAGTGTATCATTTTCATTTTGTATTGAAAACATGTTTAAAACAGTGACGCGGTACAACAACGTGTTTTAGTGCCACGACGTCAACATGATGCAACAGATATTTTAAGAAGTTGGTGGATTTTTTTCCCACATTTTACATACAATTTTCTTATTGTCATTTTACGACACCAGTTCTACACACCTGGTCTACACACACCTGGTCTTTCTTATTAGTCCCTTATTAATAATGAAAAAAAAAAAGAGATCATATAAATTGCATTTTGTTTTTTTATTTAGCCTGCTAGCTTATGTGAAGCTATTTCACATAACAGATGTTTACATATAGTCCACCAGACAAAATAATAACTGAATTTACACAAATGAACCAGTTGAAAAGTTTACATACGCTTGATTATTAATATTGTGTGACGTTACCTGGATGAACTTATGAACAGGATGATCAGTGTAAATTGTTAATATTCTGTCTTCTGGAAAACATGTACATAACTTCTGAAGGGAAAAAAATATCTCTAAACAAAATGTATAATATACCAATGTGTAGTTATCTTTATGTTTGACTAGTCATGTATTATTGAATTCAATGCAGTAGTTACACTGGATAAAAAATACAGCTTATGCGGATGATGGTCATGTGTCCACATATTTATGGAAATATAGTGTGCACACATGACCATCACCATCACATGCTGGCTTTCCTCAAACTGTTGATATATATATATATATATATATATATATATATATATATATATATATATATATATATATATATATATATATAAAACATTTAAAAATGCCTTTTTCATTTTTGTATTTTGTATTCAATTCAATTTTATTTAGATAATGTTTTTAACAACAGACATCATGAAGCAGCTTTACATAAATTTTAAATGCAGACCTTTAATGTACATTTGTACCAGTGTACATAAAATCATATATCACTATTAAACTGAGTCAGTTTTAAAATCAAGCACAAGTAATGCACTGTAGTCTGGACTACATATAATTTAAAAGGTAAATACAGCATCAAAATTGTTCTCTTTAACTTATTAGTAATGTGGTTAATCTGATTAAAGATATAATTCTATTTCATATATATATATAATTCTGATCATCTCTGTATGAAGAAGCACAGATTATTGTCAAGTTGCATAAAAATAGTTTTTTTTACGAATGAGGGCGGTGGTAGCTCGGCGGTTAAGGAGTTGGGCTACCAACTGTTCAAATCCCAGCACCGCTGGGCTGCCACTGTTGGGCACTTGAGCAAGGCCCTTAACCCTCAACTGCTCCCTGGGCACCGCAGCAAAAATGGCTGCCCACTGTTCCGGGTGTGTTCACGGTTTGTAGTGTGTGTGTGTTCACTCTCTAAATTCAAGTAATTTCAAGTATTTATTTTTAAGTATCTTTTTATAGAGTAAATTCAAGTATTCAAGTTTAATCTACTCACAACTCCTAATGTGTGTGCACGAACTTGGATGGGTTAAATGCAGAGGACAAATTCCAAGTATGGGTTACCATACATTGGCCTTCACATGTCACTGTCATGTGAATATGCTTCCTGAGTCACACCTAGTTACACCTACCACTCCTTGTAAAAGCAGCTTACCTTTTGGGTAAATCATCTTCCACAGAGACAGAGCCTGTTGTCTTTAAGGCTATTGCTGAGAGAGTTACAGGGAACAGATTATCGTTTGAGACCAGATGGTTATGACTTTGAAGAATAAAATAAGGTAATATATCTCTTTAATTTTTTTTTACTCTCAGTTTAGTTATAATCATTAATTTGTGCCTTTTTTTCTCACATTTAGTGCAGTAAAGCAACAGTTAAATTGCAAATTCATATATTCTGATTTTGTTCATAAAAATGCACGATTATATTATTATTAGGGGCCAAGCACCGAAGGTGCGGTGGCACCTATTGTATCGGTTAGTTTCTTCTTCTTATTATTATTCTTCCACTCTTGAGTCTATGGCAGCCCATAGAACCACTTGCAGGAAAGTTATGAAATTTGGACCACAGATATAGGACAGTCTGTCCTGTTAATACAGCCAATTTGGACTCTGTGACTCAAGTCCTCTAGTGCCACCAACTGTCCAAATTTTCACTCATGTTCATGCAAATAACTTTTGAACCGTAATGGCTATAAACAAACATTTTTCCTCTGATTCCTTGGCTCAAGATGATTTGAATGGATACCATGGTTTCAATTTCTGCCCAACTAGATTTTCCACCATTTTGAATTTTACGAAAAGCATACTTTTTCTAACTCCTCCTAGGCCGTTTGTCTGACTTTCACGAAAATCGATTCACATAATCTTCAGACCATGTTGAGAAAAATGTATGGAATTCAAGTTGATTAGCCAACCCTTTCTCGAATAACATGCAAACAAATCCGATCACAAGCACGCCAAAATGGACGTGAGGCTATATCTCCAAAACGCTTCAACGTATTCATACCAAACTTAGTATATCTCAAAGCCATCATGACTTGAGGTTACCTGTACAGTTTCAGAACAGTGCCACATAGTGGTTATGAGATATGGAAAAGGCACATTTTTGCTTATAACCTATGAATGGTTTGGCCTAAAATCATGAAACTCTTGAAACTCTTCAGATTCAGTGGGGCATATCTAAGTTGTTTGATATTACAATTTTGAATTTCAGCCATTTTTGTGGTCATTCATGTTGAATTTATTCTTACACACTGTATTTTATGAACCACTTGGCGCATTGTTACCAAAATTGGTAGGTGTCATCAGGACTATGGTGCAAAAGTACTCAAAAAGTTTCAGGACAGCTCTACCTTGTGGTCAGCAATTATAACACAATTTTAAAAAATGCTAATAGCTTTTGACTATTTTTGTGCATTGTCATGAGATTGGTCTTGACAGATTGCCTGGGTAATGCAGAGATACTGATTATGCCATGGTACACTAAAATTCGTGTTCACCATTTGGAATTTTCTGAAAAACATACTTTTTCAAACTCCTCCTAGGCCGTTGCTCTGATTTTCATAAAAGTCAAATCAGATCATCTTCAGACCATGGTGACAAAAAGCTGGAAATCAAGTTGATTAGTTAACCCCTTCTCGAATCATGCGCAATCGAATCCGACAGCGAGCATGCCAAAATGGACTTGAGGCTATATCTCCACAATATTTTGGCCTATTGAGATGAAACTTGGTAGCTGTCATCATAATAATGACTTGAGCTTAGCTGCACAGTTTCGCCCAGTGCCACCTAGTGGTCACGAGATATTTAAAAAATGGCTAATTTTGCCGATAACTTCTGAACAGTTTGACCAAAATTCACAAGATTGGTCTCTTTCAATTCTGTGTGGCATACGAAGTCGAATGAGATCCAAATTTTCTGTGTTGGCCATTGTGGGCTTTGGCCATTTTGAATAATGTCATGAAATGCTACATTTTACAGACGCATTGACATATCGTTATGAAACTCAGTCAGTGTTTTTGGCACGATGCTTGAAAGGTACTCAAAAAGTTTCAAGACAGCGAGACCTTGTGGTCAAAAATTATGATGAAATTTTTTTTAAATGTTAACATCTTTTGATTAGTTTGGCCTACAGTCATGAGACTGTCTTTATAGATTCCATGAGTCACAAGGAGAACAATTATGCCACATGGGTCATGATTGAGCAAAAAAAACATACTTTTTCAAACTTCTCCTAGATTGTTTGTCTGATTTTCACCAAAATCAAAACACATCATCTGCAGAGTATGCCAACAAAAAGTTATGGAATGCAAGTTGATTAGTCAAACCCTTCTTGAACAACACACAAACAAATTGGTGAGCATGCCAAAATGGACATGAGGTTATATCTCTGTAAAGTTTTAGCTTTAGACAAAACTTGGTTGCTGTCATCAGAAGCATGACCTGAGGGTAGCTGCAGTTTCAGTCCAGTGCAACCTAGAGGACAAAAGATATGGAAAAAATTGCTAATTTTGCTTATAACTTCTGAACAGTTTGTCACACAATCATGACCTTGCTAAAATCATGCTTGATTATGTCCATACTTTATGTGCTTGGCCACTTAATTGCTGCCTGCAGCTATATTTATTATTATTATTATTATTATTATTATTATTATTATTATTATTATTATTTCTGCTGCTGCTGTTGTGATATTGTAGAGTTGTTGCAATATTTACATTTTCAAATTGCTGAAAATTTGTTGAAAAAAAATTAAAAATCCAATTTTATCTCATTGATTATTAACAGGGAAGCCTTTTTTAAAAATGATGGCACCAGTAACACTACTGTCATCACAATATGTAAGTAAACCTAATTTTCACTTTAAAATGAAATGTATATTTAGCCCATATTATTATTATTATTATTATTATTATTATTATTATTATTATTATTATTATTATTATTATTATGTACATATTTGTAAGTACCTTTGCACAAATGTGGTCTATTTTGCTTTTATGTTAGCTAAATGAATGATTATAAGGGTAGAAATAGTTTGTGAAATAGTTAAAAGGCTCAATTTTATAATTGTGGGTTGTAATAGGTTATAAATAACGTCTAATATAAGTGGATCATTTGCAACATCTGGTGCATGATGTAATGACCGTTATGGGGTTCAAAGATAATAAATCTTTTGAATTAAATGAAAAAAGTTAAGTGACATTATGTATACTTATGCCAGTATGTCTATGGCTGCTGCTTAATGGGACTGGAGCCCAAAGTACAACACCACTTAAAACAGAAACCACAGAAGGCACAACTGAATCAAAATTACAGAACACAAAGGCCACTGAAAGAACTGAATTTACAACTATTCCAAATGTGAATACGGCAACTGAGGAATCAAAAACTACAGAGGAAACTACCACAGTTACAATTGGACCAACTACAACACAAGGAACAGAAATGACCAGTAGAACTGTGTACCCAACACAGGTTACAACAACCACACAGCAAACAACAGAACTGACCACTAGCCATATATCCACAATCACACAGCCAACAACAGACCTGACCACTAGCCCAATATCCACAACTCAGGCTATAACAACCACAGAGTCAACAACAGAACTGACCACTAGCACTATATCCACAATCACACAGCCAACAACAGAACTGGCCACTAACCCTATATCAAAAACCACAGAGTCAGCAACAGAACTGACCACTAGTACTATATTAAAAACCACAGAGCCAACAAAAGAACTGACCGCTAGTACTATATCAAAAACCACAGAGCAAACAACAGAACTGACCAATAGTATGATACCCACAACAGAGGCTATAACAACGACAGAGCCAACAACAGAACTGGCCACTAGTAATATATCCACAACACAGGCTACAACAACCACAGATGCAAAAACAGATCTGACCACTAGCACTATATCCACAATCACACAGCCAACAACAGAACTGACCACTAGTACTATATCCACAACACAGGCTATAACAACCACAGAGCCAAAAACAGAACTGACCACTAGTACTATATCCACAACACAGGATATAACAACCACAGAGCCAACAACAGAACTGACCACTAGCATTATATCCACAATCACACAGCCAACAACAGAAGTGACCACTAGTACTATATCCACAACACAGGCTATATCAATCACAGAGCCAAAAACAGAACTGACCACTAGCACTATATCCACAATCACACAGCCAACAACAGAACTAACCACTAATCCTATATCAAAAACCACAGAGTCAACAACAGAACTGACCACTAGTGCTATATCCACAACACAGGCTATAACAACCACAGAGTCAACAACAGAACTGACCACTAGTAATACATCCACAACACAGGCTATAACAAACACAGAGCCAAGAACAGAACTGACCACTAGCACTATATCCACAATCACACAGCCAACAACAGAACAGACCACTAGTATTATTTCCACAACACAGGCTTTAACAACCACAGAGTCAACAACAGAACTGACCACTAGCACTATATCCACAACACAGGCTATAACAACCACAGAACCAACAACAGAACTGGGCACTAGCACTATATCCACAACCACAGAGCCAACAACAGAAATGACCACTAGCACGATATCCACAATCACACAGAAAACAACAGAACTGACCACTAGTACTATATCCACAACACAGGATAAAACAACCACAGAGCCAACAACAGATCTGTCCACTAGCACTATATCCACAATCACACAGCAAACAACAGAACTGAGCACTAGTTCTATATCCACAACACAGGATATAACAACCACAGAGCCAACAACAGATCTGGGCACTACTACTATTTCCACAACACAGGCTACAACAACCACAGAGCCAACAACAGAACTGACCACTAGCACTATATCCACAACCACAGAGCCAACAAAAGAACTGACCACTAGCACTATATCCACAACACAGGCTATAACAACCACAGAGCCAACAACAGAACTGGCCACTAGTACTATATCAACAACACAGGCTGCAACAACCACAGAGCACAAAACAGATCTGACCACTAGCACTATATCCACAATCACACAGCAAACAACAGAACTGACCACTAGTACTATATCCACATCACAGGCTATAACAACCACAGAGCCAACAACAGAACTGGCCACTAGTACTATATCCACAACACAGGCTTCAACATCCACAGATCCAACAAAAGATCTAACCACTAGCACTATATCCACAACACAGGCTTTAACAACCACAGAACCAACAACAGAACTGGGCACTACTACTATATCCACAAAACAGGCTACAGCAACCACAGGGCCAACAACAGAACTGACCACTAGCACTATATCCACAACCACAGAGCCAACAACAGAACTGACCACTAGCACTATATCCACAATCACACAGCCAACAACAGAACTGACCACTAGTACTATATCCACAACACAGGCTATAACAACCACAGAGCCAACAACAGAACTGGCCACTACTACTATATCAACAACACAGGCTACAACAACCACAGAGCCAACAACAGAACTGACCACTAGCACTATATCCACAACCACAGAGCCAACAACAGAACTGACCACTAGCACTATATCCACAATCACACAGACAACAACAGAACTGACCACTAGTACTATATCCACAACACAGGCTACAACAACCACAGAGCCAACAACAGATCTGTCCACTAGCACTATATCCACAATCACACAGCCAACAACAGAACTGGCCACTAGTACTACATCCACAAGACAGGATATAACAACCACAGAGCCAACAACAGAACTGACCACTAGCACTATATCCACAATCACACAGCAAACAACAGAACTGACCACTAGTATAATATCCACAACACAGGCTATAACAACCACACAGCCAACAACAGATCTGTCCACTAGCACTATATCCAAAATCACACAGCCAACAAAAGAACTGGCCACTAGTACTATATCCACAACACAGGATATAACAACCACAGAGCCAACAACAGAACTGACCACTAGCACTATATCCACAGTCATACAGCCAACAACAGAACTGACCACTAGTACTATATCCACAACACAGGCTATAACAACCACAGGGCCAACAACAGAACTGACCACTAGCACTATATCCACAATAACACAGCCAACAACAGAACTGGCCACTAGTACTATATCAACAACACAGGATATAACAACCACAGAGCCAACAACAGAACTGACCACTAGCACTATATCCACAGTCACACAGCCAACAACAGAACTGACCACTAGTACTATATCCACAACACAGGCTATAACAACCACAGGGCCAACAACAGAACTGACCACTAGCACTATATCCACAATCACACAGCCAACAACAGAACTGGCCACTAGTACTATATCCACAACACAGGATATAACAACCACAGAGCCAACAACAGATCTGACCACTAGCACTATATCCACAATCACACAGCCAACAACAGAACTGGCCACTAGTACTATATCCACAACACAGGCTATAACAACCACAGAGCCAACCACAGAACTGACCACTAGTACTATATCCACAACACAGGCTATAAAAAACACAGAGCCAACAACAGAACTGACCACTAGCACTATATCCACAATCACACAGCCAACAACAGAACTGACCACTAGTACAATATCCACAACACAGGCTATAACAACCACAGAGCCAACAACAGAACTGACCACTGGCACTATATCCACAACCACAGAGCCAACAACAGAACTGACCACTAGAACTATATCCACAATCACACAGCCAACAACAGAACTGACCTCTAGTACTATATCCACAAAACAGGCTATAACAACCACAGAGCCAACAACAGAACTGGCCACTAGTACTACATCAACAACACAGGCTATAACAACCACAGAGCCAACAACAGAACTGACCACTAGCACTATATCCACAATCACACAGCCAACAACAGAACTGGCCACTAGTACTATATCCACAACACAGGATATAACAACCACAGAGCCAACAACAGAACTGACCACTAGCACTATATCCACAGTCACACAGCCAACAACAGAACTGATCACTAGTACTATATCCACATCACAGGCTATAACAAGCACAGAGCCAACAACAGAACTGACCACTATCCCTATATCCACAACACAGGCTATAACAACCACAGAGCCAACAAAAGAACTGACCACTAGCACTATATCCACAACACAGGCTTCAACATCCACAGATACAACAAACGATCTGACCACTAGCACTATATCCACAATCACACAGACAACAACAGAACTGGCCACTAGTACTATATCCACAACACAGGATATAACAACCACAGAGCCAACAACAGAACTGACCACTAGCACTATATCCACAGTCACACAGCCAACAACAGAACTGACCACTAGTACTATATCCACAACACAAGCTATAACAACCACAGAGCCAACAACAGAACTGACCACTAGCACTATATCCACAATCACACAGCCAACAACAGAACTGACCACTAGTACTATATCCACAACACAGGCTATAACAACCACAGAGTCAACAACAGAACTGACCACTAGCCAAATATCCACAACACAGGCTATAACAACCACAGAGCCAACAGCAGAACTGGCCACTAGTACTATATCCACAACACAGGCTTCAACATCCACAGATACAACAAACGTTCTGACCACTAGCACTATTTTCACAATCACACAGCCAACAACAGAACTGGCCACTAGTACTATATCCACAACACAGGATATAACAACCACAGAGCCAACAACAGAACTGACCACTAGCACTATATCCACAACCACAGAGCCAACAACAGAACTGACCACTAGCACTATATCCACAATCACACAGCCAACAACAGAACTGACCACTAGTACTATATCCACAACACAGGCTATAACAACCACAGAGCCAACAACAGAACTGGCCACTAGTACTATATCAACAACACAGGCTACAACAACCACAGAGCCAACAACAGATCTGACCACTAGCACTATATCCACAGTCACACAGCCAACAACAGAACTGACCACTAGTACTATATCCACAACAAGGGCTATAACAACCACAGAGCCAACAACAGAACTGACCACTAGCACTATATCCACAGTCACACAACCAACAACAGAACTGACCACTAGTACTATATCCACAACACAGGCTATAACAACCACAGAGTCAACAACAGAACTGACCACTAGCCAAATATCCACAACACAGGCTATAACAACCACAGAGCCAACAACAGAACTGGCCACTAGTACTATATCCACAACACAGGCTTCAACATCCACAGATACAACAAACGATCTGACCACTAGCACTATATCCACAATCACACAGACAACAACAGAACTGGCCACTAGTACTATATCCACAACACAGGATATAACAACCACAGAGCCAACAACAGAACTGACCACTAGCACTATATCCACAGTCACACAGCCAACAACAGAACTGACCACTAGTACTATATCCACAACACAAGCTATAACAACCACAGAGCCAACAACAGAACTGACCACTAGCACTATATCGACAGTCTCACAGCCAACAACAGAACTGACCACTAGTACTATATCCACATCACAGGCTATAACAACCACAGAGCCAACCACAGAACTGACCACTAGTACTATATCCACAACACAGGCTTCAACATCCACAGATCCAACAAAAGATCTGACCACTAGCACTATATCCACAACACAGGCTATAACAACCACAGAACCAACAACAGAACTGGGCACTACTACTATATCCACAACAGAGGCTACAGGAACCACAGGGCCAACAACAGAACTGACCACTAGCACTATATCCACAACCACAGAGCCAACAACAGAACTGACCACTAGCACTATATCCACAATCACACAGCCAACAACAGAACTGACCACTAGTACTATATCCACAACACAGGCTATAACAACCACAGAGCCAACAACAGAACTGGCCACTACTACTATATCCACAACACAGACTACAACAACCACAGAGCCAACATCAGATCTGATCACTAGCACTATATCAACAATCACACAGCCAACAACAGAACTTACCACCAGTACTATATCCACAAGACAGGCTATAACAACCACAGAGCCAACAACAGAACTTACCACCAGTACTATATCCACAAGACAGGCTATAACAACCACAGAGCCAACAACAGATCTGCCCACTAGCACTATATCCACAATCACACAGCCAACAACAGAACTGGCCACTAGTACTATATCCACAACACAGGATATAACAACCACAGAGCCAACAACAGAACTTACCACAAGCACTATATCCACAGTCACAAAGCCAACAACAGAACTGACCACTAGTACTATATCCACATCACAGGCAATAACAACCACAGAGCCAACAACAGAACTGACCACTATCACTATATCAAAAACCACAGAGCCAACAACAGAACTGACCACTAGCCAAATATCCACAACACAGGCTATAACAACCACAGAGCCAACAACAGAACTGACGACTAGCATTATATCCACAATCACACAGCCAACAACAGAACTGACCACTAGTACTATATCCACAACACAGGCTATAACAACCACAGAGCCAACAGCAGAAATGGCCACTAGTGCTATATCCACAACACAGGCTTCAACATCCACAGATACAACAAACGATCTGACCACTAGCACTATATCCACAATCACACAGACAACAACAGAACTGGCCACTAGTACTATATCCACAACACAGACTATAACAAGCACAGAGCCAACAACAGAACTGACCACTAGCACTATATCCACAATCACACAGCCAACAACAGAACTGTCCACTAGTACTGTATCCACAACACAGGCTATGACAACCACAGAGTCAACAACAGAACTGACCACTAGCCCTATATCCACAACACAGGCTATAACAACCACAGAGCCAACAGCAGAAATGGCCACTAGTACTATATCCACAACACAGGCTTCAACATCCACAGATACAACAAACGATCTGACCACTAGCACTATATCCACAATCACACAGACAACAACAGAACTGGCCACTAGTACTATATCCACAACACAGGATATAACAACCACAGAGCCAACAACAGAACTGACCACTAGCACTATATCCACAGTCACACAGCCAACAACAGAACTGACCACTAGTACTATATCCACAACACAAGCTATAACAACCACAGAGCCAACAACAGAACTGACCACTAGCACTATATCGACAGTCTCACAGCCAACAACAGAACTGACCACTAGTACTATATCCACATCACAGGCTATAACAACCACAGAGCCAACAACAGAACTGGCCACTAGTACTATATCCACAACACAGGCTTCAACATCCACAGATCCAACAAAAGATCTAACCACTAGCACTATATCCACAACAGAGGCTACAAGAACCACAGGGCCAACAACAGAACTGACCACTAGCACTATATCCACAACCACAGAGCCAACAACAGAACTGACCACTAGCACTATATCCACAATCACACAGCCAACAACAGAACTGACCACTAGTACTATATCCACAACACAGGCTATAACAACCACAGAGCCAACAACAGAACTGGCCACTAGTACTATATCAACAACACAGGCTACAACAGCCACAGAGCCAACAAGAGATCTGACCACTAGCACTATATCCACAATCACACAGCCAACAACAGAACTGGCCACTAGTACTATATCCACAACACAGGATAAAACAACCACAGAGCCAACAACAGAACTGACCACTAGCACTATATCCACAGTCACACAGCCAACAACAGAACTGAAAACTAGTACTATATCCACAACACAGGCTATAACAACCACAGAGCCAACAACAGAACTGACCACTAGCACTATATCCACAATCACACAGCCAACAACAGAACTGGCCACTAGTACTATATCCACAACACAGGATATAACAACCACAGAGCCAACAACAGAACAGACCACTAGCACTATATCCACAGTCACACAGCACACAACAGAACTGACCACTAGTACTATAACCACAACACAGGATATAACAACCACAGAGTCAACAACAGAACTGACCACTAGCCCTATATCCACAACACAGGCTATAACAACCACAGAGCCAACAGCAGAAATGGCCACTAGTACTATATCCACAACACAGGCTTCAACATCCACAGATACAACAAACGATCTGACCACTAGCACTATATCCACAATCACACAGACAACAACAGAACTGGCCACTAGTACTATATCCACAACACAGGATATAACAACCACAGAGCCAACAACAGAACTGACCACTAGCACTATTTCCACAGTCACACAGCCAACAACAGAACTGACCACTAGTACTATATCCACAACACAAGCTATAACAACCACACAGCCAACAACAGAACTGACAACTAGTACTATAACCACAACACAGGCTATAACAACCACAGAGCCAACAACAGAACTGGCCACTAGTACTATATCAACAACACAGGCTACAACAACCACAGAGCCAACAACAGATCTGAGCACTAGCACTATATCCACAATCACACAGCCAACAATAGAACTGGCCACTAGTACTATATCCACAACACAGACTATAACAAGCACAGAGCCAACAACAGAACTGACCACTAGCACTATATCCACAATCACACAGCCAACAACAGAACTGACCACTAGTACTATATCCACAACACAGGCTATAACAACCACAGAGCCAACAACAGAACTGGCCACTAGTACTATATCAACAACACAGGCTACAACAACCACAGAGCCAACAACAGATCTGACCACTAGCACTATATCCACAATCACACAGCCAACAATAGAACTGGCCACTAGTACTATATCCACAACACAGACTATAACAAGCACAGAGCCAACAACAGAACTGACCACTAGCACTATATCCACAATCACACAGCCAACAACAGAACTGTCCACTAGTACTGTATCCACAACACAGGCTATAACAACCACAGAGTCAACAACAGAACTGACCACTAGCCCTATATCCACAACACAGGCTATAACAACCACAGAGCCAACAGCAGAACTGGCCACTAGTGCTATATCCACAACACAGGCTTCAACATCCACAGATACAACAAACGATCTGACCACTAGCACTATATCCACAATCACACAGACAACAACAGAACTGGCCACTAGTACTATATCCACAACACAGGATATAACAACCACAGAGCCAACAACAGAACTGACCACTAGCACTATATCCACAGTCACACAGCCAACAACAGAACTGACCACTAGTACTATATCCACAACACAAGCTATAACAACCACAGAGCCAACAACAGAACTGACCACTAGCACTATATCGACAGTCTCACAGCCAACAACAGAACTGACCACTAGTACTATGTCCACATCACAGGCTATAACAACCACAGAGCCAACAACAGAACTGGCCACTAGTACTATATCCACAACACAGGCTTCAACATCCACAGATCCAACAAAAGATCTAACCACTAGCACTATATCCACAACACAGGCTATAACAACCACAGAACCAACAACAGAACTGGGCACTACTACTATATCCACAACAGAGGCTACAGGAACCACAGGGCCAACAACAGAACTGACCACTAGCACTATATCCACAACCACAGAGCCAACAACAGAACTGACCACTAGCACTATATCCACAATCACACAGCCAACAACAGAACTGACCACTAGTACTATATCCACAACACAGGCTATAACAACCACAGAGCCAACAACAGAACTGGCCACTAGTACTATATCAACAACACAGGCTACAACAACCACAGAGCCAACAACAGATCTGACCACTAGCACTATATCCACAATCACACAGCCAACAACAGAACTGGCCACTAGTACTATATCCACAACACAGGATATAACAACCACAGAGCCAACAACAGAACTGACCACTAGCACTATATCCACAGTCACACAGCCAACAACAGAACTGACCACTAGTACTATATCCACAACACAGGCTATAACAACCACAGAGTCAACAACAGAACTGACCACTAGTACTATATCCACAACACAGGCTATAACAACCACAGAGCCAACAGCAGAAATGGCCACTAGTGCTAAATCCACAACACAGGCTTCAACATCCACAGATACAACAAACGATCTGACCACTAGCACTATATCCACAATCACACAGCCAACAACAGGACTGGCCACTAGTACTATATCCACAACACAGGATATAACAACCACAGAGCCAACAACAGAACTGACCACTAGCACTATATCCACAACCACAGAGCCAACAACAGAACTGACCACTAGCACTATATCCACAATCACACAGCCAACAACAGAACTGACCACTAGTACTATATCCACAACACAGGCTATAACAACCACAGAGCCAACAACAGAACTGGCCACTAGTACTATATCAACAACACAGGCTACAACAGCCACAGTGCCAACAAGAGATCTGACCACTAGCACTATATCCACAATCACACAGCCAACAACAGAACTGGCCACTAGTACTATATCCACAACACAGGATATAACAACCACAGAGCCAACAACAGAACTGACCACTAGCACTATATCCACAGTCACACAGCCAACAACAGAACTGAAAACAAGTACTATATCCACAACACAGGCTATAACAACCACAGAGCCAACAACAGAACTGACCACTAGCACTATATCCACAATCACACAGCCAACAACAGAACTGGCCACTAGTACTATATCCACAACACAGGATATAACAACCACAGAGCCAACAACAGAACTGACCACTAGCACTATATCCACAGTCACACAGCCAACAACAGAACTGACCACTAGTACTATAACCACAACACAGGCTATAACAACCACAGAGTCAACAACAGAACTGACCACTAGCCCTATATCCACAACACAGGCTATAATAACCACAGAGCCAACAGCAGAAATGGCCACTAGTACTATATCCACAACACAGGCTTCAACATCCACAGATACAACAAACGATCTGACCACTAGCACTATATCCACAATCACACAGACAACAACAGAACTGGCCACTAGTACTATATCCACAACACAGGATATAACAACCACAGAGCCAACAACAGAACTGACCACTAGCACTATATCCACAGTCACACAGCCAACAACAGAACTGACCACTAGTACTATATCCACAACACAAGCTATAACAACCACAGAGCCAACAACAGAACTGACCACTAGCACTATATCCACAATCACACAGCCAACAACAGAACTGACCACTAGTACTATATCCACAACACAGGCTATAACAACCACAGAGCCAACAACAGAACTGGCCACTAGTACTATATCCACAACACAGGCTATAACAACCACAGAGTCAACAACAGAACTGACCACTAGTACTATATCCACAACACAGGCTATAACAACCACAGAGTCAACAACAGATCTGGGCACTACTACTATATCCACAACAGTCACACAGCCAACAACAGATCTGACCACTAGCACTATATCCACAACCACAGAGCCAACAACAGAACTGACCACTAGCACTATATCCACAATCACACAGCCAACAACAGAACTGACCACTAGTACTATAACCACAACACAGGCTATAACAACCACAGAGCCAACAACAGAACTGGCCACTAGTACTATATCAACAACACAGGCTACAACAACCACAGAGCCAACAACAGATCTGACCACTAGCACTATATCCACAATCACACAGCCAACAATAGAACTGGCCACTAGTACTATATCCACAACACAGACTATAACAAGCACAGAGCCAACAACAGAACTGACCACTAGCACTATATCCACAATCACACAGCCAACAACAGAACTGTCCACTAGTACTGTATCCACAACACAGGCTATAACAACCACAGAGTCAACAACAGAACTGACCACTAGCCCTATATCCACAACACAGGCTATAACAACCACAGAGCCAACAGCAGAACTGGCCACTAGTGCTATATCCACAACACAGGCTTCAACATCCACAGATACAACAAACGATCTGACCACTAGCACTATATCCACAATCACACAGACAACAACAGAACTGGCCACTAGTACTATATCCACAACACAGGATATAACAACCACAGAGCCAACAACAGAACTGACCACTAGCACTATATCCACAGTCACACAGCCAACAACAGAACTGACCACTAGTACTATATCCACAACACAAGCTATAACAACCACAGAGCCAACAACAGAACTGACCACTAGCACTATATCGACAGTCTCACAGCCAACAACAGAACTGACCACTAGTACTATGTCCACATCACAGGCTATAACAACCACAGAGCCAACAACAGAACTGGCTTCTAGTACTATATCCACAACACAGGCTTCAACATCCACAGATCCAACAAAAGATCTAACCACTAGCACTATATCCACAACACAGGCTATAACAACCACAGAACCAACAACAGAACTGGGCACTACTACTATATCCACAACAGAGGCTACAGGAACCACAGGGCCAACAACAGAACTGACCACTAGCACTATATCCACAACCACAGAGCCAACAACAGAACTGACCACTAGCACTATATCCACAATCACACAGCCAACAACAGAACTGACCACTAGTACTATATCCACAACACAGGCTATAACAACCACAGAGCCAACAACAGAACTGGCCACTAGTACTATATCAACAACACAGGCTACAACAACCACAGAGCCAACAACAGATCTGACCACTAGCACTATATCCACAATCACACAGCCAACAACAGAACTGGCCACTAGTACTATATCCACAACACAGGATATAACAACCACAGAGCCAACAAGAGAACTGACCACTAGCACTATATCCACAGTCACACAGCCAACAACAGAACTGAAAACTAGTACTATATCCACAACACAGGCTATAACAACCACAGAGCCAACAACAGAACTGACCACTAGCACTATATCCACAATCACACAGCCAACAACAGAACTGGCCACTAGTACTATATCCACAACACAGGATATAACAACCACAGAGCCAACAACAGAACTGATCACTAGCACTATATCCACAGTCACACAGCCCACAACAGAACTGACCACTAGTACTATAACCACAACACAGGCTATAACAACCACAGAGTCAACAACAGAACTGACCACTAGCCCTATATCCACAACACAGGCTATAATAACCACAGAGCCAACAGCAGAAATGGCCACTAGTACTATATCCACAACACAGGCTTCAACATCCACAGATACAACAAACGATCTGACCACTAGCACTATATCCACAATCACACAGACAACAACAGAACTGGCCACTAGTACTATATCCACAACACAGGATATAACAACCACAGAGCCAACAACAGAACTGACCACTAGCACTATATCCACAGTCACACAGCCAACAACAGAACTGACCACTAGTACTATATCCACAACACAAGCTATAACAACCACAGAGCCAACAACAGAACTGACCACTAGCACTATATCGACAGTCTCACAGCCAACAACAGAACTGACCACTAGTACTATATCCACATCACAGGCTATAACAACCACAGAGCCAACAACAGAACTGGCCACTAGTACTATATCCACAACACAGGCTTCAACATCCACAGATCCAACAAAAGATCTAACCACTAGCACTATATCCACAACACAGGCTATAACAACCACAGAACCAACAACAGAACTGGGCACTACTACTATATCCACAACAGAGGCTACAGGAACCACAGGGCCAACAACAGAACTGACCACTAGCACTATATCCACAACCACAGAGCCAACAACAGAACTGACCACTAGCACTATATCCACAATCACACAGCCAACAACAGAACTGACCACTAGTACTATAACCACAACACAGGCTATAACAACCACAGAGCCAACAACAGAACTGGCCACTAGTACTATATCAACAACACAGGCTACAACAACCACAGAGCCAACAACAGATCTGACCACTAGCACTATATCCACAATCACACAGCCAACAACAGAACTGGCCACTAGTACTATATCCACAACACAGACTATAACAAGCACAGAGCCAACAACAGAACTGGCCACTAGCACTATATCCACAGTCACACAGCCAACAACAGAACTGAAAACTAGTACTATATCCACAACACAGGCTATAACAACCACAGAGCCAACAACAGAACTGACCACTAGCACTATATCCACAATCACACAGCCAACAACAGAACTGGCCACTAGTACTATATCCACAACACAGGATATAACAACCACAGAGCCAACAACAGAACTGACCACTAGCACTATATCCACAATCACACAGCCAACAACAGAACTGACCACTAGTACTGTATCCACAACACAGGCTATAACAACCACAGAGTCAACAACAGAACTGACCACTAGCCCTATATCCACAACACAGGCTATAACAACCACAGAGCCAACAGCAGAACTGGCCACTAGTGCTATATCCACAACACAGGCTTCAACATCCACAGATACAACAAACGATCTGACCACTAGCACTATATCCACAATCACACAGACAACAACAGAACTGGCCACTAGTACTATATCCACAACACAGGATATAACAACCACAGAGCCAACAACAGAACTGACCACTAGCACTATATCCACAGTCACACAGCCAACAACAGAACTGACCACTAGTACTATATCCACAACACAAGCTATAACAACCACAGAGCCAACAACAGAACTGACCACTAGCACTATATCGACAGTCTCACAGCCAACAACAGAACTGACCACTAGTACTATGTCCACATCACAGGCTATAACAACCACAGAGCCAACAACAGAACTGGCTTCTAGTACTATATCCACAACACAGGCTTCAACATCCACAGATCCAACAAAAGATCTAACCACTAGCACTATATCCACAACACAGGCTATAACAACCACAGAACCAACAACAGAACTGGGCACTACTACTATATCCACAACAGAGGCTACAGGAACCACAGGGCCAACAACAGAACTGACCACTAGCACTATATCCACAACCACAGAGCCAACAACAGAACTGACCACTAGCACTATATCCACAATCACACAGCCAACAACAGAACTGACCACTAGTACTATATCCACAACACAGGCTATAACAACCACAGAGCCAACAACAGAACTGGCCACTAGTACTATATCAACAACACAGGCTACAACAACCACAGAGCCAACAACAGATCTGACCACTAGCACTATATCCACAATCACACAGCCAACAACAGAACTGGCCACTAGTACTATATCCACAACACAGGATATAACAACCACAGAGCCAACAAGAGAACTGACCACTAGCACTATATCCACAGTCACACAGCCAACAACAGAACTGAAAACTAGTACTATATCCACAACACAGGCTATAACAACCACAGAGCCAACAACAGAACTGACCACTAGCACTATATCCACAATCACACAGCCAACAACAGAACTGGCCACTAGTACTATATCCACAACACAGGATATAACAACCACAGAGCCAACAACAGAACTGATCACTAGCACTATATCCACAGTCACACAGCCCACAACAGAACTGACCACTAGTACTATAACCACAACACAGGCTATAACAACCACAGAGTCAACAACAGAACTGACCACTAGCCCTATATCCACAACACAGGCTATAATAACCACAGAGACAACAGCAGAACTGGCCACTAGTACTATATCCACAACACAGGCTTCAACATCCACAGATACAACAAACGATCTGACCACTAGCACTATATCCACAATCACACAGACAACAACAGAACTGGCCACTAGTACTATATCCACAACACAGGATATAACAACCACAGAGCCAACAACAGAACTGACCACTAGCACTATATCCACAGTCACACAGCCAACAACAGAACTGACCACTAGTACTATATCCACAACACAAGCTATAACAACCACAGAGCCAACAACAGAACTGACCACTAGCACTATATCGACAGTCTCACAGCCAACAACAGAACTGACCACTAGTACTATGTCCACATCACAGGCTATAACAACCACAGAGCCAACAACAGAACTGGCTTCTAGTACTATATCCACATCACAGGCTTCAACATCCAAAGATCCAACAAAAGATCTAACCACTAGCACTATATCCACAACACAGGCTATAACAACCACAGAACCAACAACAGAACTGGGCACTACTACTATATCCACAACAGAGGCTACAGGAACCACAGGGCCAACAACAGAACTGACCACTAGCACTATATCCACAATCAAACAGCCAACAACAGAACTGACCACTAGTACTATATCCACAACACAGGCTATAACAACCACAGAGCCAACAACAGAACTGACCACTAGCACTATATCCACAGTCACACAGCCAACAACAGAACTGACCACTAGTACTATATCCACAACACAGGCTATAACAACCACAGAGCCAACAACAGAACTGACCACTAGCACTATATCCACAGTCACACAGCCAACAACAGAACTGACCACTAGTACTATATCCACAACAAAAGCTATAACAACCACAGAGCCAACAACAGAACTGACCACTAGCACTATATCGACAGTCTCACAGCCAACAACAGAACTGACCACTAGTACTATATCCACATCACAGGCTATAACAACCACAGAGCCAACAACAGAACTGGCCACTAGTACTATATCCACAACACAGGCTTCAACATCCACAGATCCAACAAAAGATCTAACCACTAGCACTATATCCACAACACAGGCTATAACAACCACAGAACCAACAACAGAACTGGGCACTACTACTATACCCACAACAGAGGCTACAGGAACCACAGGGCCAACAACAGAACTGACCACTAGCACTATATCCACAACCACAGAGCCAACAACAGAACTGACCGCTAGCACTATATCCACAATCACACAGCCAACAACAGAACTGACCACTAGTACTATAACCACAACACAGGCTATAACAACCACAGAGCCAACAACAGAACTGGCCACTAGTACTATATCAACAACACAGGCTACAACAACCACAGAGCCAACAACAGATCTGACCACTAGCACTATATCCACAATCACACAGCCAACAATAGAACTGGCCACTAGTACTATATCCACAACACAGACTATAACAAGCACAGAGCCAACAACAGAACTGACCACTAGCACTATATCCACAATCACACAGCCAACAACAGAACTGTCCACTAGTACTGTATCCACAACACAGGCTATAACAACCACAGAGTCAACAACAGAACTGACCACTAGCCCTATATCCACAACACAGGCTATAACAACCACAGAGCCAACAGCAGAACTGGCCACTAGTGCTATATCCACAACACAGGCTTCAACATCCACAGATACAACAAACGATCTGACCACTAGCACTATATCCACAATCACACAGACAACAACAGAACTGGCCACTAGTACTATATCCACAACACAGGATATAACAACCACAGAGCCAACAACAGAACTGACCACTAGCACTATATCCACAGTCACACAGCCAACAACAGAACTGACCACTAGTACTATATCCACAACACAAGCTATAACAACCACAGAGCCAACAACAGAACTGACCACTAGCACTATATCGACAGTCTCACAGCCAACAACAGAACTGACCACTAGTACTATGTCCACATCACAGGCTATAACAACCACAGAGCCAACAACAGAACTGGCTTCTAGTACTATATCCACAACACAGGCTTCAACATCCACAGATCCAACAAAAGATCTAACCACTAGCACTATATCCACAACACAGGCTATAACAACCACAGAACCAACAACAGAACTGGGCACTACTACTATATCCACAACAGAGGCTACAGGAACCACAGGGCCAACAACAGAACTGACCACTAGCACTATATCCACAATCACACAGCCAACAACAGAACTGACCACTAGTACTATATCCACAACACAGGCTATAACAACCACAGAGCCAACAACAGAACTGGCCACTAGTACTATATCAACAACACAGGCTACAACAACCACAGAGCCAACAACAGATCTGACCACTAGCACTATATCCACAATCACACAGCCAACAACAGAACTGGCCACTAGTACTATATCCACAACACAGGATATAACAACCACAGAGCCAACAAGAGAACTGACCACTAGCACTATATCCACAGTCACACAGCCAACAACAGAACTGAAAACTAGTACTATATCCACAACACAGGCTATAACAACCACAGAGCCAACAACAGAACTGACCACTAGCACTATATCCACAATCACACAGCCAACAACAGAACTGGCCACTAGTACTATATCCACAACACAGGATATAACAACCACAGAGCCAACAACAGAACTGATCACTAGCACTATATCCACAGTCACACAGCCCACAACAGAACTGACCACTAGTACTATAACCACAAGACAGGCTATAACAACCACAGAGTCAACAACAGAACTGACCACTAGCCCTATATCCACAACACAGGCTATAATAACCACAGAGCCAACAGCAGAAATGGCCACTAGTACTATATCCACAACACAGGCTTCAACATCCACAGATACAACAAACGATCTGACCACTAGCACTATATCCACAATCACACAGACAACAACAGAACTGGCCACTAGTACTATATCCACAACACAGGATATAACAACCACAGAGCCAACAACAGAACTGACCACTAGCACTATATCCACAGTCACACAGCCAACAACAGAACTGACCACTAGTACTATATCCACAACACAAGCTATAACAACCACAGAGCCAACAACAGAACTGACCACTAGCACTATATCGACAGTCTCACAGCCAACAACAGAACTGACCACTAGTACTATATCCACATCACAGGCTATAACAACCACAGAGCCAACAACAGAACTGGCCACTAGTACTATATCCACAACACAGGCTTCAACATCCACAGATCCAACAAAAGATCTAACCACTAGCACTATATCCACAACACAGGCTATAACAACCACAGAACCAACAACAGAACTGGGCACTACTACTATACCCACAACAGAGGCTACAGGAACCACAGGGCCAACAACAGAACTGACCACTAGCACTATATCCACAACCACAGAGCCAACAACAGAACTGACCACTAGCACTATATCCACAATCACACAGCCAACAACAGAACTGACCACTAGTACTATAACCACAACACAGGCTATAACAACCACAGAGCCAACAACAGAACTGGCCACTAGTACTATATCAACAACACAGGCTACAACAACCACAGAGCCAACAACAGATCTGACCACTAGCACTATATCCACAATCACACAGCCAACAACAGAACTGGCCACTAGTACTATATCCACAACACAGACTATAACAAGCACAGAGCCAACAACAGAACTGACCACTAGCACTATATCCACAATCACACAGCCAACAACAGAACTGACCACTAGTACTATATCCACAACACAGGTTATAACAACCACAGAGTCAACAACAGAACTGACCACTAGCCCTATATCCACAACACAGGCTATAACAACCACAGAGCCAACAGCAGAACTGGCCACTAGTGCTATATCCACAACACAGGCTTCAACATCCACAGATACAACAAACGATCTGACCACTAGCACTATATCCACAATCACACAGACAACAACAGAACTGGCCACTAGTACTATATCCACAACACAGGATATAACAACCACAGAGCCAACAACAGAACTGACCACTAGCACTATATCCACAGTCACACAGCCAACAACAGAACTGACCACTAGTACTATATCCACAACACAAGCTATAACAACCACAGAGCCAACAACAGAACTGACCACTAGCACTATATCGACAGTCTCACAGCCAATAACAGAACTGACCACTAGTACTATATCCACATCACAGGCTATAACAACCACAGAGCCAACAACAGAACTGACCACTAGTACTATATCCACAACACAAGCTATAACAACCACAGAGCCAACAACAGAACTGGCCACTAGTACTTTATCCACAACACAGGCTTCAACATCCACAGATCCAACAAAAGATCTAACCACTAGCACTATATCCACAACACAGGCTATAACAACCACAGAACCAACAACAGAACTGGGCACTACTACTATATCCACAACAGAGGCTACAAGAACCACAGGGCCAACAACAGAACTGACCACTAGCACTATATCCACAACCACAGAGCCAACAACAGAACTGACCACTAGCACTATATCCACAATCACACAGCCAACAACAGAACTGACCACTAGTACTATATCCACAACACAGGCTATAACAACCACAGAGCCAACAACAGAACTGGCCACTAGTACTATATCAACAACACAGGCTACAACAGCCACAGAGCCAACAAGAGATCTGACCACTAGCACTATATCCACAATCACACAGCCAACAACAGAACTGGCCACTAGTACTATATCCACAACACAGACTTTAACAACCACAGAGCCAACAACAGAACTGACCACTAGCACTATATCCACAGTCACACAGCCAATAACAGAACTGACCACTAGTACTATATCCACAATACAAGCTATAACAACCACAGAGCCAACAACAGAACTGACCACTAGCACTATATCCACAATAATAACCACAGAGCCAACAGCAGAACTGGCCACTAGTACTATATCCACAACACAGGCTTCAACATCCACAGATACACAACCACAGAGCCAACAACAGAACTGGCCACTAGCACTATATCCACAACACAGTCACACAGAGCCAACAACAGAACTGACCACTAGTACTATAACCACAACACAGGATATAACAACCACAGAGTCAACAACAGAACTGACCACTAGCCCTATATCCACAACACAGGCTATAACAACCACAGAGCCAACAGCAGAACTGGCCACTAGTGCTATATCCACAACACAGGCTTCAACATCCACAGATACAACAAACGATCTGACCACTAGCACTATATCCACAATCACACAGACAACAACAGAACTGGCCACTAGTACTATATCCACAACACAGGATATAACAACCACAGAGCCAACAACAGAACTGACCACTAGCACTATATCCACAGTCACACAGCCAACAACAGAACTGACCACTAGTACTATATCCACAACACAAGCTATAACAACCACAGAGCCAACAACAGAACTGACCACTAGCACTATATCGACAGTCTCACAGCCAACAACAGAACTGACCACTAGTACTATGTCCACATCACAGGCTATAACAACCACAGAGCCAACAACAGAACTGGCTTCTAGTACTATATCCACAACACAGGCTTCAACATCCACAGATCCAACAAAAGATCTAACCACTAGCACTATATCCACAACACAGGCTATAACAACCACAGAACCAACAACAGAACTGGGCACTACTACTATATCCACAACAGAGGCTACAGGAACCACAGGGCCAACAACAGAACTGACCACTAGCACTATATCCACAACCACAGAGCCAACAACAGAACTGACCACTAGCACTATATCCACAATCACACAGCCAACAACAGAACTGACCACTAGTAATATATCCACAACACAGGCTATAACAACCACAGAGCCAACAACAGAACTGGCGACTAGTACTATATCAACAACACAGGCTACAACAACAACAGATCCAACAACAGATCTGACCACTAGCACTATATCCACAATCACACAGCCAACAACAGAACTGGCCACTAGTACTATATCCACAACACAGGATATAACAACCACAGAGCCAACAACAGAACTGGCCACTAGTACTATATCAACAACACAGGCTACAACAACCACAGAGCCAACAACAGATCTGACCACTAGCACTATATCCACAATCACACAGCCAACAACAGAACTGGCCACTAGTACTATATCCACAACACAGACTATAACAAGCACAGAGCCAACAACAGAACTGACCACTAGCACTATATCCACAATCACACAGCCAACAACAGAACTGACCACTAGTACGATATCCACAACACAGGCTATAACAACCACAGAGCCAACAGCAGAACTGGCCACTAGTGCTATATCCACAACACAGGCTTCAACATCCACAGATACAACAAACGATCTGACCACTAGCACTATATCCACAATCACACAGACAACAACAGAACTGGCCACTAGTACTATATCCACAACACAGGATATAACAACCACAGAGCCAACAACAGAACTGACCACTAGCACTATATCCACAGTCACACAGCCAACAACAGAACTGACCACTAGTACTATATCCACAACACAAGCTATAACAACCACAGAGCCAACAACAGAACTGACCACTAGCACTATATCGACAGTCTCACAGCCAACAACAGAACTGACCACTAGTACTATGTCCACATCACAGGCTATAACAACCACAGAGCCAACAACAGAACTGGCTTCTAGTACTATATCCACAACACAGGCTTCAACATCCACAGATCCAACAAAAGATCTAACCACTAGCACTATATCCACAACACAGGCTATAACAACCACAGAACCAACAACAGAACTGGGCACTACTACTATATCCACAACAGAGGCTACAGGAACCACAGGGCCAACAACAGAACTGACCTCTAGCACTATATCAGAGCCAACAACAGAACTGACCACTAGCACTATATCCACAATCACACAGCCAACAACAGAACTGACCACTAGTACTATATCCACAACACAGGCTATAACAACCACAGAGCCAACAACAGAACTGGCCACTAGTACTATATCAACAACACAGGCTACAACAACCACAGAGCCAACAACAGATCTGACCACTAGCACTATATCCACAATCACACAGCCAACAACAGAACTGGCCACTAGTACTATATCCACAACACAGGATATAACAACCACAGAGCCAACAACCGAACTGACCACTAGCACTATATCCACAATCACACAGCCAACAACAGAACTGGCCACTAGTACTATATCCACAACACAGGATATAACAACCACAGAGCCAACAAGAGAACTGACCACTAGCAGTATATCCACAGTCACACAGCCAACAACAGAACTGAAAACTAGTACTATATCCACAACACAGGCTATAACAACCACAGAGCCAACAACCGAACTGGCTTCTAGTACTATATCCACAACACAGGCTTCAACATCCACAGATCCAACAAAAGATCTAACCACTAGCACTATATCCACAACACAGGCTATAACAACCACAGAACCAACAACAGAACTGGGCACTACTACTATATCCACAACAGAGGCTACAGGAACCACAGGGCCAACAACAGAACTGACCACTAGCACTATATCCACATCCACAGAGCCAACAACAGAACTGACCACTAGCACTATATCCACAATCACACAGCCAACAACAGAACTGACCACTAGTACTATATCCACAACACAGGCTATAACAACCACAGAGCCAACAACAGAACTGGCCACTAGTACTATATCAACAACACAGGCTACAACAACAACAGAGCCAACAACAGATCTGACCACTAGCACTATATCCACAATCACACAGCCAACAACAGAACTGGCCACTAGTACTATATCCACAACACAGGATATAACAACCACAGAGCCAACAACAGAACTGGCCACTAGTACTATATCAACAACACAGGCTACAACAACCACAGAGCCAACAACAGATCTGACCACTAGCACTATATCCACAATCACACAGCCAACAACAGAACTGGCCACTAGTACTATATCCACAACACAGACTATAACAAGCACAGAGCCAACAACAGAACTGACCACTAGCACTATATCCACAATCACACAGCCAACAACAGAACTGACCACTAGTACGATATCCACAACACAGGCTATAACAACCACAGAGCCAACAGCAGAACTGGCCACTAGTGCTATATCCACAACACAGGCTTCAACATCCACAGATACAACAAACGATCTGACCACTAGCACTATATCCACAATCACACAGACAACAACAGAACTGGCCACTAGTACTATATCCACAACACAGGATATAACAACCACAGAGCCAACAACAGAACTGACCACTAGCACTATATCCACAGTCACACAGCCAACAACAGAACTGACCACTAGTACTATATCCACAACACAAGCTATAACAACCACAGAGCCAACAACAGAACTGACCACTAGCACTATATCGACAGTCTCACAGCCAACAACAGAACTGACCACTAGTACTATGTCCACATCACAGGCTATAACAACCACAGAGCCAACAACAGAACTGGCTTCTAGTACTATATCCACAACACAGGCTTCAACATCCACAGATCCAACAAAAGATCTAACCACTAGCACTATATCCACAACACAGGCTATAACAACCACAGAACCAACAACAGAACTGGGCACTACTACTATATCCACAACAGAGGCTACAGGAACCACAGGGCCAACAACAGAACTGACCACTAGCACTATATCCACAATCACACAGCCAACAACAGAACTGACCACTAGTACTATATCCACAACACAGGCTATAACAACCACAGAGCCAACAACAGAACTGGCCACTAGTACTATATCAACAACACAGGCTACAACAACCACAGAGCCAACAACAGATCTGACCACTAGCACTATATCCACAATCACACAGCCAACAACAGAAGTGGCCACTAGTACTATATCCACAACACAGGATATAACAACCACAGAGCCAACAAGAGAACTGACCACTAGCACTATATCCACAGTCACACAGCCAACAACAGAACTGAAAACTAGTACTATATCCACAACACAGGCTATAACAACCACAGAGCCAACAACAGAACTGACCACTAGCACTATATCCACAATCACACAGCCAACAACAGAACTGGCCACTAGTACTATATCCACAACACTGGATATAACAACCACAGAGCCAACAACAGAACTGATCACTAGCACTATATCCACAGTCACACAGCCCACAACAGAACTGACCACTAGTACTATAACCACAACACAGGCTATAACAACCACAGAGTCAACAACAGAACTGACCACTAGCCCTATATCCACAACACAGGCTATAATAACCACAGAGCAAACAGCAGAAATGGCCACTAGTACTATATCCACAACACAGGCTTCAACATCCACAGATACAACAAACGATCTGACCACTAGCACTATATCCACAATCACACAGACAACAACAGAACTGGCCACTAGTACTATATCCACAACACAGGATATAACAACCACAGAGCCAACAACAGAACTGACCACTAGCACTATATCCACAGTCACACAGCCAACAACAGAACTGACCACTAGTACTATATCCACAACACAGGCTATAACAACCACAGAGTCAACAACAGAACTGACCACTAGCCCTATATCCACAACAGAGGCTATAACAACCACAGAGCCAACAGCAGAACTGGCCACTAGTGCTATATCCACAACACAGGCTTCAACATCCACAGATACAACAAGCGATCTGACCACTAGCACTATATCCACAATCACACAGACAACAACAGAACTGGCCACTAGTACTATATCCACAACACAGGATATAACAACCACAGAGCCAACAACAGAACTGACCACTAGCACTATATCCACAGTCACACAGCCAACAACAGAACTGACCACTAGTACTATATCCACAACACAAGCTATAACAACCACAGAGCCAACAACAGAACTGACCACTAGCACTATATCGACAGTCTCACAGCCAACAACAGAACTGACCACTAGTACTATGTCCACATCACAGGCTATAACAACCACAGAGCCAACAACCGAACTGGCTTCTAGTACTATATCCACAACACAGGCTTCAACATCCACAGATCCAACAAAAGATCTAACCACTAGCACTATATCCACAACACAGGCTATAACAACCACAGAACCAACAACAGAACTGGGCACTACTACTATATCCACAACAGAGGCTACAGGAACCACAGGGCCAACAACAGAACTGACCACTAGCACTATATCCACATCCACAGAGCCAACAACAGAACTGACCACTAGCACTATATCCACAATCACACAGCCAACAACAGAACTGACCACTAGTACTATATCCACAACACAGGCTATAACAACCACAGAGCCAACAACAGAACTGGCCACTAGTACTATATCAACAACACAGGCTACAACAACAACAGAGCCAACAACAGATCTGACCACTAGCACTATATCCACAATCACACAGCTAACAACAGAACTGGCCACTAGTACTATATCCACAACACAGGATATAACAACCACAGAGCCAACAACAGAACTGGCCACTAGTACTATATCAACAACACAGGCTACAACAACCACAGAGCCAACAACAGATCTGACCACTAGCACTATATCCACAATCACACAGCCCACAACAGAACTGGCCACTAGTACTATATCCACAACACAGACTATAACAAGCACAGAGCCAACAACAGAACTGACCACTAGCACTATATCCACAATCACACAGCCAACAACAGAACTGACCACTAGTACGATATCCACAACACAGGCTATAACAACCACAGAGCCAACAGCAGAACTGGCCACTAGTGCTATATCCACAACACAGGCTTCAACATCCACAGATACAACAAACGATCTGACCACTAGCACTATATCCACAATCACACAGACAACAACAGAACTGGCCACTAGTACTATATCCACAACACAGGATATAACAACCCCAGAGCCAACAACAGAACTGACCACTAGCACTATATCCACAGTCACACAGCCAACAACAGAACTGACCACTAGTACTATATCCACAACACAAGCTATAACAACCACAGAGCCAACAACAGAACTGACCACTAGCACTATATCGACAGTCTCACAGCCTACAACAGAACTGACCACTAGTACTATGTCCACATCACAGGCTATAACAACCACAGAGCCAACAACAGAACTGGCTTCTAGTACTATATCCACAACACAGGCTTCAACATCCACAGATCCAACAAAAGATCTAACCACTAGCACTATATCCACAACACAGGCTATAACAACCACAGAACCAACAACAGAACTGGGCACTACTACTATATCCACAACAGAGGCTACAGGAACCACAGGGCCAACAACAGAACTGACCACTAGCACTATATCCACAATCACACAGCCAACAACAGAACTGACCACTAGTACTATATCCACAACACAGGCTCTAACAACCACAGAGCCAACAACAGAACTGGCCACTAGTACTATATCAACAACACAGGCTACAACAACCACAGAACCAACAACAGATCTGACCACTAGCACTATATCCACAATCACACAGCCAACAACAGATCTGGCCACTAGTACTATATCCACAACACAGGATATAACAACCACAGAGCCAACAAGAGAACTGACCACTAGCACTATATCCACAGTCACACAGCCAACAACAGAACTGAAAACTAGTACTATATCCACAACACAGGCTATAACAACCACAGAGCCAACAACAGAACTGACCACTAGCACTATATCCACAATCACACAGCCAACAACAGAACTGGCCACTAGTACTATATCCACAACACTGGATATAACAACCACAGAGGCAACAACAGAACTGATCACTAGCACTATATCCACAGTCACACAGCCCACAACAGAACTGACCACTAGTACTATAACCACAACACAGGCTATAACAACCACAGAGTCAACAACAGAACTGACCACTAGCCCTATATCCACAACACAGGCTATAATAACCACAGAGCAAACAGCAGAAATGGCCACTAGTACTATATCCACAACACAGGCTTCAACATCCACAGATACAACAAACGATCTGACCACTAGCACTATATCCACAATCACACAGACAACAACAGTACTGGCCACTAGTACTATATCCACAACACAGGATATAACAACCACAGAGCCAACAACAGAACTGACCACTAGTACTATATCCATAACACAAGCTATAACAACCACAGAGTCAACATCAGAACTGACCACTAGCCCTATATCCACAACACAGGCTATAACAACCACAGAGCCAACAGCAGAACTGGCCACTAGTGCTATATCCACAACACAGGCTTCAACATCCACAGATACAACAAACGATCTGACCACTAGCACTATATCCACAATCACACAGACAACAACAGAACTGGCCACTAGTACTATATCCACAACACAGGATATAACAACCACAGAGCCAACAACAGAACTGACCACTAGCACTATATCCACAGTCACACAGCCAACAACAGAACTGACCACTAGTACTATATCCACAACACAAGCTATAACAACCACAGAGCCAACAACAGAACTGACCACTAGCACTATATCGACAGTCTCACAGCCAACAACAGAACTGACCACTAGTACTATGTCCACATCACAGGCTATAACAACCACAGAGCCAACAACAGAACTGGCTTCTAGTACTATATCCACAACACAGGCTTCAACATCCACAGATCCAACAAAAGATCTAACCACTAGCACTATATCCACAACACAGGCTATAACAACCACAGAACCAACAACAGAACTGGGCACTACTACTATATCCACAACAGAGGCTACAGGAACCACAGGGTCAACAACAGAACTGACCACTAGCACTATATCCACAATCACACAGCCAACAACAGAACTGACCACTAGTACTATATCCACAACACAGGCTATAACAACCACAGAGCCAACAACAGAACTGGCCACTAGTACGATGTCAACAACACAGGCTACAACAACCACAGAGCCAACAACAGATCTGACCACTAGCACTATATCCACAATCACACAGCCAACAACAGAACTGGCCACTAGTACTATATCCACAACACTGGATATAACAACCACAGAGCCAACAACAGAACTGATCACTAGCACTATATCCACAGTCACACAGCCCACAACAGAACTGACCACTAGTACTATAACCACAAGACAGGCTATAACAACCACAGAGTCAACAACAGAACTGACCACTAGCCCTATATCCACAACACAGGCGATAATAACCACAGAGCCAACAGCAGAAATGGCCACTAGTACTATATCCACAACACAGGCTATAACAACCACAGAGCCAACAACCGAACTGGCTTCTAGTACTATATCCACAACACAAGCTATAACAACCACAGAGCCAACAACAGACCTGACCACTAGCACTATATCCACAACACAGGCTATAACAACCACAGAACCAACAACAGAACTGGGCACTACTACTATATCCACAACAGAGGCTACAGGAACCACAGGGCCAACAACAGAACTGACCACTAGCACTATATCCACATCCACAGAGCCAACAACAGAACTGACCACTAGCACTATATCCACAATCACACAGCCAACAACAGAACTGACCACTAGTACTATATCCACAACACAGGCTATAACAACCACAGAGCCAACAACAGAACTGGCCACTAGTACTATATCAACAACACAGGCTACAACAACAACAGAGCCAACAACAGATCTGACCACTAGCACTATATCCACAATCACACAGCCAACAACAGAACTGGCCACTAGTACTATATCCACAACACAGGATATAACAACCACAGAGCCAACAACAGAACTGGCCACTAGTACTATATCAACAACACAGGCTACAACAACCACAGAGCCAACAACAGATCTGACCACTAGCACTATATCCACAATCACACAGCCAACAACAGAACTGGCCACTAGTATAATATCCACAACACAGACTATAACAAGCACAGAGCCAACAACAGAACTGACCACTAGCACTATATCCACAATCACACAGCCAACAACAGAACTGACCACTAGTACGATATCCACAACACAGGCTATAACAACCACAGAGCCAACAGCAGAACTGGCCACTAGTGCTATATCCACAACACAGGCTTCAACATCCACAGATACAACAAACGATCTGACCACTAGCACTATATCCACAATCACACAGACAACAACAGAACTGGCCACTAGTACTATATCCACAACACAGGATATAACAACCACAGAGCCAACAACAGAACTGACCACTAGCACTATATCCACAGTCACACAGCCAACAACAGAACTGACCACTAGTACTATATCCACAACACAAGCTATAACAACCACAGAGCCAACAACAGAACTGACCACTAGCACTATATCGACAGTCTCACAGCCAACAACAGAACTGACCACTAGTACTATGTCCACATCACAGGCTATAACAACCACAGAGCCAACAACAGAACTGGCTTATAGTACTATATCCACAACACAGGCTTCAACATCCACAGATCCAACAAAAGATCTAACCACTAGCACTATATCCACAACACAGGCTATAACAACCACAGAACCAACAACAGAACTGGGCACTACTACTATATCCACAACAGAGGCTACAGGAACCACAGGGCCAACAACAGAACTGACCACTAGCACTATATCCACAATCACACAGCCAACAACAGAACTGACCACTAGTACTATATCCACAACACAGGCTATAACAACCACAGAGCCAACAACAGAACTGGCCACTAGTACTATATCAACAACACAGGCTACAACAACCACAGAGCCAACAACAGATCTGACCACTAGCACTATATCCACAATCACACAGCCAACAACAGAAGTGGCCACTAGTACTATATCCACAACACAGGATATAACAACCACAGAGCCAACAAGAGAACTGACCACAAGCACTATATCCACAGTCACACAGCCAACAACAGAACTGAAAACTAGTACTATATCCACAACACAGGCTATAACAACCACAGAGCCAACAACAGAACTGACCACTAGCACTATATCCACAATCACACAGCCAACAACAGAACTGGCCACTAGTACTATATCCACAACACTGGATATAACAACCACAGAGCCAACAACAGAACTGATCACTAGCACTATATCCACAGTCACACAGCCCACAACAGAACTGACCACTAGTACTATAACCACAACACAGGCTATAACAACCACAGAGTCAACAACAGAACTGACCACTAGCCCTATATCCACAACACAGGCTATAATAACCACAGAGCAAACAGCAGAAATGGCCACTAGTACTATATCCACAACACAGGCTTCAACATCCACAGATACAACAAACGATCTGACCACTAGCACTATATCCACAATCACACAGACAACAACAGAACTGGCCACTAGTACTATATCCACAACACAGGATATAACAACCACAGAGCCAACAACAGAACTGACCACTAGCACTATATCCACAGTCACACAGCCAACAACAGAACTGACCACTAGTACTATATCCACAACACAGGCTATAACAACCACAGAGTCAACAACAGAACTGACCACTAGCCCTATATCCACAACAGAGGCTATAACAACCACAGAGCCAACAGCAGAACTGGCCACTAGTGCTATATCCACAACACAGGCTTCAACATCCACAGATACAACAAGCGATCTGACCACTAGCACTATATCCACAATCACACAGACAACAACAGAACTGGCCACTAGTACTATATCCACAACACAGGATATAACAACCACAGAGCCAACAACAGAACTGACCACTAGCACTATATCCACAGTCACACAGCCAACAACAGAACTGACCACTAGTACTATATCCACAACACAAGCTATAACAACCACAGAGCCAACAACAGAACTGACCACTAGCACTATATCGACAGTCTCACAGCCAACAACAGAACTGACCACTAGTACTATGTCCACATCACAGGCTATAACAACCACAGAGCCAACAACCGAACTGGCTTCTAGTACTATATCCACAACACAGGCTTCAACATCCACAGATCCAACAAAAGATCTAACCACTAGCACTATATCCACAACACAGGCTATAACAACCACAGAACCAACAACAGAACTGGGCACTACTACTATATCCACAACAGAGGCTACAGGAACCACAGGGCCAACAACAGAACTGACCACTAGCACTATATCCACATCCACAGATCCAACAACAGAACTGACCACTAGCACTATATCCACAATCACACAGCCAACAACAGAACTGACCACTAGTACTATATCCACAACACAGGCTATAACAACCACAGAGCCAACAACAGAACTGGCCACTAGTACTATATCAACAACACAGGCTACAACAACAACAGAGCCAACAACAGATCTGACCACTAGCACTATATCCACAATCACACAGCTAACAACAGAACTGGCCACTAGTACTATATCCACAACACAGGATATAACAACCACAGAGCCAACAACAGAACTGGCCACTAGTACTATATCAACAACACAGGCTACAACAACCACAGAGCCAACAACAGATCTGACCACTAGCACTATATCCACAATCACACAGCCCACAACAGAACTGGCCACTAGTACTATATCCACAACACAGACTATAACAAGCACAGAGCCAACAACAGAACTGACCACTAGCACTATATCCACAATCACACAGCCAACAACAGAACTGACCACTAGTACGATATCCACAACACAGGCTATAACAACCACAGAGCCAACAGCAGAACTGGCCACTAGTGCTATATCCACAACACAGGCTTCAACATCCACAGATACAACAAACGATCTGACCACTTGCACTATATCCACAATCACACAGACAACAACAGAACTGGCCACTAGTACTATATCCACAACACAGGATATAACAACCCCAGAGCCAACAACAGAACTGACCACTAGCACTATATCCACAGTCACACAGCCAACAACAGAACTGACCACTAGTACTATATCCACAACACAAGCTATAACAACCACAGAGCCAACAACAGAACTGACCACTAGCACTATATCGACAGTCTCACAGCCTACAACAGAACTGACCACAAGTACTATATCCACAACACAGGATATAACAACCACAGAGCCAACAAGAGAACTGACCACTAGCACTATATCCACAGTCACACAGCCAACAACAGAACTGAAAACTAGTACTATATCCACAACACAGGCTATAACAACCACAGAGCCAACAACAGAACTGACCACTAGCACTATATCCACAATCACACAGCCAACAACAGAACTGGCCACTAGTACTATATCCACAACACTGGATATAACAACCACAGAGCCAACAACAGAACTGATCACTAGCACTATATCCACAGTCACACAGCCCACAACAGAACTGACCACTAGTACTATAACCACAACACAGGCTATAACAACCACAGAGTCAACAACAGAACTGACCACTAGCCCTATATCCACAACACAGGCTATAATAACCACAGAGCAAACAGCAGAAATGGCCACTAGTACTATATCCACAACACAGGCTTCAACATCCACAGATACAACAAACGATCTGACCACTAGCACTATATCCACAATCACACAGACAACAACAGAACTGGCCACTAGTACTATATCCACAACACAGGATATAACAACCACAGAGCCAACAACAGAACTGACCACTAGTACTGTATCCACAACACAGGCTATAACAACCACAGAGTCAACAACAGAACTGACCACTAGCCCTATATCCACAACACAGGCTATAACAACCACAGAGCCAACAGCAGAACTGGCCACTAGTGCTATATCCACAACACAGGCTTCAACATCCACAGATACAACAAACGATCTGACCACTAGCACTATATCCACAATCACACAGACAACAACAGAACTGGCCACTAGTACTATATCCACAACACAGGATATAACAACCACAGAGCCAACAACAGAACTGACCACTAGCACTATATCCACAGTCACACAGCCAACAACAGAACTGACCACTAGTACTATATCCACAACACAAGCTATAACAACCACAGAGCCAACAACAGAACTGACCACTAGCACTATATCGACAGTCTCACAGCCAACAACAGAACTGACCACTAGTACTATGTCCACATCACAGGCTATAACAACCACAGAGCCAACAACAGAACTGGCTTCTAGTACTATATCCACAACACAGGCTTCAACATCCACAGATCCAACAAAAGATCTAACCACTAGCACTATATCCACAACACAGGCTATAACAACCACAGAACCAACAACAGAACTGGGCACTACTACTATATCCACAACAGAGGCTACAGGAACCACAGGGCCAACAACAGAACTGACCACTAGCACTATATCCACAATCACACAGCCAACAACAGAACTGACCACTAGTACTATATCCACAACACAGGCTATAACAACCACAGAGCCAACAACAGAACTGGCCACTAGTACTATATCAACAACACAGGCTACAACAACAACAGAGCCAACAACAGATCTGACCACTAGCACTATATCCACAATCACACAGCCAACAACAGAACTGGCCACTAGTACTATATCCACAACACAGGATATAACAACCACAGAGCCAACAACAGAACTGGCCACTAGTACTATATCAACAACACAGGCTACAACAACCACAGAGCCAACAACAGATCTGACCACTAGCACTATATCCACAATCACACAGCCAACAACAGAACTGGCCACTAGTACTATATCCACAACACAGACTATAACAAGCACAGAGCCAACAACAGAACTGACCACTAGCACTATATCCACAATCACACAGCCAACAACAGAACTGACCACTAGTACGATATCCACAACACAGGCTATAACAACCACAGAGCCAACAGCAGAACTGGCCACTAGTGCTATATCCACAACACAGGCTTCAACATCCACAGATACAACAAACGATCTGACCACTAGCACTATATCCACAATCACACAGACAACAACAGAACTGGCCACTAGTACTATATCCACAGTCACACAGCCAACAACAGAACTGACCACTAGTACTATATCCACAACACAAGCTATAACAACCACAGAGCCAACAACAGAACTGACCACTAGCACTATATCCACAGTCACACAGCCAACAACAGAACTGACCACTAGTACTATATCCACAACACAAGCTATAACAACCACAGAGCCAACAACAGAACTGACCACTAGCACTGTATCCACAACCACAGAGCCAACAACAGAACTGGCCACTAGTACTATATCCACAACACAGGATATAACAACCACAGAGCCAACAACAGAACTGGCCACTAGTACTATATCAACAACACAGGCTACAACAACCACAGAGCCAACAACAGATCTGACCACTAACACTATATCCACAATCACACAGCCAACAACAGAACTGGCCACTAGTACTATATCCACAACACAGACTATAACAAGCACAGAGCCAACAACAGAACTGACCACTAGCACTATATCCACAATCACACAGCCAACAACAGAACTGACCACTAGTACGATATCCACAACACAGGCTATAACAACCACAGAGCCAACAGCAGAACTGGCCACTAGTGCTATATCCACAACACAGGCTTCAACATCCACAGATACAACAAACGATCTGACCACTAGCACTATATCCACAATCACACAGACAACAACAGAACTGGCCACTAGTACTATATCCACAACACAGGATATAACAACCACAGAGCCAACAACAGAACTGACCACGAGCACTATATCCACCGTCACACAGCCAACAACAGAACTGACCACTAGTACTATATCCACAACACAAGCTATAACAACCACAGAGCCAACAACAGAACTGACCACTAGCACTATATCGACAGTCTCACAGCCTACAACAGAACTGAACACTAGTACTATGTCCACATCACAGGCTATAACAACCACAGAGCCAACAACAGAACTGGCTTCTAGTACTATATCCACAACACAGGCTTCAACATCCACAGATCCAACAAAAGATCTAACCACTAGCACTATATCCACAACACAGGCTATAACAACCTCAGAACCAACAACAGAACTGGGCACTACTACTATATCCACAACAGAGGCTACAGGAACCACAGGGTCAACAACAGAACTGACCACTAGCACTATATCCACAATCACACAGCCAACAACAGAACTGACCACTAGTACTATATCCACAACACAGGCTATAACAACCACAGAGCCAACAACAGAACTGGCCACTAGTACTATGTCAACAACACAGGCTACAACAACCACAGAGCCAACAACAGATCTGACCACTAGCACTATATCCACAATCACACAGCCAACAACAGAACTGGCCACTAGTACTATATCCACAACACAGGATATAACAACCACAGAGCCAACAAGAGAACTGACCACTAGCACTATATCCACAGTCACACAGCCAACAACAGAACTGAAAACTAGTACTATATCCACAACACAGGCTATAACAACCACAGAGCCAACAACAGAACTGACCACTAGCACTATATCCACAATCACACAGCCAACAACAGAACTGGCCACTAGTACTATATCCACAACACTGGATATAACAACCACAGAGCCAACAACAGAACTGATCACTAGCACTATATCCACAGTCACACAGCCCACAACAGAACTGACCACTAGTACTATAACCACAAGACAGGCTATAACAACCACAGAGTCAACAACAGAACTGACCACTAGCCCTATATCCACAACACAGGCTATAATAACCACAGAGCCAACAGCAGAAATGGCCACTAGTACTATATCCACAACACAGGCTTCAACATCCACAGATACAACAAACGATCTGACCACTAGCACTATATCCACAATCACACAGACAACAACAGAACTGGCCACTAGTACTATATCCACAACACAGGATATAACAACCACAGAGCCAACAACAGAACTGACCACTAGCACTATTTCCACAGTCACACAGCCAACAACAGAACTGACCACTAGTACTATATCCACAACACAAGCTATAACAACCACAGAGCCAACAACAGAACTGACCACTAGCACTATATCGACAGTCTCACAGCCAACAACAGAACTGACCATTAGTACTATGTCCACATCACAGGCTATAACAACCACAGAGCCAACAACCGAACTGGCTTCTAGTACTATATCCACAACACAAGCTATAACAACCACAGAGCCAACAACAGAACTGACCACTAGCACTATATCCACAACACAGGCTATAACAACCACAGAACCAACAACAGAACTGGGCACTACTACTATATCCACAACAGAGGCTACAGGAACCACAGGGCCAACAACAGAACTGACCACTAGCACTATATCCACATCCACAGAGCCAACAACAGAACTGACCACTAGCACTATATCCACAATCACACAGCCAACAACAGAACTGACCACTAGTACTATATCCACAACACAGGCTATAACAACCACAGAGCCAACAACAGAACTGGCCACTAGTACTATATCAACAACACAGGCTACAACAACAACAGAGCCAACAACAGATCTGACCACTAGCACTATATCCACAATCACACAGCCAACAACAGAACTGGCCACTAGTACTATATCCACAACACAGGATATAACAACCACAGAGCCAACAACAGAACTGGCCACTAGTACTATATCAACAACACAGGCTACAACAACCACAGAGCCAACAACAGATCTGACCACTAGCACTATATCCACAATCACACAGCCAACAACAGATCTGGCCACTAGTATAATATCCACAACACAGACTATAACAAGCACAGAGCCAACAACAGAACTGACCACTAGCACTATATCCACAATCACACAGCCAACAACAGAACTGACCACTAGTACGATATCCACAACACAGGCTATAACAACCACAGAGCCAACAGCAGAACTGGCCACTAGTGCTATATCCACAACACAGGCTTCAACATCCACAGATACAACAAACGATCTGACCACTAGCACTATATCCACAATCACACAGACAACAACAGAACTGGCCACTAGTACTATATCCACAGTCACACAGCCAACAACAGAACTGACCACTAGTACTATATCCACAACACAAGCTATAACAACCACAGAGCCAACAACAGAACTGACCACTAGCACTATATCCACAGTCACACAGCCAACAACAGAACTGACCACTAGTACTATATCCACAACACAAGCTATAACAACCACAGAGCCAACAACAGAACTGACCACTAGCACTATATCGACAGTCTCACAGCCAACAACAGAACTGACCACTAGTACTATGTCCACATCACAGGCTATAACAACCACAGAGCCAACAACAGAACTGGCTTCTAGTACTATATCCACAACACAGGCTTCAACATCCACAGATCCAACAAAAGATCTAACCACTAGCACTATATCCACAACACAGGCTATAACAACCACAGAACCAACAACAGAACTGGGCACTACTACTATATCCACAACAGAGGCTACAGGAACCACAGGGCCAACAACAGAACTGACCACTAGCACTATATCCACAATCACACAGCCAACAACAGAACTGACCACTAGTACTATATCCACAACACAGGCTATAACAACCACAGAGCCAACAACAGAACTGGCCACTAGTACTATATCAACAACACAGGCTACAACAACCACAGAGCCAACAACAGATCTGACCACTAGCACTATATCCACAATCACACAGCCAACAACAGAACTGGCCACTAGTACTATATCCACAACACAGGATATAACAACCACAGAGCCAACAAGAGAACTGACCACTAGCACTATATCCACAGTCACACAGCCAACAACAGAACTGAAAACTAGTACTATATCCACAACACAGGCTATAACAACCACAGAGCCAACAACAGAACTGACCACTAGCACTATATCCACAATCACACAGCCAACAACAGAACTGGCCACTAGTACTATATCCACAACACTGGATATAACAACCACAGAGCCAACAACAGAACTGATCACTAGCACTATATCCACAGTCACACAGCCCACAACAGAACTGACCACTAGTACTATAACCACAACACAGGCTATAACAACCACAGAGTCAACAACAGAACTGACCACTAGCCCTATATCCACAACACAGGCTATAATAACCACAGAGCAAACAGCAGAAATGGCCACTAGTACTATATCCACAACACAGGCTTCAACATCCACAGATACAACAAACGATCTGACCACTAGCACTATATCCACAATCACACAGACAACAACAGAACTGGCCACTAGTACTATATCCACAACACAGGATATAACAACCACAGAGCCAACAACAGAACTGACCACTAGCACTATATCCACAGTCACACAGCCAACAACAGAACTGACCACTAGTACTATATCCACAACACAGGCTATAACAACCACAGAGTCAACAACAGAACTGACCACTAGCCCTATATCCACAACAGAGGCTATAACAACCACAGAGCCAACAGCAGAACTGGCCACTAGTGCTATATCCACAACACAGGCTTCAACATCCACAGATACAACAAGCGATCTGACCACTAGCACTATATCCACAATCACACAGACAACAACAGAACTGGCCACTAGTACTATATCCACAACACAGGATATAACAACCACAGAGCCAACAACAGGACTGACCACTAGCACTATATCCACAATCTCACAGCCAACAACAGAACTGACCACTAGCACTATATCCACAACACAGGCTATAACAACCACAGAACCAACAACAGAACTCGGCACTACTACTATATCCACAACACAGGCTACAGCAACCACAGAGCCAACAACAGAACTGACCACTAGCACTATATCCACAACCACAGAGCCAACAACAGAACTGACCACTAGCACTATATCCACAATCACACAGCCAACAACAGAACTGACCACTAGTTCTACATCCACAGTCACACAGCCAACAACAGAACTGGCCACTAGTACTATATCAACAACACAGGCTACAACAACCACAGAGCCAACAACAGATCTGACCACTAGCACTATATCCACAATCACACAGCCAACAACAGATCTGGCCACTAGTATAATATCCACAACACAGACTATAACAAGCACAGAGCCAACAACAGAACTGACCACTAGCACTATATCCACAATCACACAGCCAACAACAGAACTGACCACTAGTACGATATCCACAACACAGGCTATAACAACCACAGAGCCAACAGCAGAACTGGCCACTAGTGCTATATCCACAACACAGGCTTCAACATCCACAGATACAACAAACGATCTGACCACTAGCACTATATCCACAATCACACAGACAACAACAGAACTGGCCACTAGTACTATATCCACAGTCACACAGCCAACAACAGAACTGACCACTAGTACTATATCCACAACACAAGCTATAACAACCACAGAGCCAACAACAGAACTGACCACTAGCACTATATCCACAGTCACACAGCCAACAACAGAACTGACCACTAGTACTATATCCACAACACAAGCTATAACAACCACAGAGCCAACAACAGAACTGACCACTAGCACTATATCGACAGTCTCACAGCCAACAACAGAACTGACCACTAGTACTATGTCCACATCACAGGCTATAACAACCACAGAGCCAACAACAGAACTGGCTTCTAGTACTATATCCACAACACAGGCTTCAACATCCACAGATCCAACAAAAGATCTAACCACTAGCACTATATCCACAACACAGGCTATAACAACCACAGAACCAACAACAGAACTGGGCACTACTACTATATCCACAACAGAGGCTACAGGAACCACAGGGCCAACAACAGAACTGACCACTAGCACTATATCCACAATCACACAGCCAACAACAGAACTGACCACTAGTACTATATCCACAACACAGGCTATAACAACCACAGAGCCAACAACAGAACTGGCCACTAGTACTATATCAACAACACAGGCTACAACAACCACAGAGCCAACAACAGATCTGACCACTAGCACTATATCCACAATCACACAGCCAACAACAGAACTGGCCACTAGTACTATATCCACAACACAGGATATAACAACCACAGAGCCAACAAGAGAACTGACCACTAGCACTATATCCACAGTCACACAGCCAACAACAGAACTGAAAACTAGTACTATATCCACAACACAGGCTATAACAACCACAGAGCCAACAACAGAACTGACCACTAGCACTATATCCACAATCACACAGCCAACAACAGAACTGGCCACTAGTACTATATCCACAACACTGGATATAACAACCACAGAGCCAACAACAGAACTGATCACTAGCACTATATCCACAGTCACACAGCCCACAACAGAACTGACCACTAGTACTATAACCACAACACAGGCTATAACAACCACAGAGTCAACAACAGAACTGACCACTAGCCCTATATCCACAACACAGGCTATAATAACCACAGAGCAAACAGCAGAAATGGCCACTAGTACTATATCCACAACACAGGCTTCAACATCCACAGATACAACAAACGATCTGACCACTAGCACTATATCCACAATCACACAGACAACAACAGAACTGGCCACTAGTACTATATCCACAACACAGGATATAACAACCACAGAGCCAACAACAGAACTGACCACTAGCACTATATCCACAATCACACAGCCAACAACAGAACTGACCACTAGTACTATATCCACAACACAGGCTATAACAACCACAGAGTCAACAACAGAACTGACAACTAGCCCTATATCCAAAACACAGGCTATAACAACCACAGAGCCAACAGCAGAACTGGCCACTAGTACTATATCCACAACACAGGCTTCAACATCCAAAGATACAACAAAAGATCTAACCACTAGCACTATATCCACAATCACACAGACAACAACAGAACTGGGCACTACTACTATACCCACAACAGAGGCTACAGGAACCACAGGGCCAACAACAGAACTGACCACTAGCACTATATCCACAACCACAGAGCCAACAACAGAACTGACCACTAGCACTATATCCACAATCACACAGCCAACAACAGAACTGACCACTAGTACTATAACCACAACACAGGCTATAACAACCACAGAGCCAACAACAGAACTGGCCACTAGTACTATATCCACAACACAGGCTACAACAACCACAGAGCCAACAACAGATCTGACCATTAGCACTATATCCACAATCACACAGCCAACAACAGAACTGGCCACTAGTACTATATCCACAACACAGACTATAACAAGCACAGAGCCAACAACAGAACTGGCCACTAGTGCTATATCCACAATCACAGAGCCAACAACAGATCTGTCCACTAGCACTATATCCACAATCACACAGCCAACAACAGAACTGGCCACTAATACTATATCCACAACACAGGATATAACAACCACAGAGCCAACCACAGAACTGACCACTAGCACTATATCCACAACACAGGCTTCAACATCCACAGATACAACAAACGATCTGACCACTAGCACTATATCCACAGTCACACAGCCAACAACAGAACTGGCCACTAGTACTATATCAACAACACAGGCTACAACAACCAAAGAGCCAACAACAGATCAGTCCACTAGCACTATATCCACAATCACACAGACAACAACAGAACTGACCACTAGTACTATATCCACAACACAGGCTATAACAACCACAGAGCCAACAACAGAACTGACAACTAGCACTATATCCACAATCACACAGCCACCAACAGAAGTGACCACTAGTACTATATCCACATCACAGGCTATAACAACCACACAGCCAACAACAGAACTGGCCACTAGTACAATAGTCACAACACAGGTTACAACAACCACAGAGCCAACAACAGATTTGTCCACTAGCACTATATCCACAATCACACAGCCAACAACAGAACTGACCACTAGTACTATATCCACAACAAAGGCTATAAAAACCACAGAGCCAACAACAGAACTGACAACTAGTACTATATCCACAACACAGCCAACAACAGAACTGACAACTAGTACTATATCCACAACACAGGCTATAACAACCACAGAGCCAACAAGAGAACTGACCACTAGCACTATATCCACAATCACACAGCCAACAACAGAACTGACGACTAGTACTATATCCACAATACGGGCTATAACAACCACAGACCCAACAACAGAACTGGCCAATAGTACTATATCAATAACACAGGCTACAACAACCACAGAGCCAACAACAGAGCTGACCACTAGCACTATATCCACAATCACACAGCCAACAACAGATCTGGCCACTAGTACTATATCAACAACACAGGCTACAACAACCACAGAGCCAACAACAGAGCTGACCACTAGCACTATATCCACAATCACACAGCCAACAACAGAACTGACCACTAATACTATATCCACAACACAGGCTTCAACAACCACAGATCCAACAAAAGATCTGACCACTAGTACTATAGCCACAACACAGGCTATAACATCCACAGTGCCAACAACAGAACTGACCACTAGTACTATATCCACAACACAGGCTTCAACAACCACAGATCCAACAAAAGATCTGACGAGTAGCACTATATCCACAATCACACAGCCAACAACAGAACTGGCCACTAGTTCTATATCCACAACACAGGATATAACAACCACAGAGCCAACAACAGAACTCACCACTAGCACTATATCCACAGTCACACAGCCAATAACAGAACTGACCACTAGTACTATATCCACATCACAGGCTATAACAATCACAGAGCCAACAACAGAACTGGCCACTAGTACTATATCAACAACACAGGCTACAACAACCACAGAGCCAACCACAGATCAGTCCACCAGCACTATATCTACAATCAAACAGACAACAACAGAACTCACCACTAGTACTATATCCACAACACAGGCTATAACAACCACAGAGCCAACAACAGAACTGACCACTAGCACTATATCCACAGTCACACAGCCAACAACAGAACTTGCCACTAGCACTATATCCACAATCACACAGCCAACAACAGACCTGACCACTAGTACTATATCCACAACACAGGCTACAACAACCACAGAGCCAACAACAGAACTGACCACTAGTACTATATCCAAAGCACAGGCTATAACAACCACAGAGCCAACAACAGATCTGTCCACTAGCACTATATCCACAATCACACAGCCAACAACAGAACTGGCCACTAGTACTATATCCACAACACAGGATATAACAACCACAGAGCCAACAACAGAACTGACTACTAGTACTATATCCACATCACAGGCTATAACAACCACAGAGCCAACAACAGAACTGGCCACTAGTACTATATCAACAACACAGGCTACAACATCCACAGAGCCAACAACAGATCAGTCCACCAGCACTATATCCACAATCACACAGACAACAACAGAACTGACCACTAGTACTATATCCACAACACAGGCTATAACAACCACAGAGCCAAAAACAGAACTGACCACTAGCACTATATCCACAATCCCACAGCCAACAACAGAACTGACCACTAGTACTATATCCACAACACAGGCTACAACAACCACAGAGCCAACAATAGAACTGACCACTAGAACTATATCCACAACACAGGCTATAACAACCACAGAGCCAACCACAGAACTGACCACTAGCACTATATCCACAATCACACAGCCAACAACAGAACTGCCCACTAGTACTATATCCACAACACAGGCTATAACAACCACAGATCCAACAAAAGATCTGTCCACCAGCACTATATCCACAATCACACAGCCAACAACAGAACTGGCCACTAGTACTATATCCACAACACAGGCTATAACAACCACAGAGCCATCAACAGAACTGACCACTAGCACTATATCCACAGTCACACAGCCAACAACAGAACTGCCCACTAGTACTATATCCAGATCACAGGCTACAACAACCACAGAGCCAACAACAGAACTGGCCACTAGTACTATATACACAACACAGGCTATAACAGCCACAGAGCCAACAACAGATTTGTCCACTAGCACTATATCCACAATCACACAGCCAACAACAGACCTGACCACTAGTACTATATCCACAACACAGGTTATAACAACCACAGAGCCAACAACAGAACTGACCACTAGTACTATATCCACAACACAGGCTATAACAACCACTGAGCCAACAACAGAACTGACCACTAGCACTATCTCCACAATCACACTGCCAACAACAGAACTGACCACTAGTACTATATCCACAACACAGGCTATAACAACCACTGAGCCAACAACAGAACTGACCACTAGCACTATATCCACAATCACACAGCCAACAACAGAACTGACCACTAGTACTATATCCACAACACAGGCTACAACAACCACAGAGCCAACATCAGAACTGTCCACTAGTACTATGTCCACAACACAGGCTATAACAACCACAGAGCCAACCACAGAACTGACCACTAGCACTATATCCACAATCACACAGCCAACAACAGAACTGACCACTAGTACTATATCCACATCACAGGCTATAACAACCACAGAGCCAACAACAGAACTGGCCACTAACCCTATATCAAAAATCACAGAGTCAACAGCAGAACTGACCACTAGTACTATATCAAAAACCACAGAGCCAACAACAGAACTGACCACTAGTATTATATCCACAACACAGGCTATAACAACCACAGAGCCAACAACAGAACTGACCACTAGCACTATATCCACAATCACACAGCCAACAACAGAACTGACCACTAGTACTATATCCATAACCCAGACTATAACAACCACAGAGTCAACAACAGAACTGACCACTAGCCCTATGTCAAAAACCACAGAGCCAACAACAGGCCTGACAAGTAGCACTATATCCACAACACAGGCTATAACAACCACAGAGCCAACAACAGAAAGAACTGGACCTACAACAAATCCAGTTTCAAGCTATATCAAAAATGAATCATCAACAGCAATCACACAACCAACAAGTGCAGACACAACGACTCCTACAACTAGTACAACTTTAATTACTACAGTAGAAGCATCAACAGAGGAATGTCCAACTACATCACCCGAAACTATACAACCAATAATGACAACAACTACTGAGTTCACAACACAGTCTCCAAATTCTACAGCAGCACCTTCAGTAATGTATGTTACATTCTGACATATAACTGAGTAAAGAGTTATATATTCATAATGAATTCTGATACTAAAAAAATGTATAACGCTTTATTGTTTAGATCTGGTTCAGCTGTGGTTCAGACCAGGATGGTCTTCAATTCCTCCTCTCCTGTTCCCAGTGAGAGTTTGGTTCTCAGTGCCATGCAGACTCTTCTGAGTGCTCGACTCACAAACCTCACTGACTCTGTAAAAGTGCTGAACTTCAGCTATGAGAGTATGTTTTCTTTTAAAAAATATACGTTACAGCTACAACTCTTCACATCATTGTACTGTCCATATGAGAGCTAAAACATTCTTATGGACATCTGATCTGTTCCACAGAATTTTCAGACACCTCCTATGCAGTCATCTTCACATTTAGCATCAGTAACATCAGCATGACAGAGAACTCTGACCTCAGGAACAACACCTACGACCAAGTGAACACCATCATCAATTACGCTGTAAGTTTACATCACCATGATCCTAACAACATTCTAACAAACGTCCAGAGATGGCGATGGATCCCATTGAAGCGATTAATAAAAACAGTTGCAAAAATCAAGTAGTCTAAAAGTCAACACAGCAACCCCTGGTTGAATGGGGCAGGGCAGACTCACAGTGGGGTAATCAGCAAAGGTCAAAACACTAGAAAGCAGATGCAGATGAAGCAGCAGAGCTGGATCATAAAACAATAATCAAATATAGGACTGCAATGGAGGACTTGAAAAGGGTCAGGAATATCCAACTTACATATATATCCATCAAACCATCCATCCATCTTTTTTCTATACCACTTATCCTTCCTGGGTCACGGGGAACCACGAGCCTGTCCCTGGGAGCATTGGGCAGAGGCGAGGGACACCCTGGACAGGGTGTCAGTCCATCGCAGGGCACAATCGCACATTACGGACACTGTTCAACATGCCATTCAATCTACAATACATGTATTTGGAATGGGGGAGGAAACCGGAGTACCTGGAGGAAGCCACTGAAGCACGGGGAGACACATGGCCGCAGCAGGAATCGAGCCCTTGACCCTGGAAGTGTGAGGCAAACGTGCTAATCACTAAGCCACCGTGCCCCATACATATATCTCATGATGTCTATATTCTTCAATTTAAAACCTATGAAACGGTTTTTAGTGTAACAGAAAAAAAATGTTTACACAAACAGTACAATGGAATATTCTTATATCTCACACAAAAACTGATTAATTATCTTTTCTTCTCCAGCTAAATGCACTTCTTAATGAACCTGGTGAAGAACCATTCGAACCCCAGAGCTCTTTCTTCACGTAAGCTCACAGCAGTATTCTTTTCTCCTCTCACAATACCTTTTGGTAATTCTTATTGTAAAGTGAAATGTTTTGTGATGTTTGTGATTTCTTCTACTGACAACAGGAGTTCAGGATACAAGGTTAATGGTGACATGGAGTACCACTTCCAAGAAGGAGACACCAAAACACCAGCAGCCTTCCTCAAAAGGCTGATGATACAGAATGGTATGCAATAAAAACATCTTGTATCACACCTGTTATAGCACTTTCAGTTGGGAATCACAGCAGGTTTTATGGGCTGAATGTGTTACAAAATTCGTTCTCTTACAGTCTCAACTACAACGGCTTCTCCAGCAACTACAAGCCATGTCGCTTTGACGTCAGTAGCAACTCCATCAATAGTGTATGTTCATTTCAAACGTTTATGTAATGGAGATTTCAATTATAATCTTAACTGAAAAATAATCACTCGTAATCATTTATCTCTTCAGATCTGGTTCAGCTGTGGTTCAGACCAGAATGGTCTTCAATTCTTCCTCTATGGTTCCCAGTGAGAGTTTGGTCCTCAGTGCCACGCAGACTCTTCTGAGTGCTCGACTCACAAACCTCACTGACTCTGTAAAAGTGCTGAACTTCACCTATGAGAGTATGTTTTCCTTTAAAAATACACCTTACAGCTACAACTCTTCACATCATTGTACTATCCATATGAGAGCTAAAACATTCTTATGGACATCTGATCTGTTCCACAGAAATTTCAGACACCTCCTATGCAGTCATCTTCACATTTAGCATCAGTAACATCAGCATGACAGAGAACTCTGACCTGAGGAACAACACCTACAACCAAGTGAAGACCATCATCAATACCGCTGTGAGTTTACATGACCATGATCATAACACCATTCTAAAAAACATACAGAGATGGCATTGGATCCCATTGAAGCGTTTAATAAAAACAGTTGCAAAAATCAAGTAGTCTAAAAGTCAACACAGCAACCCCTGGGTTGTATGAGGCAGGGCAGACTCACAGTGGGGTAACCAGCAAAGGTCAAAACACTAGAAAGCAGATGCAGATGAAGCAGCAGAGCAGGATCATAAAACAGTAATCAAATATTGGACTGCAATGGAGGACTTCAAAAAGGTCAGGAATATCCAACTTACATATATATCCATCCATCCATCCATCCATCCAACCATCCATTTTCTATACCGCTTATCCTTCCTGGGTTGTGGGGAACCAGGAGCCCAGGAGCATGGGGCACAGGCGGGGGATGCCCTGGACATGGTGCCAGTCCATCGCAGGGCACAATCACACACTACGGACACTGTTCAACATGCCAATCAGTCTACAATACATGTATTTGGACTGGGGGAGGAAACCGGAGTACCCGGAGGAAGCCCCCGTAGCACGGGGACACACATGGCCACAGCAGGAATCGAACCCTTGACCCTGGATGTGTGAAGCAAATGTGCTAAACACTAAGCCACCGTGCCCCATACATATAATCTCATCATGTCTATATTCTTCAATTGAAAACCTATGAAACGGTTTTTAGTTGTAAAAGAAAAAATGTTTAAACAAACAGTACCATGGAATGTTCTTATATATCACAGAAAAACTGATTAATTATCTTTTCTTCTCCAGCTAAACACACTTCTTAATGAACCTGGTGAAGAACCATTCGAACCCCAGAGCTCTTTCTTCCCGTAAGCTCACAGCAGTATTCTTTTCTCCTCTCACAATACCTTTTGGTAATTCTTACTGTAAAGTGAATTGTATTGTGATGTTTGTGATTTTGTTTACTGGTAACAGGAGTTTAGGAAATCAGGTTAATGGTGGCATTGATTACCACTTCCAAGATGGAGACACCAAAACACCAGCAGCCTTCCTGAATGAGCTTAAAGCACAGAGCTCACCTATGTACGTGTCCTGATATTAAATTCATAATAAACATCAGTGTGTTCTCACTATTTGGGTTGAATGTCTCCTTATTCAATTATAATTAATGACAGATTTTGTTATTTTGCTAATCTTTCAATCGTCATCAGCTCTAATATACTTAATGTGTATACCCCTTTTATTCTTGATGCATTTCATTAATTTTACCATATCTTTTCTCCTACAACAGTTTGGGGAATGTCCTGATATATATTCGTCTAGTTTTTAAGAACTTCACCAGAATACCTAGTGAGGCTGATGTTCTCAAAGCTGCTAATGATCTGCTAGACTCAAAGATCAGAAAAGCACGAGCTCTTGTAACACAAAAACTGAATGATCCTGTGAGCATACAGGACGTCACCTATCAGCGTGAGTCTCCTTTATATTGATCTGTCCTTAAATAGTAACTTAAATATATTAAATGTAATTTATTGGATATAATTTCGTTTACTATCTACATTTCAGAAATTGACAACAAGTCATACAATATTAGCTTTGGATTCCAAATCAGCAATGTGACCATCTCCAAGGATATTCAGCTGAGGAATGAAACATATGATGTAATCCAATACACCATTAACGGCCTGGTAAGTGTAAGCCATTGATCTCTGTCCCAATATTACGTTATACAGTAAAATAAAAGAATTACTTTGACCATGTTCAATTTCAACATTTTTACCCTTTTATTTAGCTGAATGATATTTTGAATGTGAAAAGTGCTACTCCATTTGTCTTCCCAAGAGCAAACTACGAGTAAGTGACTTTCTGCATTTCAAACCCAATGCGTTTTTTTTTTTTTTTTTTTTTTTTTTACAAAGTAGATAAACATAGTCACTTTGAACACTGTCTTTAAAGAAGAAAAAAAGTAGAGATGTGATTTAGGAAATCTGTCTGTGCTGAAGCCATTACATCAAACTGGAGGGTCTCATGACATTGAGTTACTGTAAATTACACTTTGCCAAAAAAGAACAAGTTAAGATTTTTCCAGAAGATTCCATCACTAATCAGAGGTGCTTTACCAGTGAGAGACAGTTCAGAGGTGTAAAATTTAAATTGTTCACAGTCAATTAATTTTGTTTGTCAAAGCCATGGTCCATAGGACACTAGTTAATATATTTATTTCCAGAACTGAATATAGACTCTTTTAAAAATCAGAATGGGACACTCAGGGTTTGTTTGATCTTTTTTAACCAGGTTTAATGGTAAAGAAATTGTGGCCAATGTAGAATACGTCTTTGTGGAAGGTGACACCAAGTGGACACCAAGTGGATTTCTTTCTGCAATACTCAACATTACAGGTCTGTCAACCTTCACCACTCCTGCTGCTCAAACAGATCCCCCTGCCTACATAGCCCTTGACAGTCGTAGCACGTTTTATGGCCTGCACTTGATACATAATTGTTTTCTCTTGCAGTGTCATCTACAACAGCTTCTCCAACAACTACAAAACATCTTACTCTGACTTCAACAGCAACTCCATCAACAATGTATGTTAATTTACAACATGTGTATGCAATAGAGAATTCAATTTTATCATGATTTTAGAAAAATAATCACTGTAATGGTTTGTCTTTTCAGATCTGCTTCAGCTGTCATTCAGACCAGGATTGTCTTCAGCTCCCTCTCTTCAATTCCCAGTGAGAGTTTTGTTCTCAGTGCAACCCAGACTCTTCTGAGTGCTCGACGCACAAACTTCAGTGACTCTGTAAAAGTGCTGAACTTCACATATGAGAGTACGTTTTATTTACTAATAATGCACTTACATACTATCCAAATTATTATCTCATGCTCTTGAAGTATTGATCTTTATCAGCAATTCTAAAGCACATTTGATCTGATCCATAGAAATTTCAAACACCTCCTATGCAGTCAACTTCACATTCAACATCAATAACATCAGCATGGCAGAGAAGCCTAACCTCAGGAACAACACCTACAATAAAGTGGAAAACATCATCAATAACGCTGTGAGTGTATAGGAGTATATGCATAACAACACTCTAACAAATGTCCAGATATTGTTGCAAAAATCAAACTGTAAAAAAGTCAACACAGTAAACACAGGATTATCTGAAGCAGGGCAGATTCCCAGTGGGTAGGGTGACCATACATCCTCTTATTCCCGGACATGTCCTCTTTTTACGACCTTATAAATAAAAAAAAGCGTCCGGCCGGGATTTAGAAATGTGAGAAAATATCCGGGATTCGGCTTTAGTTTTATTATGATGTGCTTATGGTCTAATGCTGCATCATGTGTGCACATGTTTGCATTGCTTTAACCCCTCTCTGTAAGTCCCACCTTCTCGCACACCGATTGGTCGATTATAAAAGGCTTGCAGCAACTATTGGTCAAATTTCTGCCTCTCAACCGTTAGCCTTCTCTCAGCGAGCGCATGAAGGTGAAGCGCTGTTGTGTTTGGCATCAAACAGTTACTTGAAAATAGCAGCTAATGAAGCTGTCCTGAGTCAAAACAACGCCCATGGCCATATAATGTAAATTTTTTATTTCATATATTGTAAATTTTTTATTTCATGTTATTGCATTGCTTTATATTACATCTAACATTTTATTTCATTCCACTGACATTCAAAAGAATGTAGGGAAAAATGTAAAATGTGGGCAGGGTGAAACCAGTTTTTTATATATATATATATATATATATATATATATATATATATATATATATATATATATATATATGTGATGCTGATAGTGTGTCTTTTTCAGTGTATTAAAGTTTTCGTTCATAGTAACACCCCCCCCCCCCCCGTACATATGGAGTATAAATATTTAAGTCCACTTAACAATTACAAGTAAAAAAGTTTCTGAAAATGAAATACAAATATAACATACTATATATTCTTCAATTGAAAACCTTTGAAACCGTTTTTATCTTTAAGAGAAAAAAATCTATACAAACTGTACAGTGTAATAATCTTGTATCCCACATAAAACTGATTAATTATCTTTCTGTCTCCAGCTAAACACACTTCTAAATAAACCTGATACAGAACCATTCAAACCCAAGAACTCCGTTTTCACGTAAGTTCACAACATTATTAACTTCACCTTGGAAAATACTTTCTGTAATTCTTATTGTAAAGCAAATTGTATTGTGATGTTTGTTTGTTTTCTGTTGGTAACAGGAGTTCAGTAAACCAGGTTAATGGTTACATGGAGTACTACTTCCAAGATGGAGACACCAAAACACCAGCAGCCTTCCTGAATGAGCTTAAACCTGTGTATGTGTCCTGATATTAATTTCACAAGTTTGCATTAGTCAGTGTGTTCTCACAGCTTGTATTATATGTTCAGTTAAAACTCTAATTAGTGACAAATTGTGTTAATTTGTTTTTATCTCTCAATCTTCACCAGTCATTATTTACCTAATCAGTAGCTAACTACTCTTCTTTAAATCGCTCTCATTCTTTATATGTTTTATTAATTTTATCATATCTTTTCTCCTACTTCAGATTGGGGAATGTCCTGATATATATTCGTCTAGTTTTTAAGAACTTCACCAGAATACCTAGTGAGGCTGATGTTCTCAAAGCTGCTAATGATCTGCTAGACTCAAAGATCAGAAAAGCACGAGCTCTTGTAACACAAAAACTGAATGATCCTGTGAGCATACAGGACGTCACCTATCAGCGTGAGTCTCCTTTATATTGATCTGTCCTTAAATAGTAACTTAAATGTATTAAATGTAATGTATTGGATATAATTTCGTTTACTATCTACATTTCAGAAATTGACAACAAGTCATACAATATTAGCTTTGGATTCCAAATCAGCAATGTGACCATCTCCAAGGATATTCAGCTGAGGAATGAAACATATGATGTAATCCAATACACCATTAACGGCCTGGTAAGTGTAAGCCATTGATCTCTGTCCCAATATTACGTTATACAGTAAAATAAAAGAATTACTTTGACCATGTTCAATTTCAACATTTTTACCCTTTTATTTAGCTGAATGATATTTTGAATGTGAAAAGTGCTACTCCATTTGTCTTCCCAAGAGCAAACTACGAGTAAGTGACTTTCTGCATTTCAAACCCAATGCGTTTTTTTTTTTTTTTTTTTTTTTTTTTTTTACAAAGTAGATAAACATAGTCACTTTGAACACTGTCTTTAAAGAAGAAAAAAAGTAGAGATGTGATTTAGGAAATCTGTCTGTGCTGAAGCCATTACATCAAACTGGAGGGTCTCATGACATTGAGTTACTGTAAATTACACTTTGCCAAAAAAGAACAAGTTAAGATTTTTCCAGAAGATTCCATCACTAATCAGAGGTGCTTTACCAGTGAGAGACAGTTCAGAGGTGTAAAATTTAAATTGTTCACAGTCAATTAATTTTGTTTGTCAAAGCCATGGTCCATAGGACACTAGTTAATATATTTATTTCCAGAACTGAATATAGACTCTTTTAAAAATCAGAATGGGACACTCAGGGTTTGTTTGATCTTTTTTAACCAGGTTTAATGGTAAAGAAATTGTGGCCAATGTAGAATACGTCTTTGTGGAAGGTGACACCAAGTGGACACCAAGTGGATTTCTTTCTGCAATACTCAACATTACAGGTCTGTCAACCTTCACCACTCCTGCTGCTCAAACAGATCCCCCTGCCTACATAGCCCTTGACAGTCGTAGCACGTTTTATGGCCTGCACTTGATACATAATTGTTTTCTCTTGCAGTGTCATCTACAACAGCTTCTCCAACAACTACAAAACATCTTACTCTGACTTCAACAGCAACTCCATCAACAATGTATGTTAATTTACAACATGTGTATGCAATAGAGAATTCAATTTTATCATGATTTTAGAAAAATAATCACTGTAATGGTTTGTCTTTTCAGATCTGCTTCAGCTGTCATTCAGACCAGGATTGTCTTCAGCTCCCTCTCTTCAATTCCCAGTGAGAGTTTTGTTCTCAGTGCAACCCAGACTCTTCTGAGTGCTCGACGCACAAACTTCAGTGACTCTGTAAAAGTGCTGAACTTCACATATGAGAGTACGTTTTATTTACTAATAATGCACTTACATACTATCCAAATTATTATCTCATGCTCTTGAAGTATTGATCTTTATCAGCAATTCTAAAGCACATTTGATCTGATCCATAGAAATTTCAAACACCTCCTATGCAGTCAACTTCACATTCAACATCAATAACATCAGCATGGCAGAGAAGCCTAACCTCAGGAACAACACCTACAATAAAGTGGAAAACATCATCAATAACGCTGTGAGTGTATAGGAGTATATGCATAACAACACTCTAACAAATGTCCAGATATTGTTGCAAAAATCAAACTGTAAAAAAGTCAACACAGTAAACACAGGATTATCTGAAGCAGGGCAGATTCCCAGTGGGTAGGGTGACCATACATCCTCTTATTCCCGGACATGTCCTCTTTTTACGACCTTATAAATAAAAAAAAAGCGTCCGGCCGGGATTTAGAAATGTGAGAAAAATATCCGGGATTCGGCTTTAGTTTTATTATGATGTGCTTATGGTCTAATGCTGCATCATGTGTGCACATGTTTGCATTGCTTTAACCCCTCTCTGTAAGTCCCACCTTCTCGCACACCGATTGGTCGATTATAAAAGGCTTGCAGCAACTATTGGTCAAATTTCTGCCTCTCAACCGTTAGCCTTCTCTCAGCGAGCGCATGAAGGTGAAGCGCTGTTGTGTTTGGCATCAAACAGTTACTTGAAAATAGCAGCTAATGAAGCTGTCCTGAGTCAAAACAACGCCCATGGCCATATAATGTAAATTTTTTATTTCATATATTGTAAATTTTTTATTTCATGTTATTGCATTGCTTTATATTACATCTAACATTTTATTTCATTCCACTGACATTCAAAAGAATGTAGGGAAAAATGTAAAATGTGGGCAGGGTGAAACCAGTTTTTTATATATATATATATATATATATATATATATATATATATATATATATATATATATATATATATATATATATATATATATATGTGATGCTGATAGTGTGTCTTTTTCAGTGTATTAAAGTTTTCGTTCATAGTAACACCCCCCCCCCCCCCCCCCCCCGTACATATGGAGTATAAATATTTAAGTCCACTTAACAATTACAAGTAAAAAAGTTTCTGAAAATGAAATACAAATATAACATACTATATATTCTTCAATTGAAAACCTTTGAAACCGTTTTTATCTTTAAGAGAAAAAAATCTATACAAACTGTACAGTGTAATAATCTTGTATCCCACATAAAACTGATTAATTATCTTTCTGTCTCCAGCTAAACACACTTCTAAATAAACCTGATACAGAACCATTCAAACCCAAGAACTCCGTTTTCACGTAAGTTCACAACATTATTAACTTCACCTTGGAAAATACTTTCTGTAATTCTTATTGTAAAGCAAATTGTATTGTGATGTTTGTTTGTTTTCTGTTGGTAACAGGAGTTCAGTAAACCAGGTTAATGGTTACATGGAGTACTACTTCCAAGATGGAGACACCAAAACACCAGCAGCCTTCCTGAATGAGCTTAAACCTGTGTATGTGTCCTGATATTAATTTCACAAGTTTGCATTAGTCAGTGTGTTCTCACAGCTTGTATTATATGTTCAGTTAAAACTCTAATTAGTGACAAATTGTGTTAATTTGTTTTTATCTCTCAATCTTCACCAGTCATTATTTACCTAATCAGTAGCTAACTACTCTTCTTTAAATCGCTCTCATTCTTTATATGTTTTATTAATTTTATCATATCTTTTCTCCTACTTCAGATTGGGGAATGTCCTGATATATATTCGTCTAGTTTTTAAGAACTTCACCAGAATACCTAGTGAGGCTGATGTTCTCAAAGCTGCTAATGATCTGCTAGACTCAAAGATCAGAAAAGCACGAGCTCTTGTAACACAAAAACTGAATGATCCTGTGAGCATACAGGACGTCACCTATCAGCGTGAGTCTCCTTTATATTGATCTGTCCTTAAATAGTAACTTAAATATATTAAATGTAATTTATTGGATATAATTTCGTTTACTATCTACATTTCAGAAATTGACAACAAGTCATACAATATTAGCTTTGGATTCCAAATCAGCAATGTGACCATCTCCAAGGATATTCAGCTGAGGAATGAAACATATGATGTAATCCAATACACCATTAACGGCCTGGTAAGTGTAAGCCATTGATCTCTGTCCCAATATTACGTTATACAGTAAAATAAAAGAATTACTTTGACCATGTTCAATTTCAACATTTTTACCCTTTTATTTAGCTGAATGATATTTTGAATGTGAAAAGTGCTACTCCATTTGTCTTCCCAAGAGCAAACTACGAGTAAGTGACTTTCTGCATTTCAAACCCAATGCGTTTTTTTTTTTTTTTTTTTTTTTTTTTTACAAAGTAGATAAACATAGTCACTTTGAACACTGTCTTTAAAGAAGAAAAAAAGTAGAGATGTGATTTAGGAAATCTGTCTGTGCTGAAGCCATTACATCAAACTGGAGGGTCTCATGACATTGAGTTACTGTAAATTACACTTTGCCAAAAAAGAACAAGTTAAGATTTTTCCAGAAGATTCCATCACTAATCAGAGGTGCTTTACCAGTGAGAGACAGTTCAGAGGTGTAAAATTTAAATTGTTCACAGTCAATTAATTTTGTTTGTCAAAGCCATGGTCCATAGGACACTAGTTAATATATTTATTTCCAGAACTGAATATAGACTCTTTTAAAAATCAGAATGGGACACTCAGGGTTTGTTTGATCTTTTTTAACCAGGTTTAATGGTAAAGAAATTGTGGCCAATGTAGAATACGTCTTTGTGGAAGGTGACACCAAGTGGACACCAAGTGGATTTCTTTCTGCAATACTCAACATTACAGGTCTGTCAACCTTCACCACTCCTGCTGCTCAAACAGATCCCCCTGCCTACATAGCCCTTGACAGTCGTAGCACGTTTTATGGCCTGCACTTGATACATAATTGTTTTCTCTTGCAGTGTCATCTACAACAGCTTCTCCAACAACTACAAAACATCTTACTCTGACTTCAACAGCAACTCCATCAACAATGTATGTTAATTTACAACATGTGTATGCAATAGAGAATTCAATTTTATCATGATTTTAGAAAAATAATCACTGTAATGGTTTGTCTTTTCAGATCTGCTTCAGCTGTCATTCAGACCAGGATTGTCTTCAGCTCCCTCTCTTCAATTCCCAGTGAGAGTTTTGTTCTCAGTGCAACCCAGACTCTTCTGAGTGCTCGACGCACAAACTTCAGTGACTCTGTAAAAGTGCTGAACTTCACATATGAGAGTACGTTTTATTTACTAATAATGCACTTACATACTATCCAAATTATTATCTCATGCTCTTGAAGTATTGATCTTTATCAGCAATTCTAAAGCACATTTGATCTGATCCATAGAAATTTCAAACACCTCCTATGCAGTCAACTTCACATTCAACATCAATAACATCAGCATGGCAGAGAAGCCTAACCTCAGGAACAACACCTACAATAAAGTGGAAAACATCATCAATAACGCTGTGAGTGTATAGGAGTATATGCATAACAACACTCTAACAAATGTCCAGATATTGTTGCAAAAATCAAACTGTAAAAAAGTCAACACAGTAAACACAGGATTATCTGAAGCAGGGCAGATTCCCAGTGGGTAGGGTGACCATACATCCTCTTATTCCCGGACATGTCCTCTTTTTACGACCTTATAAATAAAAAAAAGCGTCCGGCCGGGATTTAGAAATGTGAGAAAATATCCGGGATTCGGCTTTAGTTTTATTATGATGTGCTTATGGTCTAATGCTGCATCATGTGTGCACATGTTTGCATTGCTTTAACCCCTCTCTGTAAGTCCCACCTTCTCGCACACCGATTGGTCGATTATAAAAGGCTTGCAGCAACTATTGGTCAAATTTCTGCCTCTCAACCGTTAGCCTTCTCTCAGCGAGCGCATGAAGGTGAAGTGCTGTTGTGTTTGGCATCAAACAGTTACTTGAAAATAGCAGCTAATGAAGCTGTCCTGAGTCAAAACAACGCCCATGGCCATATAATGTAAATTTTTTATTTCATATATTGTAAATTTTTTATTTCATGTTATTGCATTGCTTTATATTACATCTAACATTTTATTTCATTCCACTGACATTCAAAAGAATGTAGGGAAAAATGTAAAATGTGGGCAGGGTGAAACCAGTTTTTTATATATATATATATATATATATATATATATATATATATATATATATATATATATATATATATATATATATATATATATATATGTGATGCTGATAGTGTGTCTTTTTCAGTGTATTAAAGTTTTCGTTCATAGTAACACCCCCCCCCCCCCCCCCCGTACATATGGAGTATAAATATTTAAGTCCACTTAACAATTACAAGTAAAAAAGTTTCTGAAAATGAAATACAAATATAACATACTATATATTCTTCAATTGAAAACCTTTGAAACCGTTTTTATCTTTAAGAGAAAAAAATCTATACAAACTGTACAGTGTAATAATCTTGTATCCCACATAAAACTGATTAATTATCTTTCTGTCTCCAGCTAAACACACTTCTAAATAAACCTGATACAGAACCATTCAAACCCAAGAACTCCGTTTTCACGTAAGTTCACAACATTATTAACTTCACCTTGGAAAATACTTTCTGTAATTCTTATTGTAAAGCAAATTGTATTGTGATGTTTGTTTGTTTTCTGTTGGTAACAGGAGTTCAGTAAACCAGGTTAATGGTTACATGGAGTACTACTTCCAAGATGGAGACACCAAAACACCAGCAGCCTTCCTGAATGAGCTTAAACCTGTGTATGTGTCCTGATATTAATTTCACAAGTTTGCATTAGTCAGTGTGTTCTCACAGCTTGTATTATATGTTCAGTTAAAACTCTAATTAGTGACAAATTGTGTTAATTTGTTTTTATCTCTCAATCTTCACCAGTCATTATTTACCTAATCAGTAGCTAACTACTCTTCTTTAAATCGCTCTCATTCTTTATATGTTTTATTAATTTTATCATATCTTTTCTCCTACTTCAGATTGGGGAATGTCCTGATATATATTCGTCTAGTTTTTAAGAACTTCACCAGAATACCTAGTGAGGCTGATGTTCTCAAAGCTGCTAATGATCTGCTAGACTCAAAGATCAGAAAAGCACGAGCTCTTGTAACACAAAAACTGAATGATCCTGTGAGCATACAGGACGTCACCTATCAGCGTGAGTCTCCTTTATATTGATCTGTCCTTAAATAGTAACTTAAATATATTAAATGTAATTTATTGGATATAATTTCGTTTACTATCTACATTTCAGAAATTGACAACAAGTCATACAATATTAGCTTTGGATTCCAAATCAGCAATGTGACCATCTCCAAGGATATTCAGCTGAGGAATGAAACATATGATGTAATCCAATACACCATTAACGGCCTGGTAAGTGTAAGCCATTGATCTCTGTCCCAATATTACGTTATACAGTAAAATAAAAGAATTACTTTGACCATGTTCAATTTCAACATTTTTACCCTTTTATTTAGCTGAATGATATTTTGAATGTGAAAAGTGCTACTCCATTTGTCTTCCCAAGAGCAAACTACGAGTAAGTGACTTTCTGCATTTCAAACCCAATGCGTTTTTTTTTTTTTTTTTTTTTTTTTTTACAAAGTAGATAAACATAGTCACTTTGAACACTGTCTTTAAAGAAGAAAAAAAGTAGAGATGTGATTTAGGAAATCTGTCTGTGCTGAAGCCATTACATCAAACTGGAGGGTCTCATGACATTGAGTTACTGTAAATTACACTTTGCCAAAAAAGAACAAGTTAAGATTTTTCCAGAAGATTCCATCACTAATCAGAGGTGCTTTACCAGTGAGAGACAGTTCAGAGGTGTAAAATTTAAATTGTTCACAGTCAATTAATTTTGTTTGTCAAAGCCATGGTCCATAGGACACTAGTTAATATATTTATTTCCAGAACTGAATATAGACTCTTTTAAAAATCAGAATGGGACACTCAGGGTTTGTTTGATCTTTTTTAACCAGGTTTAATGGTAAAGAAATTGTGGCCAATGTAGAATACGTCTTTGTGGAAGGTGACACCAAGTGGACACCAAGTGGATTTCTTTCTGCAATACTCAACATTACAGGTCTGTCAACCTTCACCACTCCTGCTGCTCAAACAGATCCCCCTGCCTACATAGCCCTTGACAGTCGTAGCACGTTTTATGGCCTGCACTTGATACATAATTGTTTTCTCTTGCAGTGTCATCTACAACAGCTTCTCCAACAACTACAAAACATCTTACTCTGACTTCAACAGCAACTCCATCAACAATGTATGTTAATTTACAACATGTGTATGCAATAGAGAATTCAATTTTATCATGATTTTAGAAAAATAATCACTGTAATGGTTTGTCTTTTCAGATCTGCTTCAGCTGTCATTCAGACCAGGATTGTCTTCAGCTCCCTCTCTTCAATTCCCAGTGAGAGTTTTGTTCTCAGTGCAACCCAGACTCTTCTGAGTGCTCGACGCACAAACTTCAGTGACTCTGTAAAAGTGCTGAACTTCACATATGAGAGTACGTTTTATTTACTAATAATGCACTTACATACTATCCAAATTATTATCTCATGCTCTTGAAGTATTGATCTTTATCAGCAATTCTAAAGCACATTTGATCTGATCCATAGAAATTTCAAACACCTCCTATGCAGTCAACTTCACATTCAACATCAATAACATCAGCATGGCAGAGAAGCCTAACCTCAGGAACAACACCTACAATAAAGTGGAAAACATCATCAATAACGCTGTGAGTGTATAGGAGTATATGCATAACAACACTCTAACAAATGTCCAGATATTGTTGCAAAAATCAAACTGTAAAAAAGTCAACACAGTAAACACAGGATTATCTGAAGCAGGGCAGATTCCCAGTGGGTAGGGTGACCATACATCCTCTTATTCCCGGACATGTCCTCTTTTTACGACCTTATAAATAAAAAAAAGCGTCCGGCCGGGATTTAGAAATGTGAGAAAATATCCGGGATTCGGCTTTAGTTTTATTATGATGTGCTTATGGTCTAATGCTGCATCATGTGTGCACATGTTTGCATTGCTTTAACCCCTCTCTGTAAGTCCCACCTTCTCGCACACCGATTGGTCGATTATAAAAGGCTTGCAGCAACTATTGGTCAAATTTCTGCCTCTCAACCGTTAGCCTTCTCTCAGCGAGCGCATGAAGGTGAAGCGCTGTTGTGTTTGGCATCAAACAGTTACTTGAAAATAGCAGCTAATGAAGCTGTCCTGAGTCAAAACAACGCCCATGGCCATATAATGTAAATTTTTTATTTCATATATTGTAAATTTTTTATTTCATGTTATTGCATTGCTTTATATTACATCTAACATTTTATTTCATTCCACTGACATTCAAAAGAATGTAGGGAAAAATGTAAAATGTGGGCAGGGTGAAACCAGGTTTTTATATATATATATATATATATATATATATATATATATATATATATATATATATATATATATATATATATATATATATATATGTGATGCTGATAGTGTGTCTTTTTCAGTGTATTAAAGTTTTCGTTCATAGTAACACCCCCCCCCCCCCCCGTACATATGGAGTATAAATATTTAAGTCCACTTAACAATTACAAGTAAAAAAGTTTCTGAAAATGAAATACAAATATAACATACTATATATTCTTCAATTGAAAACCTTTGAAACCGTTTTTATCTTTAAGAGAAAAAAATCTATACAAACTGTACAGTGTAATAATCTTGTATCCCACATAAAACTGATTAATTATCTTTCTGTCTCCAGCTAAACACACTTCTAAATAAACCTGATACAGAACCATTCAAACCCAAGAACTCCGTTTTCACGTAAGTTCACAACATTATTAACTTCACCTTGGAAAATACTTTCTGTAATTCTTATTGTAAAGCAAATTGTATTGTGATGTTTGTTTGTTTTCTGTTGGTAACAGGAGTTCAGTAAACCAGGTTAATGGTTACATGGAGTACTACTTCCAAGATGGAGACACCAAAACACCAGCAGCCTTCCTGAATGAGCTTAAACCTGTGTATGTGTCCTGATATTAATTTCACAAGTTTGCATTAGTCAGTGTGTTCTCACAGCTTGTATTATATGTTCAGTTAAAACTCTAATTAGTGACAAATTGTGTTAATTTGTTTTTATCTCTCAATCTTCACCAGTCATTATTTACCTAATCAGTAGCTAACTACTCTTCTTTAAATCGCTCTCATTCTTTATATGTTTTATTAATTTTATCATATCTTTTCTCCTACTTCAGATTGGGGAATGTCCTGATATATATTCGTCTAGTTTTTAAGAACTTCACCAGAATACCTAGTGAGGCTGATGTTCTCAAAGCTGCTAATGATCTGCTAGACTCAAAGATCAGAAAAGCACGAGCTCTTGTAACACAAAAACTGAATGATCCTGTGAGCATACAGGACGTCACCTATCAGCGTGAGTCTCCTTTATATTGATCTGTCCTTAAATAGTAACTTAAATATATTAAATGTAATTTATTGGATATAATTTCGTTTACTATCTACATTTCAGAAATTGACAACAAGTCATACAATATTAGCTTTGGATTCCAAATCAGCAATGTGACCATCTCCAAGGATATTCAGCTGAGGAATGAAACATATGATGTAATCCAATACACCATTAACGGCCTGGTAAGTGTAAGCCATTGATCTCTGTCCCAATATTACGTTATACAGTAAAATAAAAGAATTACTTTGACCATGTTCAATTTCAACATTTTTACCCTTTTATTTAGCTGAATGATATTTTGAATGTGAAAAGTGCTACTCCATTTGTCTTCCCAAGAGCAAACTACGAGTAAGTGACTTTCTGCATTTCAAACCCAATGCGTTTTTTTTTTTTTTTGTTTTTTTTACAAAGTAGATAAACATAGTCACTTTGAACACTGTCTTTAAAGAAGAAAAAAAGTAGAGATGTGATTTAGGAAATCTGTCTGTGCTGAAGCCATTACATCAAACTGGAGGGTCTCATGACATTGAGTTACTGTAAATTACACTTTGCCAAAAAAGAACAAGTTAAGATTTTTCCAGAAGATTCCATCACTAATCAGAGGTGCTTTACCAGTGAGAGACAGTTCAGAGGTGTAAAATTTAAATTGTTCACAGTCAATTAATTTTGTTTGTCAAAGCCATGGTCCATAGGACACTAGTTAATATATTTATTTCCAGAACTGAATATAGACTCTTTTAAAAATCAGAATGGGACACTCAGGGTTTGTTTGATCTTTTTTAACCAGGTTTAATGGTAAAGAAATTGTGGCCAATGTAGAATACGTCTTTGTGGAAGGTGACACCAAGTGGACACCAAGTGGATTTCTTTCTGCAATACTCAACATTACAGGTCTGTCAACCTTCACCACTCCTGCTGCTCAAACAGATCCCCCTGCCTACATAGCCCTTGACAGTCGTAGCACGTTTTATGGCCTGCACTTGATACATAATTGTTTTCTCTTGCAGTGTCATCTACAACAGCTTCTCCAACAACTACAAAACATCTTACTCTGACTTCAACAGCAACTCCATCAACAATGTATGTTAATTTACAACATGTGTATGCAATAGAGAATTCAATTTTATCATGATTTTAGAAAAATAATCACTGTAATGGTTTGTCTTTTCAGATCTGCTTCAGCTGTCATTCAGACCAGGATTGTCTTCAGCTCCCTCTCTTCAATTCCCAGTGAGAGTTTTGTTCTCAGTGCAACCCAGACTCTTCTGAGTGCTCGACGCACAAACTTCAGTGACTCTGTAAAAGTGCTGAACTTCACATATGAGAGTACGTTTTATTTACTAATAATGCACTTACATACTATCCAAATTATTATCTCATGCTCTTGAAGTATTGATCTTTATCAGCAATTCTAAAGCACATTTGATCTGATCCATAGAAATTTCAAACACCTCCTATGCAGTCAACTTCACATTCAACATCAATAACATCAGCATGGCAGAGAAGCCTAACCTCAGGAACAACACCTACAATAAAGTGGAAAACATCATCAATAACGCTGTGAGTGTATAGGAGTATATGCATAACAACACTCTAACAAATGTCCAGATATTGTTGCAAAAATCAAACTGTAAAAAAGTCAACACAGTAAACACAGGATTATCTGAAGCAGGGCAGATTCCCAGTGGGTAGGGTGACCATACATCCTCTTATTCCCGGACATGTCCTCTTTTTACGACCTTATAAATAAAAAAAAGCGTCCGGCCGGGATTTAGAAATGTGAGAAAATATCCGGGATTCGGCTTTAGTTTTATTATGATGTGCTTATGGTCTAATGCTGCATCATGTGTGCACATGTTTGCATTGCTTTAACCCCTCTCTGTAAGTCCCACCTTCTCGCACACCGATTGGTCAATTATAAAAGGCTTGCAGCAACTATTGGTCAAATTTCTGCCTCTCAACCGTTAGCCTTCTCTCAGCGAGCGCATGAAGGTGAAGCGCTGTTGTGTTTGGCATCAAACAGTTACTTGAAAATAGCAGCTAATGAAGCTGTCCTGAGTCAAAACAACGCCCATGGCCATATAATGTAAATTTTTTATTTCATATATTGTAAATTTTTTATTTCATGTTATTGCATTGCTTTATATTACATCTAACATTTTATTTCATTCCACTGACATTCAAAAGAATGTAGGGAAAAATGTAAAATGTGGGCAGGGTGAAACCAGTTTTTTTTATATATATATATATATATATATATATATATATATATATATATATATATATATATATATATATATATATATATATATATATATATATATGTGATGCTGATAGTGTGTCTTTTTCAGTGTATTAAAGTTTTCGTTCATAGTAACACCCCCCCCCCCCCCCGTACATATGGAGTATAAATATTTAAGTCCACTTAACAATTACAAGTAAAAAAGTTTCTGAAAATGAAATACAAATATAACATACTATATATTCTTCAATTGAAAACCTTTGAAACCGTTTTTATCTTTAAGAGAAAAAAATCTATACAAACTGTACAGTGTAATAATCTTGTATCCCACATAAAACTGATTAATTATCTTTCTGTCTCCAGCTAAACACACTTCTAAATAAACCTGATACAGAACCATTCAAACCCAAGAACTCCGTTTTCACGTAAGTTCACAACATTATTAACTTCACCTTGGAAAATACTTTCTGTAATTCTTATTGTAAAGCAAATTGTATTGTGATGTTTGTTTTTTTTCTGTTGGTAACAGGAGTTCAGTAAACCAGGTTAATGGTTACATGGAGTACTACTTCCAAGATGGAGACACCAAAACACCAGCAGCCTTCCTGAATGAGCTTAAACCTGTGTATGTGTCCTGATATTAATTTCACAAGTTTGCATTAGTCAGTGTGTTCTCACAGCTTGTATTATATGTTCAGTTAAAACTCTAATTAGTGACAAATTGTGTTAATTTGTTTTTATCTCTCAATCTTCACCAGTCATTATTTACCTAATCAGTAGCTAACTACTCTTCTTTAAATCGCTCTCATTCTTTATACGTTTTATTAATTTTATCATATCTTTTCTCCTACTTCAGATTGGGGAATGTCCTGATATATATTCGTCTAGTTTTTAAGAACTTGACCAGAGTACCTAGTGAGGCTGATGTTCTCAAAGCTGCTAATGCTCTGCTGGACTCGAAGATCAGAAGAGCACGAGATCTTGTAACACAAAAACTGAATGATCCTGTGAGCATACAGGATGTCACCTATCAGCGTGAGTCTCCTTTACATTCAGGTGTCCCTTAATTGTAACTTAAATGTATTAAATGTAATGTATTGGATATAATTTTTTTTTATTATCTACATTTCAGAAATTGACAACAACTCATACATTATTAGATTTGGATTCCAAATCAGCAATGTGACCATCTCCAAGGACATTCAGCTGAGGAGCGAAACATATGTTTTAATCCAAGACACCATCAATAACCTGGTAAGTGTAAGCCACTGTTCTCTGTGCCAAAATTAGTTTATGCAATAAAATAAAATAAAAATAATATTAAGACAATTATTTTACATCCCTTATTTTTTTTTTAGCTGAACACTATTCTGAATGCCAAAGGCGTTTCTCCATTTGTCTTCCCACAAGCAAACTACACGTAAGTGCCATTTTTCTGCATCTCAAGTTCAGTGCTGATATAAATAAATTTAAAATAATAACATTATAACATATAACATTACGGGTTTTAAAGAAGGAAATAGAAGAGTTATAATTTTTAGAAATCTGGCTGTGCTGGTGCCATTACATTAAACTGGAAGCTTTCATGACTTTAAGTAATATGAGCAGATCTTTCAGCATTGGTTGAAAAGTGGTGGAATTAATCTAGTCTTAGAATCAGCAGATGGTCACAAATGTTAGAGCTAGTACCATTTGAGCTGCTCTGGATCAACAGTTAAGGCTATGGGTTCGTGATGAGGAGGAGGGAGAAGCCAGGTTGTGAGGATGCACACCTGGCACTGATTTGGCTAATCAGTGGGAGAGAGAAAGGAGCATATGGAAGGGCCAGTGAGAGAGGTGAATGAATCTCTCTCTCTCTCTCTCTCTCTCTCTCTCTCTCTCTCTCTCTCTCTCTCTCGTGTGTGTCCACCATTATTATAGGTTGTTGTCAAAGAACTTTATCTATGAAAGTCATGGGGTACAGGACACCATAGTTAACTTATTTATTTTTCACAACTGAATACAAACTTTCTTTTTTTTTTTTTTATCAGAATGGAAAACTCAGTTTTTATTTCTTTCTCTTTTTCTCCAGGTTTAATGGTATAGCAGTTGTGGCTGATTCAGAATACATCTTTGTGGAAGGTGTCACCAAGTGGACACCGAGTGGATTTCTTTCTGAAATACTCAAAATTAGCGGTCTGGCGACTTTCACCACTCCTGCTGCTCCTGCTCAAACCCAACCTCCTTTCTATATAGTCCCAGGGCTCACAGTGCAGGCAAACACCAACACCACCACCACTGGAGGAAGTTCTGCATGGATCCTGGGAATCATTATCCCCTGCAGTATAGTCATTATTCTCATACCATGCTGGATTCTACTCTGTGTAAGTGTCACCAAAATCTCTTCTAAACCCTACATTTAGGGTGTTATTTGGCAAGAAATATAAATAATCTTTATAAAATGTTTTATGTTTATCTGTATTTGCAGGCACTGACAAGTTATTTTTAATTAAATATTATTTTTCAACAATTACTGGAACATGAATAGTTAATCAGAATCTCTCCTCTATTCCCTCTCATCTCTCTTGTTTCTCTCCGTCTCATTCAGTGTCTGCTGTGTGGCTGCTGTGCTGGTTTAAGGAGGCGCTACAACAGAAGACGGTCCTACAATGTCCAATACACAACACATAACAGACTCTATTAAAAACAGATTGTAAACAGAGTGTAAAATAACAACAAAATGTAACTTGTAACCATTGGAATCTATCTTACTATATAGTTTTTCAATTTATTTATTTAATTCTATTTTATTTAACCTTCACACCCAAAAATGTACTGTTCTGAATTATTAAAATTATGCTGCATAGTGTCTATTAAAGTAAATTATTAACAGGATCATCTATATATATTTATTTCAAATGTGCATAAATATTTTAATTTAGCTTATTTACTGAAGACTTGTATAATAATGTTTATCAAATAATAAAGCTTATCTTTTTTGTCTCTAAATAGGCATTATTCTATTTTGACTTGTTATTTTATAAGACATCAAGCTGCAGCAAAGTAATGGCATTTTAATTCAAACTATTAATACTGATGACATTTATGATTTCAAGAAATAATTATTTAACCTCAATTATAAATTGAGATTAATTATAATAGTATTGACCCTTATCCATCATAGAAATGAGTGCAGATTTGATAGTCCTGAAAGGCCTCTGCTCCAGGTGCTCTGGTTTCCTCCAAATCTCCAAACATGTCAGTAGGTGAACTTACTAGTCCTGAAATGAACATCACTGGAGGGGGAAAAAAAGTGAGTGTACTGCATGTATCCATACAGAAGATGACCATATGTGTAGCTGCATTTGATGACGTAGTCATAATCAAGCTGATTAAATAAACATTTAATAAGTTTAAATTAAACCATTACCGATGCAAGTAAAACATGAATTGCTAAAAGAAAAAGTGAATAATATGTGTGGATTTCCATAAACTAGAACCAAGGAATACTGCTAGAGTGTCATTTTTCCTGCCTGTATTTTGTATTTCATCAGCAAATTGTTTAGAAGTTGCTGGTTTGCACAGTTTTACCTTCTGTAGTTTATGCAAGGTGAACTCTGTGGCTGTATAAAATTATCTCAATATTGTTTTCAGTTTCAGTTGTATTTATATACCGCTTTTAACAGTGGACATTCACAAGGCAGCTTTACAGAAATCCAGATATAGATTTAGATTTATTCCTAATGAGCAAGTCAAAGGCAATGGTGGAAAGTAAAAACTCTATAAGATGGCATGAGGAAGAATCCTTGAGAGGAATTAGACTCAAAAGAAAATCCATCCTTTTCTGGGTGACGCCAGAGTGTGATTATGCAATTACTCGTCCACAACTACGTATATACATATGTGTTGAAATGATCTTTATTATGAGCATGAAAATCATTTTTTTATTTCATGAGAGTCTTTAATTCTATAGTGTCCAAGTTATCCAGTATATAATGATTGAAACTTGAGCATAAACAGTTTTTAGCAAGTGCAGTCTCTAGGCTATCCAAGTAAGAACATTCACAGTCATCTTTAGGGTGTCAATGTGGTACCATCCACAGCATTCTCAAAGCAAACATTAGAATAGCCATGTGGGACCATCCCACCTTATTTGCATCCTTTATATTATATCTGAATCCTTCTACTCTCTAGACCTGCCTGATCCATTCTGATGCCCCACTTCTTATTGGAGCTCTTGTCACCTGAAAAACGCTTGTTGCTTACAAACATGGCCACCAAACATGACTGCTTACTGGGCCTACAAACATGGCTGCCAGCAACAACAATTCCCATAGAGAACAACGTGGCCCACAAACATAGCCACCAAGGACTACAACACCCAGCCATCACAAACTCATGTTCATGGTCACCATCTCCATTCTGACTGCACACACCCGGATTCAATTACTCAATCACCGTCACAGTATATAAAGACTCTCAGTTCTCAGTCCCTTCTATCTTTGTGCTGTTGTATTTATGGTTATAACTACATTTCCAGTTTCTGTCTTTGTCTCTTGCCCAAGTAACAAGTAACTTGCACATTGCCTGACTTCTTCCTGTTTGTTGACCTTGACCCTGCTTTTCGGTTTGGATATGTTTTTCTACTCACCTGTAAAGCTGTTTTGGGACAATGCCCATTGTTAAAAGTGCTATGCAAATAAAACTGAATTGAACTGAGTTGAATTGAGATTGAATATCTGCGGTCTTGCAGTTTACTCTGATGGCATCTACTGGCTTGCTCCAAATGATTCCCATTGTACTTGTAGAGTAATGGTATCTTATCTATGTATCTTATCTAGCTGCCTTGAGTCATCACTCAGGTTCCACCATATTGAGACTGTGTCCCGAGCTAAATAAAAATGTAGAAATACTCCAATATTCACACACAGGTGTTTTACTGCTACACGTGATCTAACTGAAAGGCCATCCAGAGATACTATGTACTCTAATCAGAAATCTTATTTCTAGCTGTTTGTGGTCCTAGTACAGGTACTTCCACAGGTGAGAAATGCATAATGTCAGTTTCTTTTTCTCCTTGAATCGACCGCATGTGGGTAAGTCCGCCAGCCACGGCAAGCTGGCCGGACAGATTGGGGCAGACTTTGTTTAGGCCACCTTTCCTAGGCCCCTCCCTTGACTAGGGTGAGCAGTGCTATCCTAAAAGGCTGCTCTGTCACCTGGGATACTGCCGGAGTTCACTACTGCCCCAGTTTAGTGAACAACGACCAATGTTCCAGGCCGCCTATGTGCAGGCTTGTGGCTATAACCTCCAGTGTCTACCTACACTTGTTACTTTCGGCACTCCCCCATCGCCACAGGACTTGGAAAAATTGCTGGTTTCGCAGAAAGAATCTACGGTGTTGGCTTTGCCATCAGATCCAACTTGCTTAAAGATCTCACCGACCTCCCCACTGGCATCAGTGAAAGGCTGATGACTCTGCGGTTACTCTGTGACTCTGGCATCAATGCATGTTGGGAAGAACACTTCAGTCAGCTCCTAAACAGACCACCTTCTGTCGACCAAAACGCCTTACAACAAATACCACAGAGGCCCACGCAGGTGGACCTTGACCTCCTTCCTACTGAGAAGAAAGTGAGAACTGCCATAGAGCAGACAAGCTGTGGTAAAGCACCAGGAAAGGATGGCATACCTGCAGAGGTGTACAAAGCCCTAGGATCCTCTGCTTTCGAGGCATTCCACAACGTCCTGCTAGCCATCTGGGAAGAAGAAGACATGCCGCCTGACCTTCGAGATGCCACCATTGTCGCACTGTACAAAAACAAAGGCGCAAAGTCAGATTGTGGCAACTACAGGGGAATATCTCTTCTCTCGATAGCTGGAAAGATTCTCGCTCGCATCCTTCTTAACAGACTGATCAGCTCAGTCTCAGAGAGTAGCCTCCCAGAAGCACAGTGTGGATTTCGTCCAGGCCAAAGCACAATTGACATGGTGTTCGTGATATGCCAAATCCAAGAAAAGTGCATCAAACAGCGGATGGACCTCTATGCCGTGTTTATAGACCTGACCAAGGCCTTCAACACAGTGAATCGTGAGGTGCTATGGGCCATACTGGCTAAGCTTGGCTGTCCAAAGAAGTTCACGACTCTGATAATGCTCTTCCATGACAACATGACTGGCCAGGTCCTCTCCAACAGTGACCATACAGGCACCTTTGGCATCAGCAACAGTGTGAAACAAGGCTGGGTCCTCGCCCCAGTGCTTTTCAACCTCTTCTTCATGCAAGTCCTCCTCCATACTGTCAAGGACTTAAACATTGGCATCTACATCAGATACCGCCCAGACGGATCCGTGTTTGATCTGAGACGCCTTGCCACAAAGACAAAGACTATTGAGAAACTCATCCTTGAGGCCCTATTTGCCGATGATTGTGGGCTCATGGCCTACAGGGACGACCATCTCCAAGTCATTGTCGACCGATTTGCCTCAGCTTCAAGTCTGTTTGGACTTACAATCAGCCTCGGAAAGACAGAGGTCATGTTCCAAGCAGCACCAAACACAGTCAAACCCCTTCCAGTCATCGTCATTGAAGATGTTGAGCTCAAGTGTGTCGAGACATTTAAGTACCTTGGCAGCACCATATCAGCGGATGGTTCTCTTGATAAAGAAATTTCATCAAGGATCCAAAAAGCCAGCCAGGCTCTCGGCAGACTCAGAGCAAAGGTCCTCCAACAAAAAGGCATCAAACTGTCCACAAAGCTCAAAGTGTACAAGGGTTTTGCTCTCACTTCACTACTGTATGGTTGTGAAACATGGACAACTTATCGCCGTCACATAAAACAGCTAGAACAGTTCCACATGCGGTCGCTGCGTAGGATCATGGGCATCCACTGGCAAGACAAGGTCACCAACCAGGAGGTGCTGGACAGAGCAAAGATGTCAAGCATTGAGGTTATGCTACTGAAGGCTCAATTACGCTGGACAGGACATGTAGTTCAAATGGAAGACAATCGAATCCCGAAGCAACTGATGTACAGCGAGCTGAAGCATGGGTCTAGAAAGCAAGGCGAGCCTAAGCTACGCTACAAAGACACTCTGAAGAGCAACCTCAGATGGTGTGGCATCAAGCCATGTGAGCTAGAAACCGCTGCTATGAACCGCCCTGCCTGGCGCTCTATTGTCTCAAGAGCAACAACTGCCTTCAAAGAGGATCGTAAGACACACCAAGCCACCGCTAGAGAGAGGCACCACCGGGTTTCGACATCCTCCGTCTCCACCTCCGACTTCCACTGTGACACTTGCGGGCATTTGTGTGCTTCCAGCCTTGGCATACGGAGTCACCAACGCGTTCACTGCTGAATCACAGATATCGGCGGTGGCGGCTTGATGGACTACCAAGGAGGACAGGTACTTCTGTCTCATCAGAAGTACTTCCTCAAATTCCTCAAATGTATTAAGCTGGATCTCTCATCTGGTTTTGCTAAACCATATATCTGTGTCATCAGCATAACAGTGGTAGCTAATACCATGTTTACAAACAATTTTGACCCAGAAGTATCATATATAGAGAACAAATCAGTGGGCCTAAAACAGAATCTTGCAGAAAACCCAACTTTACCTTAGTATGCAGAGAGAAGTCATCATTTATAAGACCTGAGGCAGGAGTTAATGCCAACAACATTTTCCAGTCTATCAAGGAGAATAGTATGATCAGTGATGTGAAAAGCTGCACTAAGGTCAAGCAACACAGTCAAGGGACACAACCCTGATCAGAGGCCAGCAGTAGGTCATTTACCACTTTAATCAACACTGTCTCTGTGCTATGATGAGGCCTAAATCCTGACTGATGCATTTCATGAATGTTATTCCTATGTAGGTATGACCATAGCTGCTGCTACAACCTTTTCTAGGGTCTTGGAGATAAAGGGGAGGTTTTATATTGGCCTGTAGTTGGACAGCTGACGGGGTTGAGGTTTCACTTTGCATACTGAAATTTGGGACACATTTCAATGATTTTCACAAGAACACAAGAGCAAACTTTTTTTTGTAGTTTTTCCATGAAATAAAGAAACACAGGACATTTCTCCATACACATAAGAGACATAATAGTCATTCAGGTGATGTAAATTACTCCAAAATGTTTTAGCAGACAATCAAGTCATTGACTAATATACCCACATTTAATTTATAATGTATACAAATTCTTTAAAATGAACAAAATATAATATAATCTAAGATATTTGGGGTTACGAATGGCTAGGGAAAAATGTACACTAATTACATTAGTAACATATGCATGTGTAATGGAACTGACTAAAACCTGACTAAAAATCATAGAATTGAAGGAACTTTTTTTTCCCATGACTGAATATGGCCAGAAGTATGTGTACACCTGACCATCACACCCATATGCAAGTCTTCCCCATCTGTTACATTGTAAATACACTGTCTAGAATGTCGTTGTTTGCCGTAGCATTAAGATTTCCCTCTACTGGAACTAATGGGCAAAACTTGTTTCATCATGACACTGCACCTGTCCATGAAGCGAAGGCCATGAATACATGGTTTGCCAAGGTTGATGTCAAAGAAATCAACCCCACTGTACACCTTTGTGATGAACTGGAACACTGACTGCATGCCACGCCTTCTCACTTGACATCAGTGACCGACCTCATTAATGCTCTTGTGGCTGAGTAAGCACAAATCCCCACAATCATGTTCCAAAATCAAATGGAAAACCAAGGCTGTTATAACAGCAAAGGGAGTACCAACTCAGTGTCAATGCACATGGCTTTGGAATGGGACATTCAATAAGCACATATGTGTGTGATGATATAGTGTATGTACTGTATGAGGCAGGAGCTTGTTTATAGCACTTACTGCTATTTGCACTTGCTGCAGTTCCCGTTTTTGACATGCAATAATAACTCTGTGGAAGCAAAGTGGGGCTGCTGTGTGCTAATTATAACGAAGAAAGAATGAATAATATCCTGAACTCAATACATTGAACAAGCTGAATATTTGTCATGTTGAATGCTAGATGTACCTTAGCCATAGTTTTGTGGAAATGAATTTAGGTAGATCCAACATCGATGGCCTCTACGTGCTCTCTTTATACAAAAAAACAAAAAGTGTTCTTTGAGAAAATAAAAATGAGGCAGAAGGGGGAATGTGAAAAATACAACAAATAAAAGAATTATAAAATTATACATGAAAAAGTAAAAATTGTATCGTTTAAATGCCGACACAAACTCTCAGCAAATGATTCTAAAACAGGAACTGATGTCAGCATTAACTGATCCAACTGATGCTAACAATTTAGCAAAAGCTACCACAACATGCTTTTTGGCTGGCTGGAGGCTTCTATGTGCTCGAGCTACTTGAATTGGCTTGTTGAAAAGCCTATTCAATTGCCTGAAAGCTAAAGTTGAGGACCTGAAGTCACATTGCTGTCGTCAAAATATCAGAATTCTGGTTATTAAGAGAAAGTGGAGGGAGGAATACTAACAAAATTTGGGACCAGGCTAATTCCTGAGCTGCTGGGAAGTGAGCATTTCAACAAGCCAACTCAGATAGATCAAGCATATGGAAGTCTGCAGCCAGCCATCGAGGGGAGAACTCGATCCATCATAGCCAGGCCCCCCCACTACCAAGTTAAGGAGCTTGTGCTATGTCTGGCAAAAGAAAAGATACAGCTGTAGGATTTTCCTGACATCTTCTTGGTAACACTTGAAGAGCCCTGGGCTTCAAAGAGCTTACAAAGAGAATAATCAACAAGTGGAGAAAATATATCACAACAGTGACACTACTAAGAACAGGATGTCCCTCTAAAACTGATGAGAAGATCAGGAGAAAACTGGTCAGTGAGGCTTCCAAGAGGCCTACAGCAACATTAAAATAATTGCAGCAAGTTCTGGCAAGTTCTGGCAAGTACTGGGAGGGTGGGAGGGACGAGAATGTGCAATTAAAAAAAATATCAACTCACTTTTGGGTTAAATATCTCTGGTGGGAGACCAGATATCAACCTGATTTTCACAGAAATAAGTCCTCCATAGTAACATTCTGCTGTAAAATTTTTAGTTTGAGTAGAAGTCTGGGGAAAAGCCTACTTTATTCATGCAGTTTGAGAAATGAACAGGTGTAACATAAGCATAACAAATAATAAAAACAAAGAAGTAATGATGTTTATGATTGATATACAATAGTTTATGATTGTGAGTGAAGTCTAAATTGTTACTACATTTGATATTGGTAACAGTGAAGCATGATCTATCACAGGGTTCTTCAGATCTGCATTATTTAACTACAAAATCCAAACTTACCTGCCTGTAATTTTCTAGTAACCCTGAAGAGCTTGTTTAGCTTGTTCAGGTGTGTTTGATAAGGGTTGGCGCTAAACTCTGCAGGAGAGTGGACCTGGTATGCATGAATGTGGACCTGGTATGCATGAATAGATTTCCAAATATGCAATTACAGTGTTCTGCTGTGGTGTTGTTTCTTCTGTGATAAAAGCAGTAAGTGACTACAGTTCAGAAGTATCACAGGAGAAACAACACAATAGCTCTGTTTATGACACTGTTTATTTTGGCTAGAATCTATTCATGCATACCATCTGTACACCTGTACCAACATGATAGATCAGGGTTCTTCAAATCTGGCCTTCGAGGTCCACTGTCCAGCAATCATAAGCATAATTACTGTAAAATACTGTTCATTTTTATTATTTGTTATGCATATAGTACATCTGTTCTTAAAATGCATGAATAAAGTAGGCTTTCCCCTAGATTTCTATTAACCCTAGCTCTGTAACATGTGGAATCTCAAACTCGGGCAAAGATCTTTACGAAACTTACTTACAAAGTACATACAATATGGTATACATTCAGAGGGAGATGAGTGGAAGATGGCCTTTAGCACCACCTCTGGTCATGAGTACTGCTCCAGCAGTGTTCCAGTGTCTAATCAATGACATGCTGTGGGAGATGCTGGTGAAGTGTGTGATCGCCTATATCAATGACATTCTGATCTACTCCCCCAACAAAGCCCCTCACATCCAGCATGTCAAGAGAGTCCTGTCACAGTTGAAAACTATAAAGATGGCTTTGGACCTCAATTCATATGAACATGCTATGATGGCTTTAGGGCTGCAATTGCCACAAACAGGTTTGCACTCAAGTCTCCATCAGTGAACAGTGGAGAAGTTCAACAAAGCAGACTTCATGTAAAAACTGTAATGAATTTTCCTGGTTACACAACTGCACTATTTGACCATGTAGCATTAGCACATTTATAGAAGGGATTTATTTATTTATAATCGCACTATCCGGTGTTACTCAGATGAGGATGGGTTCCCTTTTGAGTCTGGTTCCTCTCAAAGTTTCTTCCTCATATCGTCTCAGGGAGATTTTCCTCACCACCGTCACCTCTTGCTGCTCATTAGGGATAAATTCATACATTTCAAATCTATATCCTGAATTTATATACTTCATTTTTATGTATATTGACATACAAATAAAAACTGAATTAATTAACAGTTACTCAACCACCAGCTTTATGTGAAATGTGAAAAATGTGAATTCCACCTGCGCAAAGTGGCCTTAATAGGCTACACGATAGGAACAGGGGGTGCTAATGGACCAGGACAAAGTGTCAGCCGTAACTGATCGCACCCATCCTGAAAAACCCCAATCCCTTCAAGCCCTTTATAGTAGAGGTTGATACTTCTGAGACAGGAGTCGGGGCCATCCTGTCCCAGCGGTCAGGAGTAAAACCCAAGCTCCACCCAGTGGCCTTCTTCTCTAAGAAGCTGTCCCTTGTTGAGAGGAACTATGACATCGGCAACAGGGAACTCCTGGCAGTAAAGCTTGCCTTAGTAGATCACTGGCTGGAGGGGGGGTCTCTATCCATTCACTGTTTACACTGACCACAAGAACCTGGAGTATATCAAAATGGGCAAAAGACTGAATTCCTGTCAGGCATGCTGAGCACTTTTCTTCACGCAATTTAAATTCACTCTCATACCGCCCAGGATCAAAAACACCAAAGCTGACTCCCACTGTCAAACTCCTTCCATTACCAACATTCCAAAGACCATGGTCGCACCTCACCATCAATTTCATAACTGACCTTTCCCCATCTCAGAATAAAACAGTCATGGTAATTGTGGACCAGTTTTCCAAGTCACTGCACTTTATTCCATAACCCAAACTGCCACCAGCCATTGAAATGGCAGAGATTGTGTTTGAGCATGTGTTCCAGTACTTTGGAATCCCAGAGGACATACTAAGTGACCGTGGGGGGGGGTTCAGTTCAAGTGTGGAGAGGCTTCAAGGAGAAGCTAGGTGTCTCCTATCTCCTATCTAACAGCCAAATGGAAAGGGCAAACCAAGAAACTGGATGTTTTCTACAGGCTTTCAGTGCTGACAATCAGGAGGACTTGGCACGATTCCACCTTGGGCTGAGTATGCCCAAAACTCCCTAAAGTGCTCCATGACTAACCTCACACTCTTCCAGTGTGTTATGGGTTACCAACCACCTCTGTTCCCATGGAACACCACAGACTCACCTACTGTGGACAACTGGTTCCAGCAGATTGACTGGGTGTGGGAAGCCCACCAACATCTAGAATGCACAGCCCAGGTAAACAAGAGCTTTGCAGACAGACACCCAGCAATGAACCTGGTGACCAAGTGTGGCTCTCCATCAGAAATGTAACAGTCATGCAGGGAAGCCGTAAGTTGTCCCACTGGTATATCGGCCCATTCAAGGTCTTCTAACAAATAAACAATGTAAGTTACAAGCTAGAGCTACCATGCCACAGTCTCATAGACCCCTCCTTTCATGTCTCCTGCCTTAAACCAATCATGCCAGGTCCACTTGCAGAAGGCATTATGCATCCCCTGTCCCTTGCCTGACTATGTTTTTGGATAACGCCATTGTCTTGTTTACTACGATTCATAAAATCAGTGAGTACCTGCACTTGCATCCTCGACTGCATCCTGACAAGAGGACTTATTTCTGTGAAAATTTTAGGTTTTATCTGGTCCCCCACCAGAGATATTCAGCCTGAAAGTGAGGAGAATTTTAAAATTGCACTTTCTTGCCCCCATAAAAAAAGAGAAGTTTCAATCATGAAATGTTCTGCATGCACACTATACTTACCTAGGTACCCCCGGAAAAAAATGAGACTGAGCCTCAAACCTTTCCCATTATAAACTGACCCTAAAAGTGGAACTGTTGAGCATTAAATTTGGACATAAGTTCTAATTCTAAGGACCAAGAATGTGCAAAATGTTTATATATGTGCATGACCATACTGACTGAAGATTGAGGTTTGTCTAAACAGCTGTATAAGCAAAATTTGTTGTGTGCCATGACACAAAGATGGCCATCATAGTTAAACCAAATAAACTTTTTTTTTTTATCTGGTGGCTTTGCAATGCCAATACATAGAGGTAATCACTCCAAAAACATTTAGTAAAATTAAAAATGGTCAAGCATTGGACCATTTGAGATGGAAAAACATAGAAGTACTTCTACTAGAGCTACAGGCAGCTAGAAGTAAGCTTTCTGATTATGTAATAACTCTGGATGACCTTTCAGTTACATCATGTGCAGCAGTGAAAGACCTAGGTGCAATTATGGACAGCTGAATTGCAGGCTAGTTCAGTTTGACTTCCAATCATGATTTTTGAGTTCTCTGAGACTTTTTCCTTTCCCCCATCGCCAATGGCTTTCTCATTAGGGTTAAATCTAAATGTCTGGATTCCTGTAAAAGTGCTTTGTGAAAATATCTGTTGTTAAAAGTGCTACATAAGTAAAAATTTTATTTAATAAATTGTAAAATATATACATAAATGTATAGATTAGAAGTCTCCCATTCATTGGAGCAGATATTTATATTTGTTGCTCTGTTGTAGCTCCACAATTCTGACACTAATTGAATGCACACAGTTGTCTTTAATATGATAACAAAGGGAAGAAACCTTAAGAGGAACCAGACTTAATAGGGACTCTTCTTTGTGGCACTTGATAGTGCGATACTTTTCCACAACTGTATACTACAAAGTATTTATTATGCTCCTTCTCTTAATCTGTGTCTGAAAAAATCAGCAGAAAAAGTCAGGCTCTTTTCTTCAAGACGTGTCTTTTTGTACTTTTTAAACATGTAAGCATTGACATGCATCTTATTCCATATGATCCAGAAAAATAAAAATAAATAAATAAATAATGAGGGAATAATACAGCAAGTTAGAGTACATCCAAAACCAAAATTCAGAATGTAATTCCATGCTGGAGATAAAAAATACAATGGGGTGTGACAGATTTAATAAAAGTTCAACAACAGGAAAAACAACTTTTATATTAAAGTTTAACACTTGCATAGAAGTGAGATGATGCATCACCACTCCCAGTGACAGAAATGGTAGTGAAGGACCACAGTGTTTAAACTGCTGCATTCTTCCAATCTCAAACTGTACACCCTGAATGCTAATTATTTTCTCTGGGGATTTCAGTCATTGCTGTTGAGTAAGACAATAACATTTTTAACAGAACATAAGGCATTTTACTTTATTGTACTAAACTATGGAAAAGCAAGACAATTTTTTATAATCCCACTTTCTGTTTATCCTTACCACTGTCTTGTTCATTAGGAATCTAAAGCAACATCTAGTTTTCTCTAAAACTGCTTTGTGACTATGTCTTTTGTTAAAAGAGCTAAATAAAAAAGAATTTAATTGAATAATCTGAATGGGACATCCAGAGATTCAAGTTCATTACCTGTGTAAGACAAGCCTGACAGCTCTCCCAGTGTATGTATTAATATCTTTTGAACTTAAGTTGTAAACTTCAAATGACTCTTAATGCACAAAGTGATAATTACTGAAGATTTATACCTGATATGTGTCAGTCCATTTTATTCTGTTCTGAAAGTAACCCAAAAGTCAGGTGAGTGTGAAAAGTCCAAGCTCTGAACACCATAACATCTCTGCTGAATAAACACATTCACCATAGGCCACTTTGCTTTAATTTACACGAGTAGAATATTACAAGTTTGACCAACTGGTGCAGCTGGTGTTTTACAGCCATCTGTAAAACACAATCCATCTTCACTCAGTTGCTGACAACTGACATGTTTGATTGTTCTACAATCCTCTCGGACATCGCACTTAATCTCAAAATAACTCAGTAGTCCATCCATATTTTACACCTACCATCCTGTGAGGTGAGATTTGAGATCATCCATGGTAACAAAAGAAACACATAAACATTTACATTTATATTTATAGCATTTAGCAGACGCCCTTATCCAGAGCGACGTACAAGAGTGCTTTAAATTCTCCATCAATGAATATTTCATTTCTGGTTCGTACGATTACAACAAAGTGCACTGAACACAAAGCTGCTGAAAAGAGATTGAAATCTTCAGTAATTATCACTTTGTGCATTAAGAGTCATTTGAAGTTCAGAAGATATTAATACATAAACAAATAGATAAACTCTGTGATCCAACTGTGAAGAAATATTTAAGGATAGGCACTCAAGAGAAAAATAAACAGTGAGCCCATTATCCTGACTCCTCTCACCCTGAAATCAACACTAATAATAATTTATAGCATTAATATTCATGCACTCTTATTACTATTCAGAATCCACTGAAACACATTAACAGAGTGAAATTTGTCCTGTTTATTAGCCACCGATATTGGATATAGAGCAATGCTGTAGACTGCATCATAACACTAAAAACAGAAACTTCAGTAAATATTTTTATAATTTTGCATGCTTAAAATAAAATAAGAAAAAGAAATGGTTAAATACTACCACATTCTGATTAAATACTGACGCATTATGCTTAACTACTGAGCATTCTAGTTATATATTGCCTCATTCAGGCTAAATACTGACACAATCTGGTTAAAAGTTACCACATTCTGATAAAATACTGATAAAGTCTGGTTAAGTACTGACACATTCTAGTTAAACACTAACCCACCCTGGTTAAATACAGATGCATTCTGCTTCGTTACTAACACATTCTGTTTTAATACTGTCAAATAAATTAAATAAAATGTATTTCAAACATTTCAGTGTTGGTCAATCAAAACAGGAGTGTTATGGGTCTCCTAAATTATTTTTCTGCATAATGCAGAACAGCTGAGACACATTAGGGACAAGCAGTAACATTACAGGGGTGGAGACAGGCAGGACCGAAACCAAAACAAAACACAGATGTCAAAAATAAACAAAAGTATGAAAGCCCGGAGGACAGCGTAACAGATATTGCGTCATCAAGTAGGCGTGGCCTATTTTGAGAATCTGCATAGGTCGACAATCATGTGCAGTTTGGGAAGAAAATCCATTTGCTGCAAATAGTTGTCTGTCTCTGATCACAGGAGTTTTACATTAATTCTGCTATATCTTCTGAAGTAATTACCCTGCCTTGCTAGGAATATACCTAGTTAATTGACCTATTCACTTCACTGTGCTTAGTTATCTTTGGTTAAGACTTATTCCTTATAAGAAAAAGAGATGGCAGGCTTCGTTTTATTGAAAGGTAAAAGGTTAACAAAATTCTTATCAAACTATAAGCTTACACTCTAAGATTAATAGCTTGAAACTCATCAGCTTTCAGAGACTCTTCACCTGAGGTGCGGCGATGTTAAAGCTGTACAAGCCAGTATATATACCCTAATGGGTTGCTTATTTTTCCACAGGAGTTGTATGTTTAGAGAATATAAAAAGTCGTAACAAAAAAAAGACAAAACAATTTCAACCCCGTTTAGGAATTTCTCGTTTGTTCTTCGAAATAAGCTCTGGTTAGAACAGGGCCCCACAGCTATGCTACCTGTTCTCAGTAGCAGAGTTTAAATACACTATTTCAAAATCTCTTACATGTTTTTTGAAGCCTGTGGTTATATCTTTCCCCCACGGACCTGTCTGCAGTACATATAGCATACATATAGCAAAAAACTTCAAAGCACTATTCTACAGTTTTCTGTGTTGTTTTGAGCTCATAACTGACTAGACCATTTCCTGTACATTTTCAGATCTCAACAAGTTAAAACATCTGATTAAATCGTCTATATACCACAAGGGGGCTGACCCTCTGTGGCCACCTTTGAGCACTGTCTTAGCCAAAATCTTCCTGAATTGAAATCAGACAAATCTTTACTGCCAATTAAATTACCTTTTTATCCGTATCTAATTCTTCGGCTAAACCCAAAGCCTCCTTAACAGCTCTTCCACATTTCATCTGAAGCCATGCTTCCTTTGCGAGGAGTCTAGGATTTTATTCACCTCCCAGTCCTCCAGAGGTTCCATCATGTCTCGGAGCTTTGCCAGACGAGGCTTCTCTTTCTGTGAAGGCCGTGGTAGATATTTCCTGCAGTTGTGGGCAATGCAAGGCCCATCGCCTCCTCTCCTTTCTTCGTTCTCTCTTCTCATCCTTTGGACGTGATGAATCTTTGCCTACACAAGTATTAATATTACTAGACATGAAATCATATAGCAAAGGCTGAGGTCTATGGCCAGACAATCCCACACCAGGGTCCACTCTCGGACCTTCCACAACACTTCAGATACTTGTCCGTGATCACATGGCTTTCATGTCAAATACCATTTTACATTCATTCTGCTATAACTTCAGATACCTGTTTGTGATCGCACGTGTTTCATGTTTGAAAAAATACTATTTTATGTTTAACAGTGCACCAAGCAGAAAAATCAGGATGAATCAGGAAAGAAACCTGTCACACGTGGATAATACAGCATGTTACAAGAAATCTGAAATTAACATACTCAAAGTAATCATTAGATATAAACCAAGTAGAATTCAAAACATCATGCTTGAGAGGAAATGTAGAATGAAGTATGACAGGTACTGGCCTGTGTATATTCAGCACTTAGACATAAATACATTTCATTTGAACCTGCATACATTATGACACGTCAAAAAAAAGCTTAGCTCAATGATACATGGGTATGTCAGCAGAAGTTCAATAGCAGGCAAAACAGGTCTTATGTTTTAGTTCAACACCTTCATAGAGGGGAGATTCACCGCCCACTCCCAGTGACAGAAATGTTAATGAATAATGTCCAGACTCCTGTATTCTCATTTGTACTGTTTGTAACATATTTTCCAAGCTTCACATCCCAAAACTTAATCATTTTATCCTTAAGTAAAAAAAAAAAATTATAATATTAATAACAGTCACTACCATGAAAAGCTGTCCTGAAAGCTAAATGACACAGAGCTCACAACTTGTCCTAATTTGACTGACATACAAATTCTTCATGCCAATAAATTAAAGGCTGAATGTTCCATGCATTTGTTCTGCTTCAGTGCACAACAATGACAAAAGAACAAAAGAAATATTTCAGTATGTGGGTGTCACACTTTCAGAAACACTTTGCTCGAAACTTCCCTTGAACCTTCTCATGTATTTTTATCGTGTATTGTCTGACCTAACCCACACTGATGGAAGACTAAGGGTGTCAGTGCTGCAGATCAGAAAAATGTCACGAATGATTAAGTCAAAATGTCTTTAAACCATAGCATGTGACTCTACATTTTATTCAAAACTCAGAATGAAAAGTTTTAAATGATATCATTATTATTAATAGACACAGTTTACAAAGTTTAGATTGATTGATTAATTCATTGTTGATAGAGCAAGATAAAACCAGGGCTGTAAAATTCTTAAGTCATTGTGCTCTATTACTATACTTAAGTATTATTTTGGGGTATTTATAAATTACTTGATTATTATATTAAGTAATGTCACTTAACTGGTTTGGTTCAAGCACAAATTACTGTTTACATTTCAGTCATTTCAGTTTAGCATCCAAGCAACTACAGTCCCCTCTGAAAGTATTGGAACAGGAAGGCCAATTCAGCTTTCATTTCCTGATATTTATATCTAGACGTGTTAAACAACTTGAACATGGCACTTTTTGCTTGAACCCACCCATTTTTCAAGTGATCAAAAATATTGGAACATGTGACTGACAGATGTTTCTTGTTGCGCAGGTGTGTCCTGTTAGACTGATTGTTTAAACAATTAATAGCTCTGAATGTCCACTCTTGGTCTGAGCTCTGGGTTTCAACTGTGAAGACTGCATTTGTTGTTAAAAAGGATAATTCAACGTGAACAGAGAGCTGTCTATGTAAAAAGCAAGCCTTTTTGAAGTTGACAAAAGAGGGAAATCTCTCTCTCTCTCTCTCTCTAAAAATATAGAGGCCTGTGATAATTTACGGGGTGGACTGGAAATGAACACTGAAACACACAACACTTGTTAGCAAAATCCCGCACAGGTGTAGGTCCTCATCATTCACCTTTTCCCAGCTCCACTCTCCATTCACAAACTGGCACTCGACCACGTCCTCCTCCACAAGGCCATACCACAAGATGCAAACCACTCATCAGCAGTAAGAATCAGAAGGCCAGATTGGAATTCACAAAGAAATACAGAGCTGAGCCACAAACATTCTGGAACCAAGAATAAGAATAATAACCTCTACCAAAGTTATGGAAATTTGTTTAAGACTTGAACTCCATCTGATTTTGGAAGTTGGAAGTCACATGCTGCTGCTGAGGCCCCACATGGTGCAGCCTAAAGATCATTGAGATTACTGAGGATGTTTCCACTTAAAAACCACAAAGATGGCTTTGAACCTCAATTCATATGAACAGTTATGCTATGATGGCTTTAGGACTACAATTACCACAAACAGGTTTTTCCACTCAAGTCTCCATCAGTGAACAGTGGAGAAGTTCAACAAAACAGACTTCATGTAAAAACTGTAATGAATTTTCCTGGTTACACAACTGCACTATTTGACCATGTAGTATTTGCACATTTATAGAAGGGGTGTATTTATTTATAATCGCACTATCCGGTGTCACCCAGATGAGGATGGGTTCCCTTTTGAGTCTGGTTCCTCTCAAGGTTTCTTCCTCATATCATCCTCATATCAGGAGTTTTTCCTCACCACCGTCACCTCTGGCTGCTCATTAGGGATAAATTCATACATATGTAGTACATATGTACTATATCCTCAATTTATATATTTCTGTAAAGCTGCTTTGGGACAATGAACATTGTTAAAAGCGCTGAACAAATAAATTTGAATTGAATTGAACTGAATTAATTAGAAAAAAGCATGTTGTGGTAGCTTTTGCTAAATTGCTAGCATCAGTTGGATCAGTTAATGCTGACATCAGTTCCTGTTTTAGAATCATTTGCTGAGAGTTTTTGTCGGCATTTAAACTATACCATTTTTACTTTTTCACATATAATTTTATAATTGTTTTATTTGTTGTATTTTTCACATTCCCCCTTCTGCCTCATTTTTATTTTCTCGAAGAACGCTTTTTGTTTTTTTGTCTAAAGAGAGCATGTAGAGCCCATCGATGTTGGATCTACCTAAATTCATTTCCACAACGTTATGGCTAAGGTACATCTAGCATTCAACATGACAAATATTCAGCTTGTTCAATGTATTGAGTTCAGGATATTTAGTCATTCTTTCTCCGGTATAATTAGCACACAGCAGCCCCACTTTGCTTCCACAGAGTTATGATTGCATGTCAAAAACAGGAACTGCAGCAAGTGCTAATAGCAGTAAGTGCTATAAACAAGCTCCTGCCTCATACAGTACATACACTATATCATCACACACATATGTGTTTATTGAACATCCCATTCCAAAGCCATGTGCATTGACACTGAGTTGGTACTCCCTTTGCTGTTATAACAGCCTCCACTCTTCTGGAAAGGTTTTTCATTCGATTTTGGAACATGATTGTGGGGATTTGTGCTTACTCAGCCACAAGAGCATTAATGAGGTCGGTCACTGATGTCAAGTGAGAAGGCATGGCATGCAATAATAATTCTGTGGAAGCAAAATACCTTTTACACCATGTGGACGGCCGGGTGTGTGTGTATATCGCTTACCTGGGGAAGAGCTCACACTCAAATGAGTGCAATGTTCTGCTGGGAAACCTTGGGTCCTGGCATTCATGTGGATGCTACTTTGACACATACCACAAACATATACCACAAACATTGTTGCAGACAAGTACACCCCTTCGTGGCAACAGTAGTCCCTAATGGCAGTGGCCTCATTCAGCAGGATAATGCACCCTGCCACACTGCAAAAATTGTTCAGGAATGGTTTGAGGAACATGACAAAGAGTTCAAGGTGTGCAACATTTTTCTGTACATTATACAATAGTACATTATAAATCTTGTTATATGTACAAATACAACGTTATTGAAATTTTGTGAATGGTAAAAAAAAAAAATTTGGAAACATAAAAGCTTCCTGTTACTTCCACAGAAATAATCATGATATTGATTAGTCAAACTGCTGGCATCAAGCTTCTGCTAAAATTTACCTGTGAGAAGTAGTTTTTAAGAAATTTAATGAAATTCGTTATGGATTTAATAATATAATTTTTAATAAAATTAGAAAGTTGTTACTATAGAAGTAGCATCCAACAATGTGTTGACAGAAACATTCAGCATATTACAGTATACTACGTTGTTCCTTAGGGAAAATAATGTAATTTAGAACTCATTATTCCATAGTGTGTGAATGTGTGTTCTATGGAGAATTATGACTGTGTGAATTTCTGTGTGTGTGCGTGTGTGTGTGTGTGTGTGTGTGTGTGTGTGTAAGACAGAATGAGAAAGAGGTTTGACGTGTTCTTGACACACCTTGAACAACATGTAGCTGTTACCGTATGTATAAGATTGTTTTTACATTTGTGTTTGTTTTATATCTATGTCTAAAACAAACAGACATAATCTGGATGCCTTAAAAAGGTGTACCTTCAGCTGAATCTACAAACCAAACATTGGGTCATGAAACACGCTAACAACATTCCAATACTCGTGAATCATCTGTCATGTTAGATCAATCATTTTACCTTTGTATTGTAAACATGACCTGTAAAATAGTGATGCAGAACAATGAGAGAGTTTTGTTATGATAGCTTTTCGACAGCAATTGTCACGAACAGTTTTGCACTCAAGTCTCCATCAGTGAACAGTTTATAACTTCAACAAAATAGACTTCATGTGAAAACTGTAATGAATTTTCCTGGTTACACAATTGCACTTTTTGACAATGTAGTACACAGTTATAGAAGGGATTTATTTATAATTGCACTATCCGGTGTCAGCAGGATCCTTTTTGAGTCTGGTTCCTCTCAAGGTTTCTTCATCATATCCTCTAAGGGAGTTTTTCCTTGCTACTGTTGCCTCTGGCTTGCTCATTAGGGATAAATTTAAAAATGTACATGCAATATTGTATATGCAATATGCAAAAATTCAACATGCAATATTTCACTGCAAAAAAATGCCTTTCTTGAAACAAGTAAGACACACTTAAATCTAGTTAAAGTGTCTTAAAATCAAGCAAAAAATAAATAAAAATCTGCCAATAGGGTAAGCAAAACTGACTTGGTAAGAATTCTTCAAAACATCAACATAAATATCTAGTAACTAAAAATGCTATTGGATCTTAAAACTCGACAAAAATGCCTAGATTTAAGCAAGTTGTGCTTATTAAAAGCAATGAAAACTCAGGTATCCATTTACGGCATTTGGCAGAGGCCCTTATCCAGAGTAACTTATATTTATCTCATTTATACATCTGAGCAGTTGAGGGTTAAGGGCCTTGCTCAAGGGCCCAACAGTGGCAGCTTGGCAGTGCTGGGCTTTAAACTCATGACCTTCTGATCAGTAGCCCAACATCTTAAACACTGAGCTTCAAGACAGACTTACTTAAAATCTCTTGAAAGTCTCTTGATTGAGCTGACTAAGAATTTATCCCTTAAATTAAGATTAATAATTCAAACAGCATAATAAAAATAAGTGACTTTGTCTTAAATTAAGGCACCAGAAGCATGATTATTTTTAGCATTTTACTAGGGAAAAACTCTGCAACGCAGTGTCAGGGCTTATAGAAGGCGGAGGATACAAGCTCAGATTTTTATCGAATAAAGTGCAAAACAAACAACCAAAACTGTGAAAAGAAGAACCATAAATGTAACAATGGACACAGGGCAAAAACATGCAGACTATAAGAGTGGCTGTAGGACACACGATAACATAGGCGTGCTTATTAGGGGTAACACAGAACAGGTGTGAGTGATCAGTGGGACATGTGACATGGTCATGTGACATCCTGGGGCTTTAGACAAAGTTAGCTATATTTTCTTGAAATGAGATTACTTTTCTAATGCAAAACATGCATGACAAGATTAGTTTTCTTTTTACACAAAACACAACAAGTCCAGCAATGCCTGTACGACCTAAGAAAAGGCAAAACAAATAGGCATGCCAACCAAAATTCTTTACAGAAATAGCACAGTCTGATTTGGAAGCTGCTTTGCTCAGGACCACACGGCTCTTCAGTGAGTTGTTAGAACTGCTCAAACCAGTAGCAGCGTACCCATCCCTGGAGGACACTTACCACACCAGGGTCACCAGGAGACCCCACAATATCATTATGAATAGAACCCACCCCCAACACAGCCTGTTGACATTCCAACCATCAGGTAGATGTTACAGGAGTGTAAAGTCAATTTTATCAGAACGAATGCAGAGTAAGGATTTCATTATATAGTCTAACTGTCAGTTATACTGAACTTATAACAATAAACTCTTGAATGTTGAAACTTGTTCCCAGGCCACCACTGAACTTGTACCATTTTTGACTGTCGAGAAAACAAATCATCCTGTTTTACACTGAATTGTATCGTGATGAGGCTCTGGAATGTTGTAGACTAATACAATTTTTAAGATGTAGAAATGGATGTATTTAATTAGAAAAGTAATACTTTATTTTAAGTAACACATATTAGGGATTAATTAAGGTATAGTTTATTGTTCAATAAAGCCTAAAATAGAGACATGGAAATGGTTTATTCACTATGAATTAGAACTTTATTCATAAACACTTGAAATGGTTAATAAATGGTGATCAGTTAGGTGAAAATGTCTAGAAAAATAAATAGTGTGATGTTCAATAAATGTTTTGGTAAGACATTGTAAAGTATTTTGCATGAATTAATTACCCAAAGTAATCTCTTATTAGTGTGTAACTGAACATATTACACCTGCAGACTCTAGGTGGCATCAAATGACCTGCAGTTTATTTTAAGGGCTTATAAATGCTCATAAAATAAAGTCATTAATACTACAACTTGTGTTCCATCTTCTAGTAGAGTTTTAGTTATCACTAATTAGATGTGAAAAAGCACTAAACAAGTTTTCAGGATGTTAACTTTCATCCCATATTCTAAAGTCCAGATCATTTCATGTCTTTTTTTGGTAGCAAAAAAGCCAGTATAGGTTGCATCCAGAAAAAGGAGGCCACCTTAGCTGAAATAAAAATTATCATATCTCTGATGGAAAAAAAATCCTTTAAGGCATTAACTAAAATGTATTTATATTTTAATTTAAAGAATTGTACATAAATCTTGATTACTAGAAAATTAGGGTTTATGAAAGTCTAAAGATGTTAGTAGTAGTTATAACATACACTTTATGTCAAAAATTGATTTATGACCCCCCTCACGTTGTGTAATTTATGGACTCGTGAAGGTCCCATGAACATGTGTAATTTATGACAGTACATTTATTACTTTTTTCCTGTCCTCTGTCTGTGTGGAGTTGCATTTCCCAGGTGTGTGTGTTTAATGTTTCATGAAGAAAGCTATTGATTAAATAAACAGCCGTGGTTAGAACGCAGGAGACGCAGTGCGATACTCAAACGGTGTCTGCTCCATGAAGTCCTAAATCTTGAATGACTATGTGTGTGTGTGTGTGTGTGTGTGCTAATGGGGGTGATCCCAAGGATTTCACACTTTTTCAGGCCCCCTACCCCCTTACCGTCCCTGTGCGTGTGCGTGTGTGTGTGTGTGTGTGTGTGATCTGAGTCTAATGTTTAAACAAACAAAATGTTTAAAGAGCTATGGTTAGTATACTTATCTGTGTTTTTTTTTATTAGTGCAATTATCTGTTACAGTGACTGCCCCGTGAACTCCTAAAGACCCTAGAAGCGTAATTACGAACTCTCGTGAAGGTCCCATGAACATGTGTAATTTATGGTAATACATTTATGACTTTTTCCTGTCTTCTGTCTGTGTGTGTGTGTGTGTGTGTGTGTGTGTGCGCGCATGCGTGCGTGTGAGCGTTCGTGTGTGTGTGTGTGTGTTAATGAGTTTTTTACAACCGCACTATGTGTGTGTGTGTGTGTGTGTGTGTGTGTGTGTGTGTGTGTGTGTTCTGAAATAAAAGCCGTGGACGGGTCAAAGTTTTTTGTTAATTTGATTTATAAGAGTGTTTCAATAAATAAACTGAAATCCCAAACATTTAAAAACATCTGAGTTTTTATTTTGTGGAATCGAATCTGAATATTCTGTGTCATTCTTAACTAACTTTAGCCAATAATACTTTATTATACACACATCACATTCAATAATACAGATAACAACATGATCAAAATGTGACAACATACAGAAAAAGATTACATTTTTTTTTAAAACTGAGCCACTGACTCCGGTCATGAGGGGTGAACTGAATACATGGTCATCTGGGTAAAATGAATGTGTTGATGGAGAACTAGTGGGCGTTTTCTGTTTTTACTCTTCTTAGACGAGCGTCAGATAGCATGTGGTAATGGGCCCGAGCTCGGCAGCCCCGCGGTGCCTGCGGCTCAGACACGGCATCGGCATGTATTATCCGGGGCCGAGTGTGGCCCACGGCTCGCTCTGACACGTGTGTTTTTGTTACGGCGGTAAAGTACTGGGGCCGATTCTTGTTCACCATAACTAACCCGGATCTGGCTTTAGAGTCTGGGGCACTTCTGGCGATGAATCAGCTTGGTTCAATCAGATGCCCTAATATTTATAACAGTAGCAAATATATTTAGATATAATGCAGAATATTCTTTTATATACTTTTATTTATTATAAACACACGTCGTTGTGCTCTCAGGTGATTTCATCTCCACTCACACAGCAGTGGGAGGGGTCTTGTACCTGTAGTAGTGGGAGATGGCAGCCGTGTTTGTGCGGGTAGGACACGAACAAAACAAGAGATATGAGACTATTTAGATAAAACAATTGGGGTAAGCATCGATTCACATTTACTTTTCGAGTATTGTACTTGCAGATGTTCATAAAGGACCTTGTAAAAAGTGAATGTTCACGCTGCACTAATCTTTGACGAGCAGCACTCTGACCCGTGTATATACAAGTAGAAAGAGCAGGTCGTTTGTATTTTTACTTTCCACACTCTTCTTGTTCTTATGAAATATGAATTCAATATTATCAATTGAATTATGCAAACGTTGTTTTTATTCCATATTTCTTCAAGGACAATAAAGGTTTTTAGTGAGAGTTACAAGGATTTGTTTTTATTATTAAGTAATAGGCTACTATAACTCCACACATTTGTTTTCAGTGGTGGCTTTTAAGCTGGGCAGATGAACGCTGTCTGTATATTCAAACACTGGTAACCTTTGTTATTACACATATATTTCACAGAAAGACTTGTGTAAGTTTTAAGTTTACATTCATACTGAGCTTGAAAATGGTACATAGAGGACTAATTACAAATCTTGCATAACACTGATGTATTTCTGTAGCCGGTGGAGACTGATAAAGGTGTCCACGCCTCGAGGTTCTGGATCAACAGGTCGGTTTTGGAATTCAGTCAATTTTACTGTTTAAAACATTATTCACAGTGTTACTGTAGAGTTTAGTTAGGTGACCGTTTTTAGGTGAACTGATATAAGCCTTTTTAAAAACACGACTGAAACTAATAAAAATGGATAAAAGGTTTCTATAAAGACAAATTGGCATTTTTAGTTCCCCAAAGAACCTTTTTAGTGGTTGTTAAAAAATGTAACTATTTAGGACTCTTTGATTGTACAGCAAGGTTCTATTTGTTTTATTCTTATTTTTGTTTGTCAGCTTACAGCAAACAATCTTGTTTATCATGCAGCTTCATGTTAATATATAAATAGACTATTTTTCATGTTAGTTGATGTTCATAATGTATTAACTGATGTTAACATTCAGCTTTAAAATAAAAATGTTGGTAACACTTTGCAATAAGGTTTTATTTGTTAACATGAAATAACAATGAACAAAACCTTTTCAAACACTGTATCTGTTATCATTAGGTAGAGTTCATTACACCGCCCCGCATCTAGAAAAAAAGTTTATGCTGTTTTGCAAATCCCACTTGTTTTTACCTATTTTGGTCACGTTGAGTTCAAATATGCCACTGAAAATTCCCTATCACGTACTGTTTTCCCACAAAATAAGAATGAATTTTTTAATAATTTTGCTATGTTTATATTGCTTTCAGGGTTTTATTTAAATTGGTAGAAGCTGTCAAATTTCACTATTATTATTTATTAATTACAACAATAGACACACAAAACATAACACTTGTTTACAACATGAACAGCAGCAAATAGTCTGTGAAATGTTTGTGAAAATCTCTAAATAAAGCTATTTCAAAAGACGAACATTATAATAATATGCAGAGTGCTTAAGGAGTGAACTTCATTTTGAGGGATTTTCTGGACTGGCAAAACACCCACAGATGTAGCAGAACTCATCTGGGCTATGCTCGCATTTCCGTCTTTCACTGGTCATTATAAATCCCTGAAATCAGGAGTTTTGTGTGTATGTAAGTGTGCCTGGCATTCATATAAGGGCTAATCAGAGGAAAAGTGATAAATGTTGCTCCACCTATTGTACATAAACAGTGTTTCCTGTGTTGGTGGCAGTGGATCTGGCAATAGCTCTAACGTTTATGGTCCATCTTAGGCAAAAAAGCTCTACACTGGACATCAGGCTTTGTGAAACGTTGTGTTGTTCTAGAGCAAAACTAACAGCATATCTGGACTCAGCATCTCAGTATCAGTAAGAAACAACTATCAGATCCTGTTCAGCAAATCTGATGCTGTTACGATACCAGAAGCAGGCTGGACACAGTTGCGGTCAAAAACTTCGTCACTTTATTCAGCATACATGTGAAAAGGACACAGGGCAAACAACAGGCTTTTAGAAGGCTTCGAGTCTTCGCAGGATATTGAAGCAGAGCTTGTACACACTCTCAAAAGTATTAGCGCTAGCAGTACAAAAAAAACACACTAAACCACGGAAGGAAAAAACGAACAAAAACAGCATCCAGCAATGAACCCTTACAACAAAATAGTGGTAATAACAAAAGGTGTGCAAACTATTAGCGCTAACAGAAAATCAAACACTTGTGCAAGTAAACCTATCACCGAGATGTGTAAAATAGGAAGAGGGCTTGAGAGGAAATCGGAATCCAGGGTACTTAGCTTAACGTCAAAATGCCGTGAGAATCAGTCCAGGTTGCAGTAGCTCAGTAAGGTTAGATTTGGAAAAAAAACAAACAATACTTCGCGTTAGACCTGTAACACAAAAGTCCTTAAATAACGTGTTAGTGAAATAGAAGACAGGTGCGCGGGATTAGAACGAGGGTGATTGTGACCGAGGTAGTGTGTGGGTGTTGTAGTCCCTGGCGGCCATGTTTGTAGGCCGCCGAGCTTGCTGGGAAGTGTAGTGTGGAGTGTGTGGATAAGAGTTCTGGGAATTGAAGTCGCGCTTCTTGCGCGACCTAACAGATGCAGGGTGGTGTTATGAATTAATATGAAAGAACAATTGCATTTTTATTAAGTTATATTAGCCAGGATGAATAAGTTCTGTAAAAAAAAATAGTTCTTTGTTAGGTCATGTTAGTCAGTGAGTTAACAAATAGGACCTTATAGTAAAGTTATGCCAAAGGTGTTATTACAAGCGGGTAAATGCTTGGTTTGACCTAATAGAACAGATCCAGATTTCATGATCATGTATAAAATGGTGTAAAATGTGAGTATAAAATAGATAAATCACAAGAGAGGGCAATCTGTAGTACATCAGTCTTTCTATATGTCTGCATAGAGCTTGACATAATGGGGCTGGTTTGCAGTACATCAGTCTTTGCCAGTGTGTGCAGATTAATGGCAGACTGTTGTTTATTATTCAGCGTGTGAATGTATGGTATTTTAGGAATGTTACCACTAGACTCAGGCCACTGCAGAGAATAAACTGCTGATAACTTTTCAACATACTTGAGTTTTTTCACTCCTTTAATTACTAATTGCTTCATAACTGATGAAACAGTTTGCTGTTTATGTCTTTATTCCGGCTTTTTAACAAACACACCAGCGTCCTCTCACTTTACACTGACAAATTTGTTGACGTTATTTAACGCATCCACTTTAGTTAATGCATTATCTAACATCAACCAGCAATGAGCAATGTATTTTACAGCATTTATTCATCTTGAACAATTTTTAACTAACTAGTATGTTAACTAGTGTGTTTTTCATATTTTGCTTCAACTAACGTTAACAGATACAACATCAGTAAATGCTGTAGAAGTATCGCTCATTCAAGTGTTTCTTTCAAGGAGTTCATGAAAAACGTATTTCAGGGTGTTGTTTAAATGTAAACAGTGAGGTGTGCATGTGTAGAGCAGTTAACTGTTTAAAATACATAAAAAGCCCAGAGAAGTTTTTTTCTTTTTCTTTTTTCATGCCCTTTCTGCCTTGTCAGCTATAGGCTATTTTATTTAGATTTACTGTTTGACCCTTTATAGCATTATTTTCTGGGTGTGGGGATTAATGATAGCTAGCATCAATAAGCATCATTTTCAAGATGATCCCATGTCAGTTTGCCCACATAAATCTGATTACTGTTTTGGCATATGTAAGGCATATGAAATTTCACACATAGGCATAAGGAATTTGTCGAATGCAAATGCAGTATGGTATTCAAAAACTTTAACCTATCTGTATCTATCATCTCTCTAACTGTACCTATCATACCATTAAATAAATAAATAAATAATTATAATATATGTAATATATTGACCTCTTTGTTCTTTTCAGAGGTGGGAAGTAACAAAGTACATTTACTTGAGTACTGTACTTAAGTACACTTTTTGAGTATCTGTAGTTTTTCTGGAAACTTGTGACCTTAACTACATTTGAAAGACAAATATTGTACTTTTCACATTTACATTAATGGACACTATGTGAGAACATGGTCCTAAAAACAATGCAAAGTTAATTTTGTATATGAAATATTATTTTATTCACTTCACAACTTCACATATTGGCCAACACGACCCATCAAACAATACAGGAATAATACAATCTGCATGAGCTTTTTAACAACATAAGTTGATCAACATGTTCATCATAAAACCAAAAGACACAAAGACACAATATTTCAAGACTTCATGAACAGGCCAACATGGCCAAACAGTGAGGCCCCCAACTAAACTGCTAAACTTCTGAACTAGAAAATGGAGAATGCTTCAGGTACAGATCCTGATCCATCCGAGGGTCCAAGGAGCGGCTAGATATATTGAAAAGAACCAGAGGTGAACAAAGTACAGATACTACTGTTCATATATTACTCCATTACAAGTGAAAGTTGTAAAGACAGATTTTTACTTAAGTAAAAGTACAGAAGTACTTGCTTTAAAAAGTACTTGACTGTAACTCCAACAAGTAGAATTCAGGAACCAACTACTACAGAGGAAACAACAAGCACAGCAAATCTACCATTCACTACAAAACCAGCAACAGAATTTAGCACTACAACTGTATCCACAACACAGGCTACAACAACCACAGAACCGACAACTGCAGGAACAACTGCCTCTACAAGTACTCTATTTTGAACTACTACAATTGAGGAAAGAACAACTACTAAGGAACCAACTACAGAGCTAACATCCAGCACTACAAATTTGCCTTCCACTACAGCACTACCAACTGAACTGACCAGTACTGAAGTATCCACAACAAAGGCTGCACAAACCACTGCACCGACGTCTGCAGAAACAATTGTCTCTACAAGTAAACTGTCTCCAACTACTACATTTGAAGAAAGAATAACTACTGAGGAATCAATTACAGAGCTGACATCCAGCACTACAAATTTGCCTTCCACTACAGCACCACCAACTGAATTGAACAGTAGCGAAGTATCCACAACACAGGCTACAACATACACTGCACCGACGTCTGCAGTAACAACTGCCTCTATAAGTACACGGTCTCCAACTACTACACTTGAGGAAACATCAACTACAGAGGAATCAACAACAGAGCTAACATCCAGCACTACAAATTTGCCATCCACTACAGCACCATCAGCTGAATTGACCATTACTGAAGTATCCACAAAACAGGCTAAAATACCCACTGCAATGACTTCTGCAGAAACAACTGCCCCAACAAGTACACTGTCTCCAACTACTACACTGGTGGAAACATCAAGTACAGAGGAAAGAACCGGCAGTACAACTGTACCATCCAATACAACACCCACAACAGAATTAAGCTGTACAACTGTATACACAACAGAAGCTACAACAACCTCAGCAGAAATCAAAGCAAGTACACTGTCTCCAACTACTACATTTGAGGAAAGAATAACTACTGATGAATCAATTACAGAGCTGACATACAGCACTACAAATATGCCATCCACTACAACACAACCATCTGAATTGACCACTGCCGAAGTATCCACAACACAGGCTAAAACAACCACTGCAATGACTTCTGCAGAAATAACTGCCTCTACAAATACTCTATTTTCAACTACTACACTTGAGGAAAGAATCATTACTGAGGAACCAACTACAGAGCTAACATCCAGCACTACAAATTTGCCATCCACTACAGCACCACCAACTGAATTGACCAGTATTGAAGTGTCCACAACACAGGCTACAACAACCACTACACCGATGTCTGCAGAAACAACTGCCTCTACAAGTACACTATATCCAACTACTACACTGGAGAAAACATCAAGTACAGAGGAAACAACCAGCAGTACAACTGTAACATCCAATACAACACCAACAACAGAATTAAGCACTACAACTGTATACACAACAGAAGCTACAACAACCTCAGCAGCAAACAAAGCAGAAACAACTGCAGTGACAAAAACTACTACTCCAACAAGTACAATTCACAAACCAAATACTACAGAGGAAACAACCAGCACTACAAATCTACCATTCACTACAACACCAGCAACAGAATTTAGCACTACAACTGTATCCACAACACAGGCTACAAAAACAACAGAACTGACAACTGCAGAAACAACTGCTTCTACAAATACTCTTTTTTCAACTACTACACTTGAGGAAAGAACAACTTCCGAGGAATCAACTAAAGAGCTAACATCCAGCAATCAAAACTTGCCATCCGCAATAGCACAAACAACTGAACTGACCGGTACTGAAGTATCCACAACCCAGGCTACAACAATCACTGCACCGACGTCTGCAGAAACAACTGCCTCTACAAGTACACTGTCTCCAGCTACTACATTTGAGGAAAGAACAACAACTGAGGAATCAACTACAGAGCTAACATCCAGCACTATAAATTTGCCATCCATTGCAGCACCACCAGCAAAATTCACCAGTACTGAAGTATCCAAAACACAGGCTAAAACAACCACTGCAACGACTTCTACAGAAACAACTGTCTCTACAAGTACACTATATCCAAGTACTCCACTTGAGGAAAGAAGAACTACTGATGAATCAATTACAGTGCTAACATCCAGCACTACAAATTTGCCATCCACTACAGCACCACCAACTGAATTGAACAGTAGCGAAGTATCCACAACGCAGGCTACAACATCTGCTGTACCGACGTCTGCAGTAACAACTGCCTCTACAAGTACACTGTCTCCAACTACTAAACTTGAGAAAACATCAACTACAGAGGAACCAACTACATGGCTAACATTCAGCACAACAAATTTGCCATGCACTACAGCACCACCAACTGAATTGACCAGTACTGAAGTATCCACAATACAGGCTGCAACAATGTCTGCACCAATGTCTGCAGAAATAACTGCCTCTACAACCACACTGTCTCCCATTACTACACGGGAGGAAACATCAACTTCAGAGGAATCAACTACAGAGCTAACATCCAGCACTACAAATTTGCCATCCACTACAGCACAAGCAAATGAATTGACCAGTAGTGAAGTATCCACAACACAGGCTAAAACAACCACTGCAATGACTTCTGCAGAAACAACTGCCTCTACAAGTACACTGTATCCAACTACTACACTGGAGGAAACATCAAGTACAGAGGAAACAACCGGCAGTACAACTGTACCATCCAATACAACACCCACAACAGAATTAAGCTGTACAACTGTATACACAACAGAAGCTACAACAACCTCAGCAGAAATCAAAGCAAGTACACTGTCTCCAACTACTACATTTGAGGAAAGAATAACTACTGATGAATCAATTACAGAGCTGACATCCAGCACTACAAATATGCCATCCACTACAACACAACCATCTGAATTGACCACTGCCGAAGTATCCACAACACAGGCTAAAACAACCACTGCAACGACTTCTGCAGAAATAACTGCCTCTACAAGTACACTGTCTCCAACTACTACACGTGAGGAAAGAACAACTGCTGAGGAACCAACAACAGAGCTAACATCCAGCACTACAAATTTGCCATCGACTACAGCACCACCAACTGAAGTGACCAGTAGCGAAGTATCCACAATACAGGCTAAAACAACCACTGCAACGACGTCTGCAGAAACAAATGGCTCTACAAGTACACTGTCTCCAACTACTACACTGGAGAAAACATCAAGTACAGAGGAAACAACTGTCAGTACAACTGTAACATCCAATACAACACCAACAACAGAATTAAGCACTACAACTGTATACACAACAGAAGCTACAACAACCTCAGCAGCAAACAAAGCAGAAACAACTGCATTGACAAAAACTACTACTCCAACAAGTACAAATCAGGAAACAATTACTACAGATGCAACAACAAGCACTACAAACCTACCATTCACTACAACAACAGCAACAGAATTTAGCACTACAACTGTATCCACAACACAGGCTACAACAACCACTGCACCGACATCTGCAGAAACAACTGCCTCTACAAGTACACTGTCTCCAACTACTACACTGGAGGAAACATCAAGTGCGGAGGAAACAACCGGCAGTACAACTGTACCATCCAATACAACACCAACAACAGAATTAGGCAGTACAACTAACTACTACAGAGGAAACAACAAGCACTACAAATCTACCATTCAGTACAACACAAGCAACAGAATTTAGCACTACAACTGTATCCACAACACAGGCTACAAGAACCATAGAACCGACAACTGCAGAAACAAATGCTTCTACAAACACTCTATTTTCAACTACTACACTGCAGGAAAGAACAACTACCGAGGAAGCAACGACAGAGCTAAAATCCAGCACTACATATTTGCCATCCACTACAAAAGCACCAACTGAACTGAACAGTACTGAAGTATCCACAACACATGCTACAACAACCACTGAACCTACAACTGCAGAAACAACTGCTTCGACAAATACTCTATTTTCAACTACAACACTTGAGGAAAGAGCAACTTCCGAGGAATCAACTACAGAGCTAACATCCAGCACTACACATTTGACATCCACTTTAGCACAACCAACTGAATTGACCAGTAGCGAAGTATCCACAACGCAGGATACAACGACTGCACCGACATCTGCAGAAACAACTGCCTCTACAAGTACACTATCTCCAAGTACTCCACTTGAGGAAAGAACAACTACAGAGGAATCAACTACAGAGCTAACATCCAGCACTACAAACATGCCATCCATTACAACACCACCAGCTGAATTGACCACTACCGAAGTATCCACAACTACAGACTACAACAACCACTGCACCGACATCTGCAGAAACAACTGCCTCTACAAGTACTCTATTTTCAACTACTACACTTGAGGAAAGAAACACTACTGAGGAACCAACTACAGAGCTAACATCCAGCACTACAAATTTGCCATCGACTACAGCACCACAAACTAATCTGTCCAGTAGCGAAGTATCCACAACACAGGCTACAACAACCACTGCACCGATGTCTGCAGAAACAGCTGCCTCTACAAGTATACTATCTCCAACTACTTCACTTGAGGAAACATCAAGTACAGAGGAAACAACTGGCAATACAAATGTAACATCCAATACAACACCCACAACAGAATTAAGCACTACAACTGTATACACCACAGAAGCTACAACAACCTCAGCAGCAAACAAAGCAGAAGCAACTGCAGTGATAACAACTACTACTCCAACAAGTACAATTCAGGAACCAACGAATACAGAGGAAACAACCAGCATTACAAATCTACCATTCACTACAACATTAGCAACAGAATTTAGCACTACAACTGTATCCACAACACAGGCTACAACAACTACAGAACCGACAAATGCAGAAACAACCGCCTCTACAAATACTCTATTTTCAACTACTACACTTGAGGAAAGAACAACTCCGGAAGGATCAACTACTGAGCTAACATCCAGCACTACAAATTTGCCATGCACTACAGCATCACCAACAGCAGAAACAACTCTCTCTACAAGTGCTCTATCTCTAACTACAACAGTTGAGGAACCAGCAACTACAGAAGAAACAACCAGCACTAAACCTGTAACATCCACTAAAACACCAACAACAGAATTGACCAAAATCACTGCATCAACATCAAAGGCTACAACAACCACAGCACAAACAACATCAGAAACATTTGCATCTACATTGAATGCTACTCCAACAAGTGCAATTGAGGCACCAGTACCTACAGTGGAAACACCAGCACTAGAACTAAACCATCCGCTACATTACCAAAAACAGAAGAGACCACAACCACTGTATTGGCAACACAGGCTACAACAACTAGAGCACCAACAACAGCAGAAACAACTGAGTCAACAACTACTACTAATCAAACAAGTACAATTCAAGAACCAACAACTACAGAGGAAACACCCACAGCTAGAACTGCACCATCAGCTACAAAACCATCAGAATTGACAATTACCACTGAATCAGCAACCCAACCTGCTACAAATACAGCACCAAGAACTGCTGAAACCACTGTCTCTACACATTATCTAGCTCCACCTACTACAATTAAGGAACCAACTGCTACAGAGAAAACAACCATTGCTACAACTTCACTATCCCCTCTTCCTCTAAAAAAGTACCAACAAAATCCTCAATTACTCTAGCTTTAACAACTACAACTGAGCAACCAGCAACTACAGCAACATTCAATGCAACTTCTACAGCAACACGTTCAGTAATGTATGTTACTTTCTGACATGTATATAAGTTATAAAGAACAACATATTCATGCTGAGTTCTGATTAGAAAAAAAATAATACTTCATTTCATCAGATCTGGTTCAGCTGTGGTTCAGACCAGGATGGTCTTCAATTCCTCCTCTCCTGTTCCCACTGAGAATTTGGTCCTCAACACAATCCAGACTCTTCTGAGTGCTCGACTCACAAACCTCACTGAGTCAGTAAAAGTGCTGAACTTCACCTATGAGAGTATGTTTTCTTTACTAATAACACAATTGCATACTATCCAAGTTACTGTCTCATTGCCGTGAAGTCTTTATCAGCCATTCTAAATCACATCTGAATTGTTTCACAGACATTTCAGACACCTCCTATGCAGTTAATTTCGCATTCAACATCAGTAACATCAGCATGCCAGAGAACCCTGACCCCAGGAATGACAACTACATCCAAGTGAAGAGCATCAGTAATGCTGTGGGTGTACATGACAATGTGCATAAAGACATTCTAACAAATGTCCAGAGATGGCTTTGGATCCCATTGCTGCATTTAATAAAAACAACTGACTGTTCATATATTCTAGATTCATTACACATAAAGTGAAATCTTTAAAGGCTTTTTTTTGTTGTTGTTTTAATGTTGAATTATCTTGAATTAAATTACGGGAAAAAAAATTAACTTTTCCACGATTCAAATTTTTTGAGATGCACCTGTAAAAGGCAATTAGCCTCAGGTGTGCAAAGCAGTACAGAATTCAGGTTAGAGTGGCCTCCTGTGGTCAGTGGGAGAAGTACAGGTAGTGGCTGTCACCTTCCTGTGTTCAATATTTATTCCAGCACAACCTATCCTTAAAATGTGATGTATTTTCAAAGTCCAACATGAATGTAACATTTACAACTAAGATTTTATGTAAATATCTAATTTAAAATGAAATACAGTATGATGTCTATATTCTTCAATTGAAAACCAATGAAACAGTTTTTAGTTGTAACAGAAAAAAATATTACACAAATTATTAAGTGGAATGTTCTTATATCTCACAAAAACTGATTAATTATTTTTCTTTCTCCAGCTAAACACACTTCTAAATAAACCGGTACAGAACCATTTGAACCTCAAAGCTATTCCTTCACGTAAGTTCACAACAATATTCATTTCACCTTGGAAAATACTTTTTGTACTTCTTATTGCAAAGCAAATTGTATTTTGATGTTTGTATTTTTTCTATTGTTAACAGGCGTTCAAAAAAACAGGTTAATGGTTACATGGAGTACTACTTCCAAGATGGAGACTCCACAAAACCAGCAGCTTTTCTGAATGAGCTTAAACCTGTGTAAGTGTCCTGATATTAATTTCACAAGTTAGCATCTTTAATCAGTGTATTCTCACTCACTGTATTCTCACAAGTGTGTTGAATGTCTCTTTATTCCATTATAATTAATGACAGACTATTTACATCCCTCTTATTTTTGATGCATTTTATTAATTTTATCATATCTTTTCACCTACAACAGATTGGGGAATGTCCTGATATATATTCAGCTAGTTTTTAAGAACTTCACCAGAATACCTAGTGAGGCTTATGTTCTCAAAGCTGCTAATGCTCTGCTGGATTCAAAGATCAGAAGAGCACGAGCTCTTGTAACACAAAAACTGAATGATCCTGTGAGCATACAGGACGTCCCCCATCAGCGTGAGTCTCCTTTATATTGATCTGTCCATGAATTGTAACTTAAATATATTAAATGTAATTTATTGTATATAATTACGTTTATTATCTACATTTCACAAATTGACAACAATTCATACAATATTAGCTTTGGATTCCAAATCAGCAATGTGACCATCTCCACGGACATTCAGCTGAGGAATGAAACATATGATGTAATCCAATACACCATTAACAGCCTGGTAAGTGTAAGCCATTCTTCTCTGTCCCAATATTACCTTATACAGTAAAATAAAAGAATTACTTTGACCATGTTCAATTACAACATTTTTACCCTTTTATTTAGCTGAATGATATTTTGAATGTGAAAAGTGCTACTCCATTTGTCTTCCCAAGAGCAAACTACGAGTAAGTGACTTCTTTCTGCATTTCAAACCCAATGCTGTTTTTTTTTTTTTTTTGTTTGTTTTTTTTTAACAAAGTAGGTAAAAATAGTCACTTTGAACACTGTCTTTAAAGAAGGAAAAAGTAGAGATGTGATTTAGGAAATCTGTCTGTGCTGAAGACATTACATTAAACTGGAGGGTCTCATGACATTGAGTTACTGTAAATTACACTTTGCCAAAAAAGAACAGGTTAAGATTTTTACAGAAGATTCCATCACTGACCAGAGGTGCTTTACCAGTGAGAGACAGTTCAGAGGTGTAAAATTTAAATTGTTCACAGTCAATTAACTTTGTTTGTCAAAGCCATGGTCCATAGGACACTAGCTTTGTTTTTTTTTGTTTGTTTGTTTGTTTTTTTTAGAATATTCACTCTTTTAAAATCAGAATGGGAAACTCGGTTTGTATTTTTCTTTTCTCCAGGTTTAATGGTAAAGAAATTGTGGCCAATTTAGAATACGTATTTGTGGAAGGTGACACCAAGTGGACACCTAGTGGATTTCTTTCTGCAATACTCAACATTACAGGTCTGTCAACCTTCACCACTCCTGCTGCTCAAACAGATCCCTTGATACATAGCCCTTGACAGTCGTAGCATGATTTATGGCCTGCAATTGATACATAATTGTTTTGTCTTGCAGTGTCATCTACAACAGCTTCTCCAGCAATTACAAAACATCTTACTTTGACTTCAACAGCAACTCCATCAACAATGTATGTTAATTTCCAACATGTGTGTGCAATAGAGAATTCAATTTTATGATTTAAAAAAAAAAAAAAAAAAAAAAAAAAATCACTCTAATCTTCGTTATCCCTTATTTACTCAATGACTAGCTAACTTCTCTTCTTTAAATCCCTCTAATTCTTTATATGTTTTATTAATTTTATCATTTCTTTTCTCTTCAGATTGGGGAATGTCATGATACATATTTGTCTAGTTTTTAAGAACTTGACCAGAGTACCTAGTAAGGCTGATGTTCTCAAAGCTGCTAATACTCTGCTGGACTCAAAGATCAGAAGAGCACAAGATCTTGTAACACAAAAACTGAATGATCCTGTGAGCATACAGGACGTCACCTATCAGCGTGAGTCTCCTTTATATTGATCTGTCCCTAAATTGTAACTTAAATATATTAAATGTAATGTATTGGATATAATTTTTTCTATTATCTACATTTCAGAAATTGACAACAATCCATACAATATTAGCTTTGTGTTCCAAATCAGCAATGTGACCATCTCCAAGGACATTCAGCTGAGGAATGAAACATGATTTAATCCAAAACACCATTAACATCCTGCTAAGTTTAAGCCATTGATCTCTGTCCCAAAATTATTTTACACAGTAAAATAAAATAAAATAATAAAAATACTAAGACCATTTATTACCCTCTCTTTCTTTTTTTTTTTTTAGCTGAACACTATTCTGAATGCTAAAGGTGCTACTCCATTTGTCTTCCCACGAGCAAACTACATGTAAGTGTCTTCTTTATGCATCCCAAGTTCAGTGCTGATTTACAAAACAGATTTAAAATTGTAACATTGTCTTCAAAGAAGGAAATAGAAGAGTTATCATTTTTTAAGAAATCTCTCTGTGCTGGAGCCATTAAATTAAACTGAAAGGTTTCATGGCATTAAGTAATATGAGCAGATCTTTTAGCATTTATGCAAAGTGGTGGAATAAATCTAGTCTTAGAATGAGCAGATGGTCATGAGGATGCAACCAACTTTCCCCAGAATAGTTTAGTAATAGAGGTATTGGACTTAATATATGAACTGCCTTAATATTGTGGAAGAATTTAGAGCTTTTCTTACAAGCATGCTGGATGGAAGTGTAGATTTATTGTGTAAATCACAAGCAAACAAAACTAAAGCACAGAGCAATACTCAAAAACGTAGAACGCAATAAGTCAGGCGATCTGAACTGGACTGGGCTAGGCTAACTCAAACTCAATAATTAGGCAAATACACTCAAAGCCAGGAAAATAAGGCACAGTACGAACAAGGATTAGTAACCTCACCCTCAAATGGCAGACGCAAGACTGCGCAATTATCTGGTGGATGTCTGGGTTATTTAAATAATTGTGTGTGATTGTGAACAAGTGTGTTTAATCAACAGTCTGGAGGTTGTGATAAGGGGGTGGGGGGTTGTGTGTCATGGGATCAGTCATGTGACATAGTTTTTTAATTCTTGCCTGAAGCTCATGGGAGGTCACACTTCCAACAAAAACTGATGGCTATTTTGTCATTATGTGTGACAGACATTGTGTCTATATGATGGAACAAGTGTGATGTCTCAAGGCAGCTAGGAAATGGTTTGTTTAGCATGTTGACCTGGTCCTGGCAACTGAAGGACTACATACACTAACATTGTTGGCCAGATTTCTAGACAGGAAAGCAGTACCTCTTTAATAGAACAGGTCTACTAAAAAAGTGTCCTAAGAATCCTGACCCTGTTTGCAAGATTCCACTTGCACAATATCTTACATTTACATAATATTTACATAATGTTCACACAATATGCAACTCAGCAATGTTAACCTGCATTCAATTTTGTAACTGTACCATGCAGAGATGGGACAAGGGCATATTAGTGACTGAGATAAAAGGACTCTTGGTGATCTCTGATCGGTGTACCCAGACATTACTAACAATCACAAATAATGTAATAAATAGAATCACCAGTGTTCATGCAACTGGTGGAAGAGGAGAACTTGATCACAATGTGAATTAAAGAGTAGTGTCTTTGATTTGGTTTTCAGTGGACTTTTGGCTAAGTCTAGTGCTAAAAACAAAGCGAGGAATAAAACCACCATGGAATTGGGGAACACTTTAAAACCACTTGCCCTTAACATCACATTCTCATTTGGACAGGAGAGACTAAGAGCAACTATGACTATAGAGGCATGAACCCCAACAAGAATGGTAAACCGTAGACATAGAGTAGGGTTTGTAGAACCAGAGAAGAGTCAAGTAGTGTTCAGGAAAGGGCAAAATGAGCATAACTTCATCACACTGTTCCCAAGCCTCTGTGAGGAAGAACATGTTAAGGGTATTATGGAAGATTTCAGAAGACACCATAGTTTATTTATTTATTTTTCAGAACTGAATACTTTTTTAAAAATCAGAACAGGAAACAGTTTGTTTTTTTCTCTTCTCCTCCAGGTTTAATGGTACAGCAGTTGTGGCCAATTCAGAATACATCTTTGTGGAAGGTGAAACCAAGTGGGCACCGAGTGGATTTCTTTCTGCAATATTTAACATTAGCGGTCTGGCGACCTTCACCACTCCTGCTGCTCCTGCTCAAACCCAACCTTCCCATACAGTGGGGGGGAAAAGTATTTGATCCCCTGCTGATTTTGTATGTTTGCCCACTGACAAAGAAATGATCAGTCTATGATTTTAATGGTAGGTGTATTTTAACAGTGAGGGACAGAATAACACCAAAAAATCCAGAAAAACACATTTCAAAAAAGTTATAAATTGATTTGCCTTTTAATGAGTGAAATAAGTATTTGATCCCCTATCAATCAGCAAGATTTATGGCTCCCAGGTGTCTTTTACACAGAGTGCTCCTAATCTCCGTTTGTTACCAGTAAAAAGACACCTGTCCACAGAAGAAATCAATCAATCAGATTCCAAACTCTCCACCATGGCCAAGACCAAAGAGCTGTCCAAGGATGTCAGGGACAAGATTGTAGACCTACACAAGGCTGGAATGGGCTACAAGACCATCGCCAAGCAGCTTGGTGAGAAGGTGACAACAGTTGGTGCGATTATTCACAAATGGAAGAAACTGTCAGTCTTCCTCGGTCTGGGGCTCCATGCAAGATCTCACCTCATGCAGTTTCAATAATCATAAGAAGTGAGGAATCAGGCCAGAACTACACCGGAGGATCTTGTTAATGATCTTAAGGCAGCTGGGACCATAGTCACCAAGAAAACAATTGGTAACACACTACGCCGTGAAGGACTGAAGTCCTGCAGCACCCGCAAGGTCCCCCTGCTCAAGAAAGCACATGTACAGGCCCGTCTGAAGTTTGCCTGAATGATTCAGAGGAGAACTGGGTGAAAGTGTTGTGGTCAGGTGTGGTCAGATCTCTCATCAACTCAACTCGCCGTGTTTGGAGGAGGAGGAATGCTGCATATGAGCCCAAGTCATAACACCATCCCCACCGTCAAACATGGAGGTGGGAACATTATGCTTTGGGGGTGTTTTTCTGCTAAGGGGACAGGACAACTACACCGCATCAAAGGGACGATGGACGGGGCCATATACTGTCAAATCTTGGGTGAGAACCTCCTTCCCTCAGCCAGGGCATTGAAAATGACCTTAATGACTTGGAGAGGATCTGCAAAGAGGAGTGGGACAAAATCCCTCCTGAGATGTGTGCAAACCTGGTGGCCAACTACAATAAACATCTGACCTCTGTGATTGCCAACAAGGGTTTTGCCACGAAGTACTAAGTCAAAGGGGTCAAATACTTACAGGTGCATCTCAATAAATTAGAATGTCGTGGAAAAGTTCATTTATTTCAGTAATTCAACTCAAATTGTGAAACTCGTGTATTAAATAAATTCAATGCACACAGACTGAAGTAGTTTAAGTCTTTGGTTCTTTTAATTGTGATGATTTTGGCTCACATTTAACAAAAACCCACCAATTCACTATCTCAACAAATTAGAATATGGTGACATGCCAATCCACTATTCAACTCAAAACACCTGCAAAGGTTTCCTGAGCCTTCAAAATGGTCTCTCAGTTTGGTTCACTAGGTAAGCCACAAACATTCATTGCCAAAGAAGCTGGCTGTTCACAGAGTGCTGTATCCATGCATGTTAACAGAAAGTTGAGTGGAAGGAAAAAGTGTGGAAGAAAAAGATGCACAACCAACCGAGAGAACCGCAGCCTTATGAGGATTGTCAAGCAAAATCGATTCAAGAATTTGAGTTTGAACTTCACAAGGAATGGACTGAGGCTGGGGTCAAGGCATCAAGAGCCACCACACACAGACGTGTCAAGGAATTTGGCTACAGTTGTCGTATTCCTCTTGTTAAGCCACTCCTGAACCACAGACAACGTCAGAGGCGTCTTACCTGGGCTAAGGAGAAGAAGAACTGGACTGTTGCCCAGTGGTCCAAAGTCCTCTTTTCAGATGAGAGCAAGTTTTGTATTTCATTTGGAAACCAAGGTCCTAGAGTCTGGAGGAAGGGTGGGGAAGCTCATAGCCCAAGTTTCTTGAAGTCCAGTGTTAAGTTTCCACAGTCTGTGATGATTTGGGGTGCAATGTCATCTGCTGGTGTTGGTCCATTGTGTTTTTTGAAAACCAAAGTCACTGCACCCATTTACCAAGAAATTTTGGAGCACTTCATGGTTCCTTCTGCTGACCAGCTTTTTGAAGACGCTGATTTCATTTTCCAGCAGGATTTGGCACCTGCCCACACTGCCAAAAGCACCAAAAGTTGGATAAATGACCATGGTGTTGGTGTGCTTGACTGGCCAGCAAACTCACCACATCTGAACCCCATAGAGAATCTATGGGGTATTGTCAAGAGGAAAATGAGAAACAAGAGACCAAAAAATGCAGATGAGCTGAAGGCCACTGTCAAAGAAACCTGGGATTCCATACCACCTCAGAAGTGCCACAAACTGATCACCTCCATGCCACGCCGAATTGAGGCAGTAATTAAAGCAAAAGGAGCCCCTACCAAGTATTGAGTACATGTACAGTAAATGAACATACTTTCCAGAAGGCCAACAATTCACTAAAAATGTTTCTTTTTATTGGTCTTATGGAGTATTCTAATTTGTTGAAATAGTGAATTGGTGGGTTTTTGTTAAATGTGAGCCAAAATCATCACAATTAAAAGAACCAAAGACTTAAACTACTTCAGTCTGTGTGCACTGAATTTATTTAATACATGAGTTTCACAGTTTGAGTTGAATTACTGAAATAAATGAACTTTTCCATGAAATTCTAATTTATTGAGATGCACCTGTATTTCCCTCATTAAAAAGCAAATCAATTTATAACTTTTTTGAAATGTGTTTTTCTGGATTTTTTTGTTGTTGTTCTGTCTCTCACTGTTAAAATACACCTACCATTAAAATTATACACTGATCATTTCTTTGTCAGTGGGCAAACGTACAAAATCAGCAGGGGATCAAATACTTTTTTCCCCCACTGTACCATCAGAGATGCAGGCTCAGGTTAAACATTTGATATATTTTCTATGTTCTGTTGTGAATAACATATGGGTTTATGAGATTTGCAAATCATTGCATTCTGTTTTTATTTACATTTTACACAACGTCCCAACTTTTTTGAAATTGGTGTTGTATCAGCTGCAGGCACTGACTAAAGTTATTTTTTATTTTTGATTAAAGATGTTATTTTTATTTTACAACAATTACAGGAACATGTAAAGCTATTCAGAATCTCTCCTCTATTCCCTCTTGTCTCTCTTGTTTCTCGTTGTTTCATTCAGTGTCTGCTGTGTGGCTGCTGCACTGGTTTAAGGAGGCGCTACAACAGAAGACGGTCCTACAATGTCTACTACACAACACATAACAGACTCCATTAAAAACTGTTTGAGTGTAAAATAATTTCATGAAAATATTTGCAACTATTATATGCATCACGAAATGGACTCTTTTAAAAACAGATGTAAAATGTAAAAAAGTTCACAAAAATATGATTTGTAACTATTAGAATCTAGTATTTTAGTATAAAGGTTATTTTTTCTATTTGTTTATTTTATCTATTTCATTATATTTTATTTTACCTTCACACATAATTAATTTAATTTACCCTAAATACATTAAAATGAAGCTATATAATATATACACTAGCCCCTTATTTACATGTCATATACATAATACAAAGAAGCTGAGTTAAAATTGATTGTATCTGAAGTTGGGGAAGATGGAAAAAAAAAAACAGTAAACAGGTGATTTTTAATTAGACATTAGTGGTTGAAGGTCTAAGTTCTGCCTTCAGCAATCAGGGAACCATTTGGCACAAATAGTCAACCACAAAGTTATTAGTATCTTTCACAAGAACCTGCAAAAATGGAGAAAAAAATGCAAACAATTATTTAGATGTTACTGTACTATTGTAACATACAGTACTCAGGAGGTGGTTGAGGGTCCATGTACTGGAGGACTTTAACAAAATCCAAACACAGTTCAAACAATTCCAACAGGCAAAAGTCACATGCAGGTTCCCAACCCAGGTCATGGAGAGCCCCCTTTTCTGGACATTTTAGTGTTTTCCTAGTCTAACATGGCCACTACAAAAAGCTGTTAATTAGCTGATTAGTTGAATCAGATTCATTACAGGGAAAACAAGCTGAGTACCCATGAAGTAATGCAACTAGTGAGGTCACCTTTGATACCAACGGTGTGAGGCTTGTGTCAAGAAAACACGACACTTTACTTCCTAATATTGTCTCAGTACTTGATTTGTTCTGCCATAACCATGTGACTAATGACATCTGAAACTTTGTGTTGCTCTGGAAACTGATTAAAAATAAATGAAAAACTTGGCATGTGTTTGTAAGGTTGTTTGATGAATTAACGGTTTTAGTGAACTGAATTGATTGGTAATTGGTAATATAAAGATATTTGTAGTTTTGGAACCAAGGAAATAAAAGAATTCTGAAATCTGTATGGAAAACTCATGAACAAATAAGGATGTCTATGGATAACAAATTTGAATTAATATCACTAGCAATATAATCTCACTAGCAAAATCAACAAGCACAATCAAAGCTTCATGTTTTAAAGATCACATGGGCCTTGCCTATGAAGTAAAAGCTCAAATGGGCCTTGCCTATGAAGTAAAAGCTCAAATGGGCCTTGCCTATGAGGTAAAAGGTGATGGAATAGGGCTGGGTTAAATGTGAATGAATATGTTTGTGTGTTTGTCAAAATGTTCATTATAAATAGATGTAACCAATTCTAAAAGCATCATATAAGGCCATGTTTTTTAATCTTTATTCAGAAAATACTAGCTTCATTATTTTGTATTTCCAGTTTCATTTACTTTTTATAAAACAATGCACATCCAAGATGGTGCAGCCACGGGCAGATGCCATCCTGCTCACTCCCATTAGACTGTGCTTGTTTTGAGTGTTTTTTACATTTTACATGAAATCCTTTTTACTCATGTGATTGCACATTATGTATATGAGTGCCAGACACTAATAAATATAGGTTTAAAGTCTACATACCATCTTACAGACCTTCAATTCTCAGATGTTTAATATTTATTGCCTGGGGAGATCCTCTGGAGTCACAACACCAACAATAACAATAGACAACACACTCCCAAGAAAAGCTGGCATTCATAACAAGTTGAGGACATGAACACATTGACCACCATTCCTCAGCCAACTTCTGACCATCAAATGTTGTCCATTCTACCTTGGGAATTCACATCAGTTATCATTATTGCTACCTACAATCCACCCCAAGCAGGTAAAGTTGGCATGCCTTTAGAGCTGTATGAGGCACTGAACACCCGAACACCAGGCTGAACACCAGGTTGAATACCAGGCTGCGAATAAAGATGCAGCCTTCATCGTGGCCAGGGACTTCAACAGAGCACCCCTTAAAAAGGAACTTTTATCAGCACATTACATGCTCTACCAGAGGGACCTGCATGCTAAACCACTGCTATTCACAGTTTAAGCACATTATTGAGCTACATCCCAGTCGACAAGTTGGACCACAGCACCATTTTCCTTATGCCAAAATTTAAACAAAAGCTCAAACAGGAAGCTCCAGTGATGAGGGAGGTCAACTGACCAATCAGAGGCCAGTCTTCAGGACACACTTTGGATGACTGACTGGAATATGTTCTGGGTCATTAGTACACTGGTGGACAATATTGTTCCAATGGTTTCCATCTGGACTTATCTGAATCAGAAATCATGGATCAAAAAAGCAGTTTGTGATGCACTAAAGGCATACACAGCTGCCGACAACGTTGTGCTCGTTTCCAGGAACATGAACAAGTACAAGAAGTCATTGTATGCACCGAGGAGAGCAGTGAAGGAGGCTAAGTGGAGCTACAGGGACAAACTGGTGTTTCAGTTCCAGCAACATGACACTAGGAACATGTGGAGAGGGCTGAGAACAATCACAGACTATAATTTAATTTAATTCAATTCAATTTTATTTGTATAGCATTTTTAGCAATGGGTTGTCCACCAATCCTAGGGTTGGCGCTTCGATTCCTGGCTCACATGTCTCCATGTGCTGAATTGTCATCAGGCAAAACGTTGAACCACAAGTTGCTCGTGATGGCAAGCAAGTATGTGCGTGAATGGATGAATGAGAAACAGTGTAAAGCGCTTTGTAGAACCGCTAAGGTTAAAGACCATTTACATTGTCACAAAGCAGTTTTACAGTAATATAAAAAATTCTAGCTATAAATTTATAAATTTAACCTTAATAAGCAAGCAAGAGACAATGGTGGCAAAGAAAAACTCCCCAAAAAAGTAAGGAAATCTTGAGAGGAACCAGACTCAAAAGGGAAGCCGTCCTTATCTGGGTGACACTGGATAGTATGATTATAAACCATTTCTCTTCTATAACTGTATACTATGTAGACAAAAAGTGCAATTATGTAAACAGGAATTTATGAACTTATGAGCAACTTATGAGTATGAGCATCAGATACATTTCTGAATTCATTCATTTTTACTTTATATTAATTTTAAAGTCTAACATTAGATGTGTAACATAACATCTGGAAGAACTTTATGATCAATGGTGTCAAAAACTGCACTGTGGTCAAGCAACACAAGCAAGGAAACACAACCCTGATCAGAGGCCAGTAGTAGGTCATTTACCACTTTAACCAGCGCTGTGCTATGATGAGGCCTAAATCCTGACTGATACATTTCATGAATGTTATTTCTAGGTAGGTATGAACATAACTGCAGTAATACAACATTTTCTAGGATCTTGGAGATAAATGAGAGGCTTGATATTGGCCTACAGTTGGACAGCTGACAGGGGTTGAGGTCCTTCTTTTAATCAGGGGTGTGATAACTGCTAATTTAAATGATTTAGGTACATACCCAGTGCTAAGGGAGGAATTGAATATTAGAAGGGGTTTGATTGCTTCGGGGATTATCTGTTTGAGGAAACATGTAGGTAAGGGATGTAGTACACAGGTTCATTGGTGGAGGAAATATTGATGGTGTGGGTGCTCCTGGGGTGATCTGATTCCTAGTAAATTTTGCTACAGTATTAAATAACAATCTAGAAATATTTTTGTTATATTCTATTATGGTGGAGAGATACATTGTTCTAGCAGCACTAAGAGCTTTTCTATAGCTCAGGAGGCTCTCCTTCAATGCAGTTTTGAATACCAATTTAGTTTGCGGACATTCACGTTCAAATTTTCCAGTGGTCTGTTGTAAGGTGCATGTGTGATCGTTATACCAGGGTGCTAGTTTTTTCTCTCTAATTATTTTTCTTTTAACTGGAGCTACATTGAGTGTGTAGCAGAACATTGCAGACATTTAGTCTAAGTATTCAGTTGCCTGATTAAGTTTAGTGGTGTCAGGCGGTGAACCAATCAAATTTGACTCTGGGAGATTATTATTATTATTATTATTATTATTATTATTATTATTATTATTATTATTATTATTGCCATAACTATATGCAGTAGCTGACATAGAGCTCTAATGCCAGAGTTGGGAGATTGCTAACTCTGCCTAAGGCATCCAGACTTTCCCCTACAAAAGCTATGCTGCTCTCACTGACCCTCTCTAGCGTCTGGATGCGCACCTCTAATGCTGCAACCTTCTCTGTCAGAGAGCTGACTAATATACATTTGCCACAAATAAAGCTACTACTTAGCTTCTACTAATATGAAGAATGATTAAACATCCTGCACTCTACACACAGAACAAGCTGAATGTTTGCCATGTTAAACCTACCTAAGCCTCGACTTGCTGTCTTTAGACAAAATTCAATTAAATTAAATTCAGTTTTATTTATATAGCGCTTTTAACAAAGGACATTGTTCCAAAGCAGCTTTACAGAAATATCTAAATTCAGGATATAGATTTTAAAATGTATGAATTTATCCCTAATGCCAGTGACAGTGGCAAGGAAAAAAGGAAGGAAAGGAAACTTCCTGAGGCAATATGAGGAATAAACCTTGAGAGGACCCAGATTCAAAGGGGGACCCATCCTCATCTGGGTGACACCGGATAGTGCGATTATAAATAAATTCCTTCTATTAATGTACTAATACTACATGGTCAAATAGTGCAGTTGTATAACCAGGAAATTCATTACAGTTTTCACATGAAGTCTGTTTTGTTGAACTTCTCCACTGTTCACTGATGGAGACTTGACTGCAAACCTGTTTGTTACAATTGCAGTCCTAAAGCTATCATAGCATAACTGTTCATATGAGTTGAGGTCCAAAGCCATCTTTATGGTTTTTAAGTGGTACCATACACAGTAATCTCAGTGAGCTGCATCATGTGGGGCCATCCTCAGCAGCAGCATGAGACTTCCAATTGATGAGAACTCCAACCAGACATGAGGGCACCCCAAGGACATAAGGCAGTCAGCCACTCCACCATCAGCAAACCAAAAGTTTGCTCAGGTACTGTGGCACGAGACCATTTAGTGCTTTATAGGTCAATAGTAGTATTTTATAATCAATGCGAAACTTCACTGGGAGCCAATGCAGTGTGGATAAGATAGGGGTGATGTGGTCATATCTTCTGGTTCTAGTAAGGACTCTAGCAGCTGCATTCTGGACTAACTGGAGTTTGTTTATGCACCTACTAGAACATCCAGATTGTAAGGCGCCTCTCTAACTGGGTGGAGAAAGGTTTGCCACATTGTGATTGGATCTTAGTGAAGAACATAAACAAACGCCTGGTATCATCAGATATGCTGCAAAGACAACTGCCGGACACCTCTTACAGGACAGGGAAGAGACTCCCTTCACCAACATCCGCATGAGGAAGGACTTCTCATTGGACCACAAGTTGGTCCTAACCACCAAACTCATTCCTAAGATGTAGGCCAGCACTGACAAAATTCCTTAGGACCTCTGGATGTAGCAGCAGTGGCTGAAACAAACAAATACCCATCCAAATCCATTCATACATATGATTTGAATCCTTAAAGTTGACATAAACTATGATACATCCTTTTCACAGTCATGCAAAGAATGGTTTATGTTCGTTGAAAACGATTGTTGACACAACACTTTATATGAGCTGACCAATTAACACATAAATGAGTGCATGGGTGATAGTTCAACCATTTCTTATCATGTTTTGACTCTATGTGTTCAGCACAATGCGTAAAATATTTTGAAAGAGGAATGGAAAAGAAATAATGCATAGGGAAAACTTTAAAGACACTTCTCCAACTGTGTACTTTACACTAGGGTGGGCTACACTGTGGCCACTTCTGGCATCAATAGCCAATCACATTGCTGGATTGGAAAGGCACCAGATTACAATCTCCTCCTTAGCAGAAAGGGATAAAGGTATCTCCCTGAGTTCCTAACCTGACAAGGAAAGAGACATTAACAGAAACAACCATCCTGAATCTCTAATCTGGCAAAGAGAGGCAACGGTATGATTAAGGTTAAGCTTTCGCGAGCAAAACCATCCCTTCAAGGCCCCTTCAGCTGTGTGTTTCTGACTGTAAGGATCCCCACATCAGCAGATCTTGCCTGACCCACACAGCTCCTCAATGATGCAGCCCAGCCTGCAAAGGACCCTGTGATGACTTCATCTGACCCAATTGCATGGTCCAGACTCTAAGGACCTTCCTGGCACAATAGGAGTTCAGCATTCTCCAGCACAGCATGGCAATGTCTATTGGAATGTGAATTTGCACCTTTCCCATTTCACACACTCCATATCACCAGTGGAAGACCTCTATGCCACCAGACTGATCACCCAACTGTGTGGGGCTCTGATTCCTAGTTAATTTTGTTACAGTATTAAATAATAATCTAGGATTATTTTTGTTATCTTCAGCACTTATCTTATTTTGTGATCTAGCAGCACTAAGAGATTTCCTATAGTTCAGGAAACTCTCCTTCCATGCTGTTTGAAATACTACCAATTTGGTTTGACGCAATTTACATTCTAATTGTCGAGTGGTCTGTTTTAAGGTGCGTGTGTGATCGTTATAGCAGGGTGCTAGCATTTTCTCTCTAATTATTTTTCTTATAAGTGGAGCTACCTAATCTAGCGTGTAGCGGAACATTGACTCTAAGCATTCGGTTGCCTGATCAAGTTCTTTGGGATCAGACGGTGATCCAATCATAGTTGATATCTCTGGGAGGTTATTGATAAAACTCATGTATTAGCTGATGTGAATGTACGTTTGACGTGGGAGTGTGGCAAGGTGCATATATTATGATTAAGACACATTTTAAATGAGATGAGATAATGATCTGTTGAAATGCGACTATATTTTCTATAATCTATTAATCTGGATGTTAGTATAAGGGCCAGAGTGTGACCATTATTATGAGTGGGTCCTATTACATTCATTGTCTACTAGGATATTTATTTCATCCATTCATCCATTGTCTGTACTGATTATCTTACATGGGGTTGTGGGGAGCCTGGAGCCTATCACAGGGGACTCAGGGCACAAGGCGGGGACACCCTGGATGGGGTGCCAACAGATCGCAGGGGATATTTATTGTTTACTGCACTGTATTGGCCTGCACTGTTGCACACTTTATGTCTTTTGTGTCTTACATATCTTGCATATAATTCTTTCACTGTTAGAATTATAGACTGTGTAACTGTCTGGTACCTGAAAACCTGCTGAAGCCTCCACAAGCATGCAGTAGTTTCCTATCTGCACTTCATCTTTTTGACAGCCAGATGTCACTAGCATGCACTGTGTTGAAAAGTTTTGAGTGATGAACTCCAAAACAGTTGGGAGGAAAGCTTCATTTTGCCATTACTAGAACAGCTCAGAGGGAAATTCCAAAAGCGTCGAATCATGGTGATCAACTGAATAAGGGTCAGAACAAACAAGGGGTAGTGTGAGACTAGTTATCTTTCTATAAAATAATCTAACTTTTCGGTTCTCTGGAAATGTGGAAGTGGATTAGTGATGTTTTGGGGTAGTTGTAAGGCTCTGGTGAAGATGACATCATGGATTATTTTAAGTATCAGGATATTTTATCCAACAATCTGTTTGTCACTGCCAAGAGGATAAGACTTCGCCACAGATAGAGGACACAAAACCAATGTTTTGCAATGACCATTTCAGTCTCCTGGTTTTAAAAATCCTGTGGTGTAAATCAAATAGGACATCCACATGCACAAACCTGAGAATATGACGAAGGTTGAAATCTTGTGCATGGAGGAGGATCCAAGATCCTCTACAATTTTCTCCAGCTTTATTATACAATGAAGTTTCATTAATCTCTTCAAGGGACTAGAGGGTTATTTGAATATTAATTGTGGGTGCATCAATTATTTTTTTATTTTTAAAACCAGTGTTTTTCAGGACATAAATGAAAAAAATAAATACTAATGATGATAGTGTTTACCATTTTTAAAGTTTTAAATATCCTTCATTGCATGTTTGCCTAATTTCCTTAACCTAATCTTTTTAGTTCATGGTGTAACAGTGGTACAGTGGGTAATGTTGTCTCCGCACAGCTCCAGGTCCCTGGGTTTGGTCCTGAGATCAGGTTAGTCTGTCTGGAGTTGCACATGTTCTCCACGTGTGTGTGTAGGATTTCTCAATGTTCTCTGGTTTCCTCCGCCTCTCAAAAACATGCCAATAGGCAGATTGAATAGTCGCATTGCATAAATGAGCAGGCATCACTGGATGGGGGGAAAAAGCAATTGCACTGCAAATATCCATAGAGAAGTTAGAGTTATGTACCTAAAACTGGAGCCTGTCAAGAAACAAATGACTAATATAGTGTGGATTTCCATACACTAGATGGCGATATGCACATAAAATGTGGACCAAATAGGAGTAGAAGCAAGTATTTCTGCTACAGTGCTTTTTTTTCATCTGTGTTTTTTATTTCATGAGCAGAGTTTATAAACTGACGATTTGCACAATTTTATCTTCCATGTTTATGCAAGATAAACTGTCTGTGGCAGTATAAAATTATTATATCGCCATTATTATTCAACATATTCAAATGCCAAGGGCATAAAAATACTGTAAAGAGCAGTAAACATTAGTAAATGAAACAAAGTCAATATTTGGTGTGACAAAAAAGTAAAAATAAAAATAGTATTCTCCGGTACAATGTGTGTAGTTTTATAAGGAAATGAGCTGGTAAGTTTTATTGAGCATCTTGCAGAACCAGACACAGTTCTTCTGGACACTTTGACTTTCGCACTCGCTTCTTATTTCTGCAGCAAAACCCAGCAGCCTTCATTGTGTTTTTTGTCTGAAAAGTGTCTCTTACGTAATATGCTGCTTTCTTTAATGACATACAAACATTTTTCTGTAACATTTCATTTTGTGCTAGAAAACTAATGTTTGGGAATCTAAAATGTTTTTCGAACTGACTTGATCATGTAGATGTCATAAAATAATAAATCTATAACAAAGTTTGTTCTAAAAAAAAATAGGGTGCCTAAAACAGTACTGTATGTGTATGTGTATATATATATTCTGTCTCTGTCACTATATTTTATGTTTCGATATTTAAGATGCCGTGTCACAACCACAGGGACACAGCTTCAAGTGCTCACATTTTATTCTGAATGTCAACAATCCAAAATTTACAACAATTATGGAAGGGGTTAAATATATACGGATATCAGACTAATGAAGAAATGGAAAGGCAGTAAAGATACATTGTGAAAAGAAAAGTTTACAAGGAGTTCACCAGCATTTTCCGCTCACATGCTCATTTTTTAATCCAAAATGGGTTTGAAAATCCCACTACACAACATTCCACCCACATGAACACAGTGCATTAATTTATGACGGTGAAAATAGCAACAGAAGGAAAACAGAAACACTGGCTTGCATCTAATATATTGCAAAAAAATGTGCTGAAAAGTTACAACAACTTTTGAAACTTTTGAAAAGTGCTAAAACTTTTTTCAGTGGCAGAACAAGACGTTATTTTGTGTGCTTAAAATTACAACTGTTCAACTCCTCATGCGTTACAAGATTTTATTTCTTTTTTCACTTACACTTTTGCACTTTTTGAAGTTAACAAACTAAGTTTATTGTAGTTAAAATTCTAGTGAACTTAAAACTGCTGGGTTGGAAAATGATTTCCAACAAGCAGATTTGTACCACACTGAAGATCTGAACAGCAGAGGACTCTGTAACAATGGTTTTTATTATTGAAGCTCTGACAAATACAGATCGGCTGGGCTGAATTCTCTCCTAATGCCACCTCAATTCAGTTTTATTTATTATAGCGCTTTTAACAATGGACATTGCTGTTATAACACAGAAGGAGAGCTGGATGCAGATGCAGTGCAAAAAACCGTCACTTTATTAGGGATAGGCAAGGTATTGGAACAGTTCAAAATCACAAGGCTAGAGCAGGGTCAAAAACAGGCAAAGTCCACAGATACCAGCAAACACATATGTCAAGGGCAAGGCAAAGTTCAAAATCCAAAAAACGTAAGAAAGTGTTCAAAAAACCAGAAACAGTATCACAGGGGCTAGGCCATAATCCGTAATCCAAAGCATGAGCAAAGTTCAAAAACCAGAATACACAGTCCATAGAATAGTTGCTTGGTATTGTCAGAACACAGGAACAAACGAATACTTCACAATGAGCACGACAAACTAAAGTCCTTAAATACTGTGATAAACTGTGCACTTGAAAATTAGAAACAGGTGTGTGATCAGAAGGTGGGTGACTGTGAGCGTGGGAGTGAAGGAGTGTCATGGATAGTGTAGTCCGTGGTGGCCATGTTTGTAGGCCGCCGAGCATGCTGGGAAGTGTAGTGGTGTGTAGGAGTGTGGGAAATGTAGGAGTGTGGGTGCGAGTTGGTGGCGGCCATGTTCGTAGGCTGCTGTGAATCCTGGGAACTGGAGTTGCGCTCGTGGCGCGACCTAACACATGCACAGTGCTTAAATTGTGTGTTTAGGCTCATGTGCCAGTTTTATACAGTAGGTTACAAAATGCCATTTTTGTTTGTCATTTGAATTATTCCTGAATACTCAGTACAACTGGCCCTGAAGCTGACTATGGCCAAAGATGAAACAGGACAAAGCATTCACAGAAAAAGACTGTCAGAGACGAGATCAAGGCCAGAGACACAGGCTGAATTAAGGAAAGAGACAGTGTCTGAATGTGAGGCTAGAATAAAACCTGAAATCAGTGACTAGAGAATGATAAAAGGCAGGAGAAGACACTAATACTAAGGCAGGGGAATTAAAATAAGTAGAGACTGGCACTGAGGCTGAGATTCAGAAAGGAAGCAGAGACAGTGACTAAGAAAGAGACAATCACAGAGAAGGACTGAGACAGGAAGAGAAGAAACTATGAGTGAAACTGAGGCAGGATGAAATACCAAAACTGAAGAAGATACAAAATACAGCAACATACATTGCCAAAAATACAATGGGTGTGTCAAATTGGATTAGTGAACATTTTGTTCTTGTCAAAGGAACACATGGAGGTAGAGTATTACAGACATTCCTTTTTTATTATCAGCCCAATGTGACATTGTTGCTCAATTCAATTCAATACAATTTGAGTACATTACAGCCATGCCACATGAACTAGATCTGGTTTGCTGCTGGGCAACACATGTGAGAATGCAAGATTTGGCAAACATGACTTGAACTGGAGCCAGTAAATCACTCTTCCTCTTATGAGGAGGAGTGGAGTAAGTGATTCATCCCAAAGGTGTTCAGTGGGGTTGAGGTCAGGGCTCTGTGCAGGACACTCAAGTTCTTCCACTCCTACCTTAACACACCATGTCTTCATGGAGCTCACTTGGTAATTTATTTTATTTTAATTTATTTAAAATAATTTCCAGTAATTAAGACAGCATGTACAAAAACTTATAAATGAAGTAAGCTCAGCTTTCTAAAGGAAGACAAGGGGCATTGTTATGCTGGAACAGGTTTGTTCCAGGTTTAGTCAATTGTGTGCTTCCAACTTTGTGGCAACAGTTTGGAAAAGAGTGCTGATCAGGGGTCCACAAACTTTTGACCATATACACTGCCCTCCACTAATATTGGCACCCTTGGTAAATATGCAAAGAAGGAAAAATGCTCTGCTCTCATGGATATCAAACAACTGCAAACAAAACACAGATTTATCAAAAAAATAAATCTTTGTGGCACACCTATATTTAACAGTTATTGGCACCCTTTTAGTCAATACTTTGTGCTACCTCCCTTTGCCAAGAATAACAGCTCTGAGTCTTCTCCTATAATGGCTGATGAGGTTGGAGAATACATGGCAAGGGATCTGAGACCATTCCTCCATACAGAATCTCTGCAGATCATTCAAATTTCCAGGTCCATGCTGGTGGTCCACTCTTCAGTTCACCCCACAGGTTTTCTATGGGGTTCAAGTCAGGGGACTGGGATGGCCATGGCAGGACCTTAATTTTGTGTGGGGTGGCTGTGGCTCAGGTGGTAGAGCAGGTTGCCTACTAATCATAGGGTTGGCGGTTCAATTCCCGGCCCATGTCCTACCATGTGTTGTTCTATTTTCTTCATGTGTATCACCTTTAAGTTACCACTAATTATTCCATTTAATCATGTATTAGTGTAGTAGCCCTAGGAGGATCATTGTGTTTAAATATTAGTAATGTACTTTAAGTATAGTCAAACATGTCTTGTTTGGTATGTATGTGTTCATTGAGTGATTTCCTAAATCGTAAGAGTAAGGAAATTTGTGTAGATTGTTCTGATATGTACATGTAAGTTTCAGGACAAAGTTTAATAATCCACTCATCATTGAAGAGTGTGGAACCACTCATCCACATGGACAAGGGGCTGATTAGCATAACAGGTGGAGAATCTGGCTAACACCCCACCCAAAGACAATATTGATTGGAGGAAGCACTCTGGGTTGGACTAGCCCAGGAAGTGTTAAAATCCTAAGAACACAAGTTTTGCAGGACATCGCTTGCTTTGCTCTCTCTCATGTTCTTGCTTCTTGGCACACATCGAAGGACGGGGTCGGTGGAGGGTCTCCAGAGCCAATCAACGTCGGGGAGATCAGATCACATTTACCTCGGCCTGGGGACCCAGCGAGAGCCGCTGCCTGCTTTTCAAGCCTCCCGCCTTCATTCCAATCAGCATTCCGATTGGTTTTCCGAGACGCCTCTCACCGACCAGACCGCTGACGACACCACGACGTAACGAGGAAATCCCTTCAACACAGCTAAGGCAAGCGCAATACCCCAGGATCTAGCTAACCTGGTGTCTATAATAAGTTGAGCCCTTCTAAAGGAAGTGAAGATAACTTAATAAGTTGATGGTTCGTTCAGATCATGGTCTGTGAAATAGCATGCAACGCTGGAGACTCGGAACTTCATTCACTCTTCATCATCACCCGTTTGTGTGTGTGTGTGTGTGTGTGTGTGCGTGTGTGTGTTTTATATGTTAGATTAGTTTCTGTGTCATAGAGTAGTTCAATAAAGTCTTGTCTGTTCTTAAATATACGTGTTCTTATTGCTTACAAGTGTCTATTGCCTTGAATTGCAATTCTGCTACATGCTCTTTAAATAATATTTCACTATGTTTAGGATATTATTGCCGGTGGCCACGGAGGTAATATCTAATGCATAATTAATGAATACACTAGTTTCAACTTATCGCTGGACGAATAGTTGATCAGTAATACTAAATTAGCCAAATTTCCCCTTTCGAGCTGATCTGTTCATCTCTCTGACATCTTTGGAGGAGAATAAAGATAGCTCAATTTAACAACTAATTTTTATTTACGTAAAATGGTGGAGAATATATCAAATTAACCCAAACAGCTAATTTTCACTACATATTCTGGTAGATAATGCGGGCACACTTTAAAACTCTTGTCTCCTTTAAAAAGGTGCTTTGAATCCAAGCGTGCGCTTTTCTTTCATTTTTAAAGCTGATTCACTACACACAGTATAAAGCACTTTGTGAACTGCAAAGGTTAAAAGGTGCTATATAAGTGCAGACCATTTACTATTTGATTTTGTGGTCAGTAAACCATTTTTGTGTTGATTTTGATGTATGTTTTGGATCATTGTCCTGCTGAAAGATGCAACCATGGCCCATTTTAAGCTTTCTGGCAGAGGCAGTCAGGTTTTCATTTAATATCTATTGATATTTGATAGAGTCCATGATGCCATGTATCCTAACAAAATGTCCAGGTCCTCTGGCAGAAAAACAGCCCCAAAACATTAAAGAGCCACCACCATATTTAACCGTGGGCATGAGGTACTTTTCCATATGGCTACCTCTCTGTGTGCTCCAAAACCACCTGTGGTGTTTATTCCCACAAAGCTCTATTTTGGTTTCATCTGACCATAGAACCTGATCCCATTTGAAGTTCCAGTAGTGTCTGGCAAACTGAAGACACTTGAGATTGTTTTTGGATGAGAGTAGAGGCTTTTTTCTTGAAACCCTTCCAAACAACTTGTGGTGATGTCGGTGACTTCGGATTGTAGTTTTGGAGACTTTCTGACCCCAAGACGCAACTAACTTCTGCAATTCTCCAGCTGTGATCCTTGGAGATTTTTTGGCCACTCGAACCATCCTCTTCACAGTGCGTTGAGACGATCGTCAGACGTCCAATTCCAGGTTGATTTATAACATTTCCAGTTGACTGGAACTTCTTAATTATTGCCCTGATGGTGGAAATGTGCATTTTCAATGCTTATGCTATTTTCTTATAGCCACTTCCCATTTTGTGAAGCTCAACAATCTTTTGCCACACATCACAGCTATATTCCTTGGTCTTACCCATTGTTATGAATGACTAAAGGAATTTGGCATATGTGTTAACTCATACTTATACCCCTGTGAAACAGGACGTCATGGTTGAACAATTTCCTGTTCCTAGTCACCCTTGTGTACTAAAAAAAAGTAAAATATCAGTGGGAATATACTTCAAATATATTTTTCTCATGTGAATTCACAGGGGTGCCAATAATTGTTGCACACCTATATTTAACAAAGATTTTTTTTTTTTGATAAAGCTGTGTTTTGGTTGCAATTGTGTTTGATATCCATGAGAGCAGAGGATTTTTGTGAATTTTTTTTTTTTAACAAAAGATCAAAAGGTTAAACAATGAAGTGCAATATTGTTATAAACTGGTTTATAAGTGATGCATATCATTATCTGGCTAATTTCTGGAAATGATTCTAAATGTGAAGTGCCCTGAGGTTATTTTTTTTTCTTTGCCAAAGTCTGAGATGTAGTCTATGAAATATGTCGGCTTATATATTATATCTTTTCTTTGAAAAAGATAGAGACAACAAGAGAGCATGAGATATTCTACTTGTGGCAGACACACCCTGAACAAAACCTGTAGAGCTGCAAGCCACTCCTGCTTTTATATATCCCCCTTGTGTGTGCAAGCCGCTGGCAGCATGGGATAGCAATTAATTATAAATTAATTATATGCTGTCAACAACCTTCCAATACCAAAAAAGAAATAAACTGCTTAATTATATGACTAAACTGAAATAATGGCACAGAACTTAGAGGTATGTAGATAGGGAAGACCTGCTATACCACATTCCAAGTGCATGTCGCAGGCTATAGATGTGAGTTGCCTGTGTGGATCAGGGTGTAGCATTCATTCTGCCTTATTGTCCCGTAATGGTTAAGGACAGTGTACTTTGCGTGAGTGAAAGCAGGGACTCTGGCAAGACTAGCTATGACAGCATAACTAAATGGGAGAGCCAGAAGGTAACACAGACATGAAGGCTCCCTGGGACAAGGCGGCCAGCCACCCCACCACCAACAAACCTGGGTGAAGGTGTGAAAGTGGGGGGGCGACAGCATCCAAACATCCCAGTTTACCACAACACACTATGCCCGTGAGACCTCTAGATCTGCTCCTTTACCTAAGGAAAAGAGTATTCACAAAAAGCTTGACTAAACAAATATGTTTTCAGCCTGGACTTAAACACTGAGACTGTGTCTGAGTCCCGAACACTAATTGGAAGGCTGTTCCATAACTGTGGGGCTTTGTAAGAGAAAGCTCTTCCCCCTGCTGTAGCCTTCACTATTCGAGGTACCAACAAATAGCCTGCACCTTTTGATCGAAGTAGGCGTGGCAGATCATAAAAGACCAAAAGTTCGCTTAGGTACTGTGGCGCGAGGCCATTTAGCGCATTATAAGTCAATAGTAGTATTTTATAATCAATGCGAAATTTCACTGGGAGCCAATGCAGTGTGGATAAGATAGGAGTGATGTGGTCATATCTTCTGGTTCTAGTAAGGACTCTTGCAGCTGCATTCTGGACTAACTGGAGTTTGTTTATGCTCCTACTGGAACATCCAGACAGTAAGGCATTACAATAATCCAACCTAGAGGTGACGAAAACATGGACTAATTTTTCTGCATCATGTAGTGACAATATATTTCTTATCATAACAATATTTCTGAAGGCTATCCGAGTAAATATTATCTACGTGGGCATCAAAGGAAAGACTGGAGTCAATAATCACACCAAAGGTCTTTTACTGCTGCATCTCTGTTACGCAACATGGACGGAGGGAGTCAGGATGCATGAGCAGAGGAAATAGTCAGTTTATTAGAAACATGCGAAAGTCAAGGAACATTCAAAAGTATCGGAACATATACTAAACAGGGGGAAAGGCAATGCACCGGCAAGGTCAAAAAAAGGCAAACAGTCAAACAAAAACTCCACAGAGTGTTCAGGCATAAATCCACAAACAAACAAGGCAATAATCCACAAAATGACAAGGCAATAATCCAAAGTCCAGGGAACACGTGGTAAACAAAACCGCAAACAGCTGTATTCATTGATATTCAATTTTAATACTCTGCGAGAAAGCGGAAACGGAAGGAGGTTTAAATACACAAAACAATCAAAGACAAAAGACGTGAACCATGAACACCTGAAACTAATCATTAAACCATAAACGGCAAACGTATGAATGAGCAGGGGCAGAGACATGACACAAACCAGAGAACCAATAAACATAAAGGAGGCAGAGACATGACGTAAACCAAAACGCAAGCACATGGTGATATAAACAAAGCGAGAGTTCATGAATGCATAGTCCGGCGGGTTTTTTGTGAATGAAGCTTGTGCTGTTTTCAGCAACGCGGCGTGAGGAATGCGGAAATGTTCGAACTCCGAGAACGAAGGAAAATCTAACAATCTCATCTGGCACATGGGCCATTAAAACCTTACAGTATCTGCCAAAGTAGTAATTGTTACAGCTGAAATGGAGCAATTTTATATACAAAATTACAGTGCCCAAAAAATATATATTGGAAAAAAACATCTGCAGGACTCAATTCCTTGAGGACTGGTCTAGCAGTTTTCAGCCAGTGATGAGCACTAGTACAGTTAATTCTCAAACCTTTTGAGGATAAGCCTACAACCAAAGCACACAGTAGCAAGCAGGGATTAACAGCTAAACCTTTTCTCACCGATATCTGAAGAGACAGCTTTTTCCAATCTAATATATTTTCTAGCTAGCTTCTTGGAATAGTAGTGAGGGCTGTAGCTTGTAGCACCCTTTCTGACACCTTATCAATTTAAGGCTCAGTCATATAAGTCTGCATTTCAGTTATGTTGGCCAATAGAACAACTGCTGTCTTCTTTACTGAAACAATTTGCCAGGAGAATGGGTGGGAAATGTTGAATATGGGGTGTTTCTGAAAAGAATATTTATAGAATTGATAATAAAATAAAGGTGCATGCTTCTGTGCTTTTACTGTTGTCTGATTAGATTTTTCTGTAATTGCCATATTTATTTATTATTGTATATAGAAAAGGTATATAGAATTTGAAATTCTTAAGTGGAAATCTCACATCTCGAAGCATTGTATCAGCATGCAAACACCTGACCTTAGCAGGGCTCTGTCTGCACGGACATCCACTGTTCCAAAGGCCCCCACATGGGCACATGAAACTGTAAACTGGCAGTGCAAGAAAAACAGTGAGGAATGTCTTGTGATAGAAGAACAGGCCTCTGCCTCTTAATTGCCCTTAGAAGTATCCTAACAACTGGTTTAAATATTGGATCGTAACATGAGGTCTTTGAAAATTTTCCATGTTCCTAGGCAAAAACATTTGAGTTTTATGATGTCATTTTAATTCACTTAGACTAAGTGGAGGTGGAAGATGTCTCAGAATGTGAAATAAAGTCAAATGCTCCACTTGTAACGTGTTTAACAGCAACTCCAGTGGCAGATTATTTTGTTATCATGCCCCTGTGTTCAGACAGCATTTGCCTTAATGTTATTTATTTACTGGTAGAAGCTAGAGATGAGTATTTTGGCCATTGTCACTGCTCCAATATTTGAAAGACAAAATAAGTGAGTACTTCAATTTCAGGGGTCATGATTTTATACCACAGAAACACCCTAAAGACGGTTGTGGATGTTCTTCCTTGGATAGCCTAAAGCAGTGGTCACCAACCCCCTTCCTTGAGATCTACCTACCTGCAGGTTTCATCTCCAACCAAAATCTAACACATTTTGATCAAGAACTTTTTAAGGCAATAATTAAATAGTCAAGTGGGCATGGTTATGGTAGGAGCTAAAGTCTTCAGGAAGGTAGATCTCCAGGAACAGGGTTTATGACCACTGGCCTAAAGACTGCAATTGCTAAGAACAATTTAGTCTCAAGTCTCCATCACTGAACAGTTGATAACTTCACTTTGATACAATACACTTAAAGTTAAAACTCTAATGATGCTCATGTTCCTTTTAACACAATTCGCACTATTTGACTATATAGTATATAGTTCTAAAAGGGAGATAATAATCTGACTGTCAGATATGCAGGTCAGAACACACGTGCAGGTAGACAGGTTTTTTAATAATCAAAGTGTCATGTCTGCTGGCAGATAAATAATAACGCGACACAATCGTCTGCTGTACAACTCACGCTATTCTTTACTGAACTTTGAACTGAGCTTGATTGTCAATACATCACTATGTATCTCACCACTAGGGGCAGGCTTATCACAAAAACTATGATACCCAATAGTGCATACATTACATAAAGCAATAATCAATGTGAAATTTCAATAATAAAGGCTGATGGAATTTGCATGCAAACAGAGAAGTAGGTGTAGTAGTCAAAGACTCCAAAAGAACTGTGGAAGATTCTTCAAGACTACCAGCCAATTTCCTTATAAAATTGCACTAATTGTACCTGGGATGACTGATTTTTTTTTCTTTTAAAGCAAAGCATTGTCACATCAAATACTGACTTTGTGTTGTTTATTATTGTTTACTGCTCTTTATAATATTTTCTTTATGTAGAAATGAGAAATGTTTCATTTAATTATTCTGGAAGACATCTTTGCTTTACAGCATTTCTTTGCATGTGCCTAAGACTTGCACAGTACTGTAGTACTTTTTGTCTTTAGTTTTCTCCGCCTGTGTACTGTAATAATTTATAATTGCATCTGGTGGCACCCAGAAGAGGGTGGATTCCCTTTTGCATCTGGATCCTCTCAAGGTTTCTTCCTCATATTATCTGAGGGAGTTTTTCCTTGCTACTAATCTAGATTTCTGAGATTTCTGTAAAGCTGCTTTGTGACAGTATCTATTGTTATAAGCACTATATAAATAAATTTGAATTGAAATGAGTAAATACCTTCCAATTCATTATGCTGTCTTTTTGATGCACTCGTGTATTTATTTGTACCAAACAGAACTCACAACAGAGCCACAAACTGCATAGACTATACCAAGACTATATATGCACCATTTGGATACTCTTCAAAATTAAAAAGTACTTTTTAACTTGCTTTAAGTGTAGACATTTTATTATCTAACTTGGTGTGTTGGTGCCCATGCCTTAGTGTGTCAATATGCACAAGATTATTCATATTACTCTAAGCATTACACTGTAGTTTCATGTCTACACTAGAATCAGTATAGAACTCCATTCCCCAGAGTGCACCACAGTCTACAAACATGGACACCATGTACTACAAGTCTCAACACACACACTCCTTGGGTGTGTCTCAATTAGCACAGTGGTTGGGGCACTGGTAAGGACCCTGGCTCACTACACATTGGGACATCGATAACTCAATTTCCAGTGACCTACCTACATACCCCGGTGGCTTAGTGGTTAGCATGCTTGTCTCACACCTCCAGGGTTGGGGGTTTGATTCCTGCTTGTTCTCTCTGTGCTTCGGGGGTTTCCTCTGAGTATGCATTCTACATGCATTGTAGGCTGGTTGGTGTTTCCAAAATTGTCCATAGTGTGTGCACTTGTGCCCTGTGATGGGTTGGCACCTCATCCAGGGTGTCCCCTGAGTCCACTGGCAAAGGCTCCAGGCTCCCTGCACCTCTGTGTAGGATAAGAGGTACAGAAAATGGATGGATGACTATGTACTCGTGTTGTAAAACATCACTAAAAATATTTAAGTTTTATATGTCATATAAATTTGTTAGCTTAATCACATGCATTTCTGTTATGGGACTTCATGCAGGATCGTAGGCTAGCTAGTGGATTTTTTTTTTAAATCATTAAACACTTGAAAGTTGTTAGACTCAAACAAACTGTATATATAATGTCAAATAAAGTTAAAAATCGCTAATGTAAGTAATCATTTGAGAGCTACAACAACAATAACAAGCTACTTACATTTGTAGCCGGAAGTTAGCTGAGAGTTCGCTCACCTGAGCCAGTCAAACACCTAACCCAGTAAGACTCTACTGTACACTGCACTTTACATAGCTGCATCAGTCGCTTTACTATGAAACTCACTTTTTTTTGCTGCCAGTATTACTGCTATACTTATGCTGATAAATTACACAATAGCTTAAAGTTTGCGGTCTATGTTTACAGTCAATGTTCTGTTTATTTACTGTCCTGTGTATTTATTGTTTTGTTTTCTGTATTTATGGTTTTGCACTCATTTCACATTGTTGTGTGTCTGCACTTTATGTAGTCTTGTGTACTGTTCTGTGTTGCACCCTGGTCCTGAAAAAACATCATTTCGTTCCAATGTATACACGCTATATAGAGGAATGACAATAAAAACTACTTATGTCTTGAGTATTATGTACACACTCAACAAAAGCTGAGGAGATGAAAACTGACATCTAACAATTTATTTATTTGAAACAAAACTCTTTGATCTTTCACATCCAAGACCACACACATTTTCCATTTTTGTGAGACTGTTTTTTTTTTTCTTCTCCCATTTGGTTCAGTTCACCAGTTTGTTTGGTCACGTGAGCATTCTTTGATTGGTGATATGTGCTTTGCTAGGAAAGTCTTATTGGTTCTCACTCAAAGCTGTTCTTCCTCTTCAGCTTATGCAGGTGTATATAACTCAAACTAAACGTTATACATGTTCTTTGGGGAGAAGGGTTCTTCATTGTTCAGCATTAACAGAAAGAATAATGTGCTATCATATGCATTAACCTCTGTGATTTGCAGCTAAGTACAGGTGGAGTGTTAACAAGGCAGACTGAACTAAATATATAGTACAAGGTAGCTGCAAACACACTGAACAATATGTACACTGGCACTTCCTGGTAGTGCAATTAGGCTCTCAGTGACCAATTTGTTTAGAAGTCAACAGATTTTTATTTTATATTTTTTTCAGATGTGAATGCTTACCTAACTTATTCCTAAAACCAGCTGGATTATCTTTGTCAGTTGAATGATGACACTGTATGTTAAGTGAATATCTATTCAATGAAATATTGATGCAAGATCTCTTGGGTGGTGGCACATGTCTTTCATTTTTCCATAGTATTGGTAATTATCAAATTATTGGTAATTATCAAATTATTTGTAAGATTACCTCTGAATAATTCCTAAAGAGGGTGGGGTGTAATTATGAATAATGGAGTGCTACTGCATGCTCTCCTCTGGCACTGACTGGCACTGACAGTTGTCACAACTGTTGGAAATATTTCTTTTGACTTTTCAAATCTGATCTACTGCTGAACCTTAAAAGAATATTTTTGTAAAAAAAAAAAAAAAAAAAAAAAAAAAAAAGAAGAAGAAAGAAAAGAAAAAAGAAAAAAAAGGGAAAAAAAAGAATACAGGTTCTCAAAAAGTACTTTAAATTCTACCTACTCTGTATGACTCCACAAACATATTTTTTAAATGAGTTAAATCCCAGAGTAATACCTAGAGCACTGATAGAAATGATCAATATGCTTCTTCATAAGTCGCCAAGACTGAAGATTCATATAAAACCTACAAAATTTACAATGTGTACTTGAGATAAAATGTTTATTAATAATCAGTTATGGTAACAGCTTTATATGTGAGAGAAATATGAGGAATCTTACATCGCTTTATATAGAAGATATTGACAGTGCAAACAGAACAAACTACTTTGATATCAAGTATGGTTATAAAACAAACTGTGGGAATAAAACTGGAAGACTGTGTTGTGTAAAAGGATCACCTTAGTTAACTGACCTTTTACGTGTATATACCTTCATCATGTAAATAAACTGTGTTAACATTATTCAAATTTGACATTAGTTGTTTTATTGTATGAATACACTCACAACAAAACAACTCATATTTGGGTGTAACAAAAGTTTCTCCGCCCACAGCGTCAACAGCCTCATTTAAGCATACTGTAATTAGAGCAATTAAATTTTATCTTTTCAATACACACACCTTACAGCACCTGTTTTTATATATATATATATATATATATATATATATATATATATATATATATATATATATATATATATATATATATATATATATATATATATATATATATATATATCCCATTGCCCTAACACCATCATTAGATTCAGTGTGACTGAAATCTAATATGGAAAAAAAATTATAGCCATATATTTGATTCATGGCGTGTATGCAGGACACCACTGCTCCACCCTGAAGAGGTACTTGAGGAGTGGCAATAAGTTTGAGAAATGGAGAAGGGAAGATAAACAGTGGTAGCTAATTCTGAGATTATTCTATTTCTGTAACTGCAGAGTTTCTTGGTATAGCTGCCGTGTTATCAACATAACAAATACCACACAAACTGGACTAAATAGGAATGGTATTTCTATTCAAATATTTAGATATTAGGGACTATTTAGACCATGGCTCTAATTTATAAATCTTTCACAAATAAGTCATCATCCCATTGCAGTATGCACAACTCGAATCATTGTATAACTTGTTCAGGAGGACGTCAAATTTATTACTGTACTGTGATGTTCTCTTAATATATAACTGCATACTCGACATTGCACTGGTCATAATGATCAAAGGCAGTGTGAGCAAAGAGGAGCCACCCCCTGTTGACGTTATTACCACTCCTTATAACGTCAATTTGCAGTTTTGATAAATCTCCTTCCAAACACACAGTCTGTTATCTTTAAGACAAATCAGTGCATGTGTTACTGTGGACATATTATTGCTTGAGACTGGATGGTTATGACTTTGAAGAATAAACTAAGGTAACACAACTGCTGTCTTTTAGATTTTTTTTCACTGTTAATTTTGATGCTTTTAATTATGATGTAGTATTTATTTGTACATAAGAAAATCTCAGATTATTATATATTGCAGACTAGCAGGTGTTGCTTGCTACACAACAGCTATTGGTCTCCATCTCTATATTTGACAGTGATGGAAACAAATCTTGAAGCATTCACAAGCCATTTATGTATTCTCTGATGGAATTGTGTTTTAATGAGAAAGGAAAATGATGCAGAGGATTATGCAGAGGTTTTTAGACTTCTTGTTGGTTTCTTGTTTGCTTAAATCACACATTTTAAATTAAACCAGCATATTCTAGTATTTCATAGACTACAAAATTGATAATCTATAGCAGATATATTAGCTACACATTTTAATTTCATTATCCAGTATAGAATAATGAGAAAATATACAATAGGCTTTGGTTAACCTTCAGTGACAGCTGATTATGGAAATATCAGAAAAGCTTAACATATTCTATAAACTAAAATTGAGATTTAATATCACTGTATATCAGTAGGTTTGCCTTCTCTAAAAATAATGGCACAAGAAAAACTACAGTCCTCACCATATGTAAGTAACATTTATATTTTGCAATATGATTACAATGCAATATGATTTATTATATTTATTATTTATTATATTATTATATGATTATATTGCAATATGATTACAATGATTACATACTGTATGATTATTACTAGATCATACCGCAATTTCTATGTATGAGCTTAATTGAGACACAATTGACCTGTTTTAGGCTTTTTTAAAACCTGAAGTCAATAAAAGAATGTATAACCTGTGCATTAAAAGATATTTTAAATTAAAATATTCTTTATTTGTGACAGTGTGTATATGGTGGGTCCTTACCTGGACTGGTGCACAAGCGTAAGTACTATATATTTTCTCCATTGAGTTTGTCTGGTTGAATGTAGTGCTCAATGTAGACCAAGAAAAATGTATAAAATGTATTTATTGCTGGAATGAAGGCTGTAGGGTGTGAGCTAGCAAATGTCAGTGGTTAAAGTATATCAATACACTATCTCAATGTTTACTTTAACTAATCCCTCATGTAATATTGATTTCAGGACAAAACAAAACGAAACATCAACTTCTCCTACTACTATTGATACAAAACCAACTAGAGCATCATTCAGTACTGTGAATGGTACTACAACAACAGAACCTCACAGGGGAGTCTCGATCAAAAGGTCAACACAAGCAACAACCGATAGAACATCAATGACTACTACACCTATTACAAATTCAACAATGAAGACTACTCAGTCGAAGTATGCTCAACATCTGTTATGTATTTAATATATCACTGAAGTAGATGATTATTAATTATCATTAGAAAACAATCAATATAATCCTTTGTCTCTCTAGACCTGATTCACATACGGCCACCGTAAAGCTGGTGTTCGACTGCTCATTTCCTGTTCCCAGTGAGAGTATGGTCTTGAATGCTATCCAAACTCAGCTTAATTCTCGATTTGCCAGCTTCCCAGATACAATGAAAGTGCTTGGCTTCTACTATAACAGTATGTTCTCTCTTCTAATGACACCATGCATCTACAAACATCTGATTCTTTATCCCTTCTATACAAAACCTATAACTGTGTCAGCCATACTAAAGGAAAAAAGAAAGAAAAAGAAAAATATATTTAACTTGTTCCACAGAAACATCAGGCAACTCCTATGAGGTTGTTTTCATAATCAGCATCAGTATCATCATGCCAGAGAACCATGCCCTCAGGAAAACTATCTACAAGCAAATCGAAAAATCCATCAGCAACACAGTAAGTAAACATGACCACCTATGTAAGAGTTTGATCTACTGGATTTAATAAACATGAGATACTTTTAAAAGGGTAAAAATACACTCATGAGTGATTTGTGAAAACAGTCAGGCAAACGGATTTAAAATTCACAATAGCAGAGGTATGTTTAAATAGGTTTTTGGTTAATCAAAAGAAAAGTCATGTATTTTCACTTTCCCTAAAAGATTACTTGCTGCAAACCAGTGAGGAGTGAAGTGAGAGTTTCACAATATGTAGACCATTTTAATCAGGCAGGTGTTCCACAACCGTTGGACAGGATGTTAACATCTACATTATTTTTCAAAGATAAAAAAAGGAGACAGTAATGAGGCCTCAACGATGGACAGGTAAACAGGTTATGGACAGGTTAGTTAAAGTTAGTTAACTAGTGTATTTCACTAGTAAAATAAAACACAGTAAAATAGAGTTAGAGGAAGAACTTGCAAAAAGAGTCTCTGAGCAGCTGTAGGTCCCTTAAATTTACAAAGAAAATAAAGTGAAGAGCTCATTAGCAAGGAGAAAAAAACAAGTGTGTTCTCAGTCATGTGTAATTGGTTTGTTGTAATAAGTTCAATACTGTAAAGTCAGTCAGACAGATCGCATTTCCATTAAAAAAATTAAATTAGAAATGTTTTAAATAAGATATATCTATTAAATGGGATTTACTTGTTGTGGCCAACACAATAAAGACTGAATGTACAGTGAACCGTTAAAACTGAAATACCAGTGCTATGATAGGTATTTTAAAAATATATTTTCATTCCCAGCTAAACATATTATTAAATGAACCCGGCACAAAACCATTTGAACCCCATATCTCCAACGTCATGTAAGTTCAAAGAACCATTGATTTAGTAAATGTACAGTACATTTATTAAATGGACAGTACAGAAAATTGTATGATTGTCATGTTAAAATTTTGCTGCTCTTCTTACAGGAATATGGACATTGACATAGAGTACAGATTTGGATGTGGGAAGGGCAATCAGCCAATCAGCTTCCTAAATGAACTGAGTGGTAGGTTACACCACAAATTCTTGCCTTATGAATGGCGAATGGGTTGTTGAAATTAAATAAATGTTCGAGTAATTTTTCCTGTTATTAAAACTGCTTTCATGCGATTTCAGCCACAACAGGATCAGCAACAACTTCAAGAACAAGACCAGTTCCTCCAACAACTCCAGAAACAATTTCTCCAATGAGTCGCACAACAGTTCCTCCAACAACTCCCAAAACAGGTCGTCCAACAATGCCAACAACAGGTCTTCCAACAATGCCAACAACAGTTAGTCCAACAACTCCCACAACAGTTCCTCCAACAACACCAACAACAGTTTCTCCAACAACCCCAACAACAGTGCCTCCAACAACCCCAACAACAGTTCCTCCAACAACTCCCACAACAAGTCCTCCAACAATGCCAAGAACAGCTCGTCCAACAACGCCAACAACAGTTACTCCAACAGCTCCCAGACCAGTTATTCAAACAACCCCAACAACAGTTACTCCTACATCCCCAACAACACTTCCTCCAAAAACTCCAACAGGTCCTCCAACAACTCCCAGAACAGTTCCTCCAACAACCCCAATAACAGTTCCTCCAACAAGGCCAACAAAAGTTGCTCCAACAACACCAACAACAGTTCCTCCAACAACGGCAACAACAGGTGTTCCAACAACAGTATATTCAAGAACTCCAAAAACAAAACCAGTTCACTCAACAACTCCAAAAACAAGACCAGTTCACTCAACAACAACAACAGCAGTTCCTCCAACAACTCCAAAAACAATTCCTCCTACAACCCCAACAACACTTCCCCCAACAACCCCAACAGCAGTAACTCCAGCAACCCCAACAACAGTTCCTCAAACAACTCCAAGAACAGTTCCTACATCAACGGCAACAACAGTTCCCCCAACAACTTCCACAACAGTTCCTCCAACAGCGCCAACAACAGTTCCTCCAACAACTCCCACAACAGTTCCTCCAACAACACCAACAACAGTTCCTCCAACAACTCCCACAACAGTTACTCCAACAACACCAACAACAGTTCCCCCAACAACTTCCACAACAGTTCCTACAACAACCCAAACAACAGTTCCTCCAAAAACAGTTCATTCAAGAACTCCAAAAACAAAACCAGTTTATTTAACAACTCCAATAACAAGACCAGTTCATTCAACAGCCCACAAAACAAGACTAGTTCATTCACCAACTCCAAAAACAAGACCAGTTCATTCAACTACTCGAAAAACAAGACCAGTTCATTCAAAAACTCCAAGAAAAAGTCCAGTTCCTCCAACAACTCCCACAACAGGTCCTCTAACAACAGTTCATTCACCAACTCCAAAAACAGGGCCTACATCAATGCCAACAACAGTTTCTCCAACAACCCAAACAACAGTTCCTCCAACAATGCCGACAACAGTTCCTGCAACAACACCAACAACAGGTCCTCATACAACTCCCACAACAGTTCCTCCAACAACACCAACACCAGTTACACCAACAACTCCCACAACAGGTCCTCTAACAATAGTTCATTCAAGAACTCCAAAAACAAAACCACTTAATTCAACAACTCCAAAAACAAAACCAGTTCATTCACCAACTCCAAAAACAAAACCAGTTCATTCAAAAACTCCAAGAAAAAGTCCAGTTCCTCCAACAACTCCCACAACAGGTCCTCTAACAACAGTTCATTCAAGAACTCCAAAAACAAAACCAGTTCATTCAACAACTCCAAAAACAAGGCCAGTTGACTCAACAACTAGAACAACATATCCTCATACAACCCCAACAACACTTCCTCCAACAACCCCAACAACAGTTCCTCCAGCAAGCCCAAAAACAGTCCCTCCAACAACTTCAAGAACAGTTCCTCCAACAACATCAATAAGAGGTCCTCCAACAACTCCCACACCAGTTCCTCCCACAACACAAACACCAGTTACTCAACCAACACCCACAACAGTTCCTACAACAACACCAAAACCAGTTCCTCCAACAACCCCAACAACAGTTCCTCCAACAACTCCGACAACTGTTCCTCCAACAACACCAACAACGGTTCCTCCCACAACTCCCACAACAGTTCCTGCAACAACGCAAACAACAGTTCCTCCTACAACCCCAACAACACTTCCTCCAGCAACCCCAACCACACTTCCTCCAGGAACCCCAACAACGGTTCCTCCAACAACTCTGACAACAGTTCCTCCATCACGCCAAATAACAGTTCCTCCAAAAACTCCCACAACAGTTTCTCCAACAACACCAACAACAGTTTCTCCAACAACTCCAACAACAGATCCTCCAACAACAGTTCCCCCATCAATGGCAACAGCAGTTCCTCCATCAAAGCCAACAACAGTTCCTCCAACAATGCCAACAACAGGTCCTCCAACAACCCCAACAACACTTTCTCCAACAACCCCAACACCAGTTCCTCCAACAACCACAACACCAGGTCCTCCAAGAAACCCAACAACAGGTTCTCCAACAACCCTTTCAACACTTCCTGCAAGAACCGCAACAAAAGTTCCTCCAACAACTCCAACAACAGTTCCTCCATCAAACCCGATAACATTTCACCAAACAACTTCCACAAAAGTTCCACCAACAACAGGTCCTCCAACAACAGTTCATTCAATTACTCCAAAAACAAAACCAGATCATTCACCAACTCCAAAAACAAGACCAGTTCATTCAGCAACTCCAAAAACAAGTCCAGTTCCTAAAACAACACCTAAAACAGTTCCTCCAACAACACCAAAAACAATTCCTCCAACAGTTCCTCCAACAACTCCCACAACAGTTCCTCCAACAACAGTTTCTCCAACAACTCCAACAACAGTTGCTCCAACAACAGTTCCTCCAACAACGGCAACAACAGTTCCTCCATCAACAACAACAACAGTTCATTCAACAACTCCCACAAAAGTTCCTCCAACAACAGGTCCTGCAACAACAGTTCATTCAAGAACTCCAAAAACAAAACCAGTTCAATCAACAACTCCTAAAACAAGGCCAGTTCATTCACCAACCCCAACAAAAGTTCCTGCAACAACAACAACAACAGTTTCTCCATCAACCCCAACAACAGTTCCTCCAACAATGCCAACAACAGTTCCTGCAAAAAGGCCAACAACAGTTCCTCAAACAATGCCAACAACAGGTCCTCCTACAACTCCCAAAAAAGTTCCTCCAACAACACCAACATCAGTTCCTCCAACAACCCCAACAACAGTTCCTCCAGCAACACCAACAACAGTTCCTCCAACAACTCCTACAAAAGTTCCTACAACCACACCAACATCAATTCCTCCAACACCAGTTCCTCTAATAACTCCGACAACTGTTCCTCCAACAACACAAACAAAAGTTCCTCCCACAACTCCCACAACAGTTCCTGCAACAACGCCAACAACAGTTCCTCCAACAACTCCCTCAACAATTCCTCCTACAACCCCAACAACACTTCCTCCAGCAACTCCAACAACATTTCCTTCAGCAACCCCAACAACGGTTCCTCCAACAACTCCCACAACAGTTCCTCCATCAAGCCCAATAACAGTTCCTCCAATAACTCCCACAACACCAACAAAAGTTTCTACAACAACTCCAACAACAGATCCTCCAACAACAGTTCCACCATCAACGGCAACAACAGTTCCTCCATCAACGGCAACAACAATTCCTCCATCAACACCAACACCAGTTACTCCAACAACTCCCACAACAGTTCCTCCAACAACACCAACAAAAGGTTCTCTAACAACAGTTCATTCAAGAACTCCAAAAACAAAACCAGTTCATTCATCAACTCCAAAAACAAACCCAGTTCATTCAACAACTCCAAAAACAAGACCAGTTCCTCCAACAACTCCCACAACAGTTCCTCCAGCAACACCAACCACAGTTCCTGCCACAACGCCAACAACATTTCCTCCAACAACTCCAACAACACTTCCTACAAAAACAGTTTCTCCAGTTCATTCACCAACTCCAAAAACAAGACCAGTTCATTCAACTACTCCAAAAACAAGACCAGTTTATTCACCAAATCTAAAAACAGAGCCTACATCAACAGCAACAACAGCTCCTTCAACATCTCCCACAACTGGTCCTCCAACAACGCCTATAAAAGTTCTTCCAGGAATGCCAACAACAGTTTCTCCAACAACCCCAACAACAATTCCTCCAACAACTCCCACAACAGATCATCCAACAACACCAACAACAGTTTCTCCAACAACTCCATTAACAGTTCCACCATTAACGGCAACAACCGATCCTCCAACAATGGCAAAAACACTTCCACCAACAAACCCAACACCAGGTCCTCCAACAACCCCAACAACACTTCCTCCAGCAATCCCAACAACATTTCCTCCAGCAAACCCAACAACGGTTCCTCCAACAACTCCAACAACAGTTCCTCCAACAACTCCCACAACAGTTCGTCCAACAACTGTTTCACCAACAACTCCAACAACAGTAGCTCCGACAACAGTTCCTCCATCAACGGCAACAACAGTTCCTCCATCAACAACAACAACAGTTCCTACAACAACACCAATGACACTTCCTCCAACAACGCCAACACTTCCTCCAACAACCCTAACAACAGTTCCTTCAACAACCCCAACAACAGTTCCTCCTACAACCCCAACAACACTTCGTCCAACAACCCCAACAACAGTTCATCCAACAACTCCAACAACTTTTCCTCCATCAACTCCTACAACAGTTCCTCCAACAAGTTCAATAACAGTTTCTCCAACAACTCCCACAACAGTTCCTCCAACAACACCAACAACAGTTTCTCCAACAACCCCAACAACATTTCCTCCATCAACGGCAACAACAGTTACTCCAACAACACCAACAACAGGTCGTCCTAAAAGACCCACAACAGTTCCTCCAAAAAGACCAACACCAGTTCCTCCATCAACTCCCACAACAGTTCTGCCAACAACACCAACAACAGGTCCTCAAACAACAGGTCATTCAAGAACTCCAAAAACAAAACCAATTCATTCAACAACTCCAAAAACAAGACCAGTTCATTCAACAACCCAAACAACAGTTCCTCCTACCACCCCAACAACACTTCCTCCAACAACCCCAAGAATAGATCCTCCAATAAGACCAACAACAGTTCCTCCAACGACAGTTCCTCCAACAAGCCCAATAACAGTTCCTCCTACAACTCCCACAACAGTCCCTCCAATAACAACAACAAAAATTTCTCCAACATACCCAGCAACAGTTCCTACATCAACGGCAACAACAGTTCCTCCATCAACGGCAACAACAATACCTACAACAACACTAACAACAGTTCCTCCAACAACGCCATTAACAGTTCATCCAACAACAGGTCCTCAAACTACTCCCACAACAGGCCCTCCAACAACACCAACACCAGTCCCTCGAACAGCTAAAACAACAGTTACTCCAACAATGCCAACAACAGGTCCTCCAACACCACTTCATTCAACAACTCCAAAAACAAGACCAGTTCATTCACCAACTCCAAAAACAAAACCAGCTCATTCAACAACTCCAAAAACGAGACCAGTTCATTCAACATCCACAAAAACAAGACCAGTTCATTCAACAACTAAAAAAACAAGACCAGTTAATTCGACAATCCCAACAACAGTTCCTCCTACAATCACACCAACATTTTCACCAACAACTCCAACAACAGTTCCTCCAACAACTCCAACAACAGTTCCTCCAACAACCCCAGTAATAGTTCCTCCAACAACTCCCACAAAAGTTCCTCCAACAACACCAACACCAGTTCCTCCAACAACGCCAACTACAGGTCCTCCAACAATGACAACAACAGTTCCTACTTCAACGCTAACAACAGGTCCTCCAGCAACAGTTCATTCAAGAACTCCAAAAACAAAACCAGTTCATTCAACAACTCCAAAAAGAAGACCAGTTGATTCAACAACCCCAACAACAGTTCCTCCAACAACAGTTCCTCCAACAACTCCAACAACAATTCCTCCAACAATCCCAACAACAGTTCCTCCAACAACCCCAACAACAGTTCCTTCAACAACCCCAACACAAGTTCCTCCAAAAACTCCCACAACAGTTCCTCCAACAACACCAACAGCAGTTTCTTCAACAACCCCAACTACAGTTCCTCCATCAACGGCAACAACAGTTCCTCGATCAACGCCAACAACAGTTCCTCCAACAACTCCCACAACATTTCCTCCAACAGCACCAACAACAATTCCTCCAACAATGTCAACAACAGTTCCTTCAACAACCCCATCACAAGTTCCTCAAACAACTCCCACAACAGTTCCTCCAACAACACCAACATCAGTTTCTTCAACAACCCCAACTACAGTTCCTCTATCAACGGCAACAACAGTTCCTCCAACAACCCCAACACAAGTTCCTCAAACAACTCCCACAACAGTTCCTCCAACAACACCAACATCAGTTTCTTCAACAACCCCAACTACAGTTCCTCCATCAACGGCAACAACAGTTCCTCCATCAACCCCGACAACAGTTCTGCCAACAACGCCAACAACAGGTCCTCAAACACCAGGTCATTCAAGAACTCCAAAAACAAAACCAGTTCATTCACCAACTCCAAAAACAAGACCAGTTCATTCAACAACACAAACAACACTTCCTCCAACAACCCCAACAATAGATCCTCCAATAACACCAACAACAGTTCCTCCAATGACAGTTCCTCCATCAAGCCCAATAACAGTTCCTCCAACAACTCAAACAACAGTTCCTCCAACAACAACAACAAAATTTTATCCAACATCCCAAACAACAGTTCATCCATCAACGGCAACAACAATACCTCCAACAACGCCAACAACAGTTCCTCCAACAACGCCAACAACAGTTCATCCAACAACCCCAGCAACAGTTCCTCCAACAACTCCAACAACTTTTCCTCCATCAACTCCTACAACAGTTCCTCCAACAAGCTCAATAACAGTTTCTCCATCAACTCCCACAACAGTTCCTCCAACACCACCAACAACTGTTTCTCCAACAACCCCAAAAACAATTCCTCCATCAACGGGACCAACAGTTCCTCCATCAATGGCAGCAACAGCTCCCCCAACAACTCCAACAACAGTTCCTCCAACAACACCAACAACAGGTCCTCCAACAACAGTTCATTCAAGAAGTCCAAAAACAAGACCAGTTCATTCAACAACTCCAAAAACGAGACCAGTTCATTCAACATCCACAAAAACAAGACCAGTTCATTCAACAACTCCAAAAACAAAACCAGCTCATTCAACAACTCCAAAAACGAGACCAGTTCATTCAACATCCACAAAAACAAGACCAGTTCATTCAACAACTAAAAAAACAAGACCAGTTCATTCGACAATCCCAACAACAGTTCCTCCTACAATCACACCAACATTTTCACCAACAACTCCAACAACAGTTCCTCCAACAACTCCAACAACAGTTCCTCCAACAACCCCAGTAATAGTTCCTCCAACAACTCCCACAAAAGTTCCTCCAACAACACCAACACCAGTTCCTCCAACAACGCCAACTACAGGTCCTCCAACAATGACAACAACAGTTCCTACTTCAACGCTAACAACAGGTCCTCCAGCAACAGTTCATTCAAGAACTCCAAAAACAAAACCAGTTCATTCAACAACTCCAAAAAGAAGACCAGTTGATTCAACAACCCCAACAACAGTTCCTCCAACAACAGTTCCTCCAACAACTCCAACAACAATTCCTCCAACAATCCCAACAACAGTTCCTCCAACAACCCCAACAACAGTTCCTTCAACAACCCCAACACAAGTTCCTCCAACAACTCCCACAACAGTTCCTCCAACAACACCAACAGCACTTTCTTCAACAACCCCAACTACAGTTTCTCCATCAACGGCAACAACAGTTCCTCGATCAACGCCAACAACAGTTCCTCCAACAACTCCCACAACATTTCCTCCAACAGCACCAACAACAATTCCTCCAACAATGTCAACAACAGTTCCTTCAACAACCCCATCACAAGTTCCTCAAACAACTCCCACAACAGTTCCTCCAACAACACCAACATCAGTTTCTTCAACAACCCCAACTACAGTTCCTCTATCAACGGCAACAACAGTTCCTCCAACAACCCCAACACAAGTTCCTCAAACAACTCCCACAACAGTTCCTCCAACAACACCAACATCAGTTTCTTCAACAACCCCAACTACAGTTCCTCCATCAACGGCAACAACAGTTCCTCCATCAACCCCGACAACAGTTCTGCCAACAACGCCAACAACAGGTCCTCAAACACCAGGTCATTCAAGAACTCCAAAAACAAAACCAGTTCATTCACCAACTCCAAAAACAAGACCAGTTCATTCAACAACACAAACAACACTTCCTCCAACAACCCCAACAATAGATCCTCCAATAACACCAACAACAGTTCCTCCAATGACAGTTCCTCCATCAAGCCCAATAACAGTTCCTCCAACAACTCAAACAACAGTTCCTCCAACAACAACAACAAAATTTTATCCAACATCCCAAACAACAGTTCATCCATCAACGGCAACAACAATACCTCCAACAACGCCAACAACAGTTCCTCCAACAACGCCAACAACAGTTCATCCAACAACCCCAGCAACAGTTCCTCCAACAACTCCAACAACTTTTCCTCCATCAACTCCTACAACAGTTCCTCCAACAAGCTCAATAACAGTTTCTCCATCAACTCCCACAACAGTTCCTCCAACAGCACCAACAACTGTTTCTCCAACAACCCCAAAAACAATTCCTCCATCAACGGCAACAACAGTTCCTCCATCAATGGCAGCAACAGTTCCTCCAACAACTCCCACAACAGTTCCTCCAACAACACCAACAACAGGTCCTCCAACAACAGTTCATTCAAGAAGTACAAAAACAAGACCAGTTCATTCAACAACTCCAAAAACGAGACCAGTTCATTCAACATCCACAAAAACAAGACCAGTTCATTCAACAACTCCAAAAACAAGACCAGTTCATTCGACAACCCCAACAACAGTTCCTACTACAATCACACCAACATTTTCACCAACAACTCCAACAACAGTTCCTCCAACAACTCCAACGAAAGTTCCTCCAACAACCCCAGTAACAGTTCCTCCAACAACTCCCACAAAAGTTCGTCCAACAACACCAACACCAGTTCTTCCAACAACGCCAACAACAGGTCCTCAAACAATGACAACAACAGTTCCTCCAACAACCCCAACAACAATTCCTCCAACATCCCCAACAACAGTTCATACTTCAATGCTAACAACAGGTCCTCCAACAACAGTTCATTCAAGAACTCCAAAAACAAAA